>JANXJC010000059.1:12393443-12417469 GCA_027564655.1 Leptodon cayanensis
AGCGGATCCAGCTGCCCCAGGGCTCCTCTCTGAGGAGGAGTCTAGAAAGCAAGAGGGTCCGCTCTGAACCCCCTGACCCAACGGGAGGGCTCTCCTTATTGTCTTCCCTGAACTGATTCCCCAGATACACAAGACCTGTAGTATATGTTTGGTGATGCATGGTTAGCACATGTTATACGGTTTACTGACATGGTTTCATGCCAGTTTTTGTTGTGAGCATCCCAGTTTTTGTGGTGAGCGAATAAAAGGTGAGTTTTGTGAGTTAAAGGATCCCTGGTGTCATTTCACCTTAATCCTGACCTGGGAATCATCAAACCTGAGTAGTTGTCCTGAGATATTGGGATGTGACAGAATGCTATTGTGATACTGCTAAAATGACCGTTTAATAGATAAATAGATGGACAGGTAGACTTACCTA
This sequence comes from Leptodon cayanensis, assembly GCA_027564655.1. NCBI lineage: Eukaryota > Metazoa > Chordata > Aves > Accipitriformes > Accipitridae > Leptodon > Leptodon cayanensis. The sequence continues at coordinate 12,393,862 of JANXJC010000059.1, forward strand.
GCTATACGTAGGAATTTGTGATCCGTGTTCAGAAAAAACTAACTAGTCATTTTTTTCCATTAATAGTTGAGCTGAATCCCTCGTAACTTATACACTGTAAGGCAGTTCAGAGAAGTGAGTGTAGAGTGTCTGAGGAGAATTGTTCTGATTCTACAAAATTTTAACACTCACTTTTCACAGCTGCAACTAATTACTAGAGTTGCAGAGTGGGAGAGAGCCAGCTCCTTGTTAGTTCATTTGGAAGGATACAGTGAGTCTGATCGTAATTAACCTGTGTTGGTGAGCTGAGTAGACAGCTGGGTTACAGGGGGATCAAAAAAAAAAAAAAAGGTGGTAGAAATCGGTGGTGATGGAAGCAGCAGGGGTTTCAGTCATCGCCAAGAGCCAAAGAAGGATATGCAATTTGCTACTGAAGTAGCTCTGACAGAATTTGAAGGATCTGTGTGAATTTTAGGGCAACATGTTAATGTAATATGTCCAAGGGAAAGGAAACCTGCTTCTTCAATCCAAACATCTCTCAAACCCATCTGGTAACAATCAATCAGTTTAACGAGCAGAAAGAAATGGACTGTCACTAATAAGCCTTATTGTGCTGTGGTAGAGGAAAGGACTCTTTAACATACAGACAAAGGATTCTTCTGGCTGCTGTGAAGGGCTTAATTGATGGGTCCTGCCTGGGTGACATCAAGACACAATGGCTTCATATCTAGCCTGTCCAATAGATAGAAGTAAACAGACAATAAATATGTAATATGAACGTGATATACTTGTAAATGAGTTAAAACAGACTCTAAAAAGTAAGTAAGTCTGTCAGCCCAGTCAGAAGTAATGACAGTTGGAGCAAAGAATCAGAATTTCTGGCTCGGCTGAAAACAGAGCCATATGGTAATACTTGATTAGCCAGTCTTTCATATGCAGAACATCCCATTGTTTTCAACCCCCTTGCCATGAGATGGGAAAACTGTAGAAAGGCATGCATAGGAGATCTAGCTCTTTCTGTGGCTTCACAGGAACACAAAATGCACCTTGCATCTGCATATTGTACCTGTGTCTATGTTACAGGTGGTGCAGACTATTAGAAATTGATCTGTAGAGCAGAACAGCTATTGATGGCTTGCATACATGCCATGCTGTGTTTGGGGCTGTTTTACTGGGGGCTAACTCCTGTCTGGTCCCATCTACTACGACATCTTTTAGTAATTAGAACATATTAGGTATGATCCTGGAGCCTATTTTACAGTTTAGTTTCATTCAAAAGAAACTCCAAGATTCAAAGATCTCCAAGTCCATTCTGCAATGCAACCCAAAGCACAATGAGTGGATATGCTCAGAGGGGTTTGCTTCAAAAGCACGCTGAACTAAAATTGTAACCTAGGAGAACAAGAACTGAGAGGGAGGTAAGGAGAGCAGCAGTCCTTAAACCCCAAACCCACTTCTGCAACCTTCATGCCTTGATGGAGTACGCATTTAGGCTTTCCCTAGGGACATGCAGCATGATTCCTCTAGTAGGATTTTTTTTTCCAGGAGTCTCTGCAGTCAGACAAAGCTTTCTTTGTACAGAAAATACACGTATTAAAAAGAAATTAAGACAGATCTCTAAGAATAGTGGTGGATTTAGAGGCATAAGAGGTTTAAGTTTCTGACAGCTGTTCTGCTTTAGGTAATGCAGAGATGTGTACGGGCTCAGGGTTAGGTGTGATCAAGCACCTGGAGCTACTAGTGGTTCTGGTGTGGGACCAGCTTAGCACCAGTCTGTGTCCAGTGAACTGTGGTCTCACATCTTTAGTGGCAGCTGAGGGCCAGTCTCTAACTCCCTGGTCTGCTGAGTACTGGGAATAGTGGGAGAGAGGTTCAAAGCAGTGACTCTCACCGTTCTGCCAAGAGGAGGCTATTGCGGGTTCTGTGTGCTGCACTCCCTGGGGTTAGGGCCTGTCCATCTCTGCTGGTGCTTTCAGCTCCTTCCTCTGGTCGGGAGCTCAGGATGTGGTTGACACCACCACCAGTGGTGACACCACTTTGGAAATGAAGCCACTGCCTGTGGCCGGGCCTGGTGAGGGCTCCTGGTGCTGAGGGGCCTGGTCAGGTGTGGGCCAGGCCAGGGGTGTGGCCCCTCGAGGTGTGAAGATGAAAAGCAGAGCAGCTACCTGTGCCGAAGAGCCAGGCAGACTTTATTTTACTTCATTTTTTTAAAATAACGTAACCTCCGCCTCCTCGGAGGCGTTCATTTCGCGCCTCACTGGCGCTTGTGGCGGTTGGCGGTGCCGCGCTGCCCCCTGGCGGCGGCCTCGCTGGCGGCTGAGGGGAGCGCGGCCCCGCGGCGGTGCGCTCCGCAAGCCGGCCCCCTGCCCGCCCCCCCGGCGCTAGGGAGGGCTGGGGCCGGGTGGGAGGCGGGAGCGGCGCAGCAGCAGGCCTGGGGCCTTCCCCTGCGAGCGAGGCCTCCTGGCCCTGGCTGGCCTACCTGCTACGGCGTGCGCTTACTAGGGAAGGGGCGCACCAGTGCGCCCTCCGGTGTTTTCCTCTATGGTTTAATCACGTTAATGTGCTTAGCGAAAGAGACGCTGTGACAGCAGCAGAGGGAGATAACCCCTAATTAAAACCGAGTGCTTAAAGTACTAAGTGGTGGGGCTGGTTCAACTAATCTCGAGACCAAACGTACCACAGGCAGAGCAAAGATGCCGAGTGGTGGTTTACATTTTAGTTGTGCCCAAACGGAGAAAGGAATTAAATAATTAGTTGAGCCAGCTGAAATGCTAGCCTTGGGCACTCATCCCTCCCTGGGATCACCTCGTTTCATAGCCACGGTGGTGTCAGGGCGTCCAACGCCCCAGCCAGGGGGAAGGAGCAAGGCCCCCGGAGCTGCCGAGACAAGGCCTGCCTGCTTGTGGCTGGGTCAAGAATCACCAGCTCTGCAGCAGTTCTGCCCCACGGCAGCAGCCCCTGTAGGGTGGCGAAGGCCTTACCACTCAGCTATGATGCAGAAGATTGGAAGTTGCAGCACTCTTTCCCTTTTCTTTCTTCCTTTTTTTTTTAAGAAACGATCCCTTTCATAGTTCTTGGACAAAATGTTACTAGCATCTTTGCTCCAAAGGCTATAGAGAATGAGGACTCCCACAAGAACAAAATAAAACCTTCCCTAGAGGACTCGAAGATGCTCCACTCCACGGAAGAGCTGGATTTATGAAACACCCTTGTACTTAGCATTTTCTACCATATAGCTCCTTGAGCAGTGCGCAGGGTGGTCTGGATCTCACCCTGAAGGCATTAGCTCCTCAAGTACTGTATGGCTTGTATAGCTTATATATTTTTCCTTGAATGAAGTACCCAGATTTATCTATGGTGATCAAGAACCTAAAAATCCCACCACAGCACCTGGCATCATATCCTCACGTTTAGTCCTTAGTCCCTTTCCTCCATGTTTCCTGTCAGCCGAGCACAGTGACTTCCTGCTCAGGAGCCCTGCTTCTGTTGAACATGGTGTAACAACAAGGGCCCTGATCTCAAGGTTAAATTGGCAGCATGACTAAGAGTTTGGTGCTGCAACTGTGGTAGGTATTTATTCATTGCCAACATGACAGACAGCAAAGTTCTCAGCCATTATCCTCATTCTTTCCTCTGTGTGTGTATCTAGGGGAACAGAGAAGTCAATTTTGAAATATTTGCAAGGACAAGTAAGTATTGTAGTCTTCAAGTGTTCACTGAGCAAGTAGATTCTTGGCTTGATACTGTCATTGTGGCAGAAAGGAAATAAAAACAGGCACAGGAAAGATCACCCAGTTGACACTGTGGCATAAGAAGGATTTCCTGCTGATCTGCCTAATGTTCTCTCACCCCATGGTCAGCACTCAAAGTGCTCTTTGAAAGAGCCAGCTCCTTGTCAGTGTACCAGCTGAGTGTGAACAGCTGCCGATGGTGGAATGCCCTAGCATTTGCAATTGTTATCTAATTGAGGTCTCAAGAACTCTCTAATTCTCTCACTTCAGACAGGGAAAGCAAAACAAAAATTAGAAGAGGGTCATTCAAGTTTCTGAAGGATGGGAAGATGAGTAGGCATAGCCTACTCCATCAACTCCTGCATTTCTCCACATGTGCAGAATGAAAAAACCCAAGTACAGTATCCCCATGAATTCATCAACTTACTGTCACATCATCCAGTCACAGAAGGTGCAATTCACCTCAAGTAACTTCACGTTAATATAAGAGTGATTTTTATACCTGATATGGTCTGTGTCAGCTCCCTTTTTAGTCAGTGGAGAGAAACAGGCATGACTGATCTAGCCCAGATGTGCTAATCAGGAGGCAAGTCACACCCTGTAAACATCTGCATCTCTTCGGTGACTGTAAACCAAGCTCAGACTCAGGCACCTGTGTTTGGTCACACAAATGCCATCCTCCATTCCAAGCAGGAATAAGGACACGACTACCAGTCACTGGCCTGTTCTCTTCTACACTGTAATGGAGGGTGACATCAGCAAAGATTGGGTGCCTGTTGAAAGCTCAGGAAAGCATTACAGCTGCAGTCAGCTTGTCTAATGCCACAGCTAAAAAAAGGAAACAAATGAGAAGGCTATTGAAAACAAGCAGTAGTTTGTTTAAGATAAAGACCTTGTGTGTGCAGTTCCTTTTCTTCAATCTTACACTAAAGCTGATCCCGAACACTTTTGCAGCAAAAGCAATAGAAATGTTGCAGCAACAGGGAAATTTCTTGAAGCTATGCTACCCAGGAAGCAAACCCCTTCATCTCAGGAGACGCAGGACAGCTGACAACAAAGGTTTTCCGCACCTTGCAGAAGAACTGAGAGTTTGAGGCAGTAAACTTACTCCAGATATACATATGTATGTTTTTACATGATACTTTGTTGAAAGCTAGATGTCATTACATCATCGGATCTGCAGGAGGGGGGATGGTTATACTCACTGTCCTTTTGGTGCCACCGCACTGCATGCAGAAACACACCACAGTAGTGAAACATGAACTCATGCCCGGAGTGCTGAACTGTCCCCTGCAGCAAAGGCAGCAAGGTGCGCCCGTCGATTACCCTGATGGAGAGGACCAGAGTCACCAGACTGCTTAAGAATTTCAGTCTGCAGCTGGAGTGCGAGCAGTACTCACTCTCCATGTATGCAGCATTAAGATTTCAAGTGTAATTTCTAAACCAAGCTATTGCTTAGCTATTGAGCTCTGAGATTTTTCATTGTGTGGATGGGTGGAGACCAGTGATTAGCAGTTACTAGCAATTTTCTCAATTACAACTAGTTCACACATCCTGCCTGGGGAGATAAATTACCATTACTATAATTTTCCTGGGAGTGATAACCATAGTGAAGGCATGGTTCACAGCTTTTAATTTTGCTCCCCAAAATGGATGTCACTGAAGTCACCGATAGCTCTGTGAGCTTGAGGCTTTGTAAAAACAAAACAAAAAAGCACCACTTACTTACTGCATTGACTAACAGCTGGTTTAGTTACACACCTCCAGTACTTTTATGCTTTTTGCCCAAATGGCCTAGCCACCCACTCTTTCTTGTGTTCTTTAGAGGAGTTTAACGTAGACGCTACAAATTGTTTACTATTGAAGAAGCTACTTCTCTGGTACTGGCAGCCAAATGCAGGCCATGTGCCAATTGCTCCACCTTCCTTACTCATGAAGAACCTGGCCTCCTAGTCTTGGAAAGTGCCTGTCCAAGTATTGAAACAGGACCAACCAGCTTTGTGATCTGTGCATTTTTCATAAAAAGTAAGATTAAAAGAGGGGTTTTTGTTTGTGGTTTTTGGTTAGGTTCGTTGTTTTTTTTTTTACAGTTATCCCAGTGTCCCACATCTACCAGGATGCCTTTTAGTGATTAGAAAACTGAATTAGCTAAATGACCCTTGATAAAACATACTGTTTTCCTTTGCCTTTTCCATATAAGCAGACAACATGGGGAAAGCTACACAGAAAGAAAGTTAGAGAATTGCCTGGTTAAGAAAAACAGAATTTAACCTGTGGCTGTTAGGACGTGTGACATATATAGTCAGCTTCTATCTAAATCAAGAAAGGGGAGCAAATATGGTTTATGAAGCCACCTTTGTACCTGTCCTGAGGCACTGCCCCTCCAGCCAGGTGAACCACTGTTGGGAAAACATCCATAAGGCTTGTCAGTTCATTGATAACTGTCCCTGCAGGCAACACTCCTGGCCATGTAACTATTCCTGGGACACGGATCCCTCCTTCCCAGCCTCCCATTCCTTTTCCACCTGTTGGAGGGGAGAGTACCAAAAAAGATAAAAGAATGAAAGATATTAGATGCTTATCATGCGTGTATAATAAAAGGTTTTAAAACTTTTAGAATATTCAAACAACTTTAATGAAAACACACTAAATCCTGGAGAACAGTAGAATGACTCCAGTGCAAATTCTACTTTCAAAAATAAGTATTATTAACCTCTTTATTTTACACTGCTTTCTTGGGTGGCACATATAGCAACTCACTACTAAGCAGCATTTTTGGCAGAAGAGAAACAATTCCACCCTCTGACATTCTGACCCGTAATGTTAATTGAATGTCATATCCCAGAATAATCTCCACACTCCCCAATAACATGCCCAAGAAAAAAGTATATTGTTAATAAAAAGCAAAATCTGACTTGGTGTCAGTGGAATAGAGGTTGCAGCCCCCACTTGGTGCCTGAGGAAGGGGGATTGACACAGGGCCAGCTTGGTTGCCAGACAGTTCACAATCAGAGGCAGCAGGAACATTACAAAATGATTTGCAGTCCTGGAGAGCAGTGAGGGGAATTAGGATAATGTTTGATCACCCTCCAGGAGCTTACAGTCCCAGGGATGCACTGAGGTAGTCCGCAATGGAAGAGTGCAGAACCCATGCAGTAAATAGGGGAGTGCTCTGAATATGCCACAGTGGTGAAGACTTTCCACCTACATTTCTGTTGAAGTTGTCTTGAGGTAATCCAAAGAGTCTCTTAACTTGGTTTCTCTTGCATTCCTCTAGTCACCTTCTAAATTCTGTGCTCCATGTATTGGCTCTCTTGCAAGTCAAAATTTTCATTGTTTTGAATAGTATTTCAAAGCAAGAACCATTAACTAATTACAGATATGAATTATAGATGTCAAGGATATTAATGAAACAATGTGCTTTAAAGCCAGAACTCCAAGTTGAGGGTCCGGTTAGAAAACAAAAATTGCAAAATGTTGAAGCTCAGGTACCTACATGACCTTTGCTTTGTTATTCCTCCTATCAAGGAGTCATTGCTGCCAAGCATTGTAGGAAAATTGGCAAACAAAACTTGAAGCTAGTTTATTAGCTCAGCTAATAAATCAGCAGTTGAACAGTGGTTTATACTAGCCTCTGGCTTTGCTAAGTAATGCTGGACTTTGCTTATGGAGGAGATGTGCTCATAGTTACAGCTGAGAGGCAAGGTTCCCAGAGCTTAGTTTTAAAGGCTGCCAGGGTGGTGTGATGGATTATAAACAGGGCAAGTCCAGCTGCTTGTGCAATAATCTTTGTGCTGTGTAAGATAATGGTATCTCATGCTTTGTTATGCACTAACGGCTGTTCTCATTATTCATATGTGTGGCTTATCTTATCTTCTTGTTTTTAATATCCTGTTAGCAGCAGCAGCGAGTTCTACAGACACTTATGAATTAAACTGAATTTTTTAATCTTTTTTGAGTCACTGCTAGTTAGTTTCACTGGGATGCCCCCTGTTCTGCTGTATGTGGACATAAGTGGGAATGCCTTTCTGTTATTAATATCTAAATTGAAATTCTATCTCCTCTTGTGTCCTCTCTAAGCAGGCTTGATTTCATCATTGTCCTCTCATACTGAAATCTCTGCCTAGTGACATCCAGGTTTCCTCTCCAGACTTTCCTCTTACTAATATGCTTGTGTTAGGCTAGTAGAATTGAATTCCTTGAGTTAAGTTCCGAGCTATTCAAGTGAGCCTGTTGGCCTTTTTGCATCTGTTACTGGTATGAAAACTTCATATCCATAACTGAAAGCTAATTTAGTATTTAGGATTGTTCCTGGATGAGATCCAAGCTGTATCAAACATTGCTTGTGTGGCTTATCAAGGAACTTACTACTACAATGTGCGTTTTGATACTGAGCAAGGTCAAGGCACCTGAATCTTCTTCTCTAGGGAAATAAATGACAGGACCAGTTTTCAGGCTTCATTATGCAATAAGTGCCAAGCTGCCCAAGCTGTCACAGTGGCTTTTCGAGGCTTGGCAGTCTGGAGGGAGCACATGCAAGAGATATGATAGATCTTCATTTCCATAGACCTTTTGACACTGTGTTGCAAGCCAGTCATAGATGTTTCTAGACTCTCATTCTATATGATAGATGACAAACTGGAAAACTATAGCAAGAAAATAGTCATCATGATATCTACCGATGTTGACATCTGCCAGTGTTGACATAGATAATGGTCTACTGTGAAAAATAGAAGGCTGTTTCAAGTAAGACTCTAAGCAGTGTGTTGTGGATCTGTGTCAGGGGAAGTTCAGATTGGACATTAGGAAAAAGTTCTTCACTGGGAGGGTGGTCAGTCACTGGAACATGTTCCCCAGGGAAGTGGTCACAGCACCAAGCCCGTCGTCAGAGTTCAAGGAACATCTGGACAACGCTTTTAGTCATATGGTTTAGTTTTAGGTAGTCCCGTGAGGAGCAGGGAGTTGGACTCAATGATCCTTATGGGTCCCTTCCCACTTGAGATATTCTATGATACTACAACATTTCCAAGTAGTGCTTTGGGTTATGGAGTAGACAGCATGCTTACGATATTTAAAGACAACATGGAACTAGAAGGAGGTACAAACATACTGGAGTCTAAAAAGAGGAAGAACGAGGGGGAACATGACAGCATTGAAATACATAATAACCTTGCAACAACGGGCTGTTGCAAGGAGGAAAGGAAGAATCTCTTCTCTGTAGATTGGTGAACAGGACAAGATCTGTTGCTTAAACTGCAGCAAGGAAATCCAAGGTAAGTACAAGGAAAAATTCTCCAGTAGGACAGACAATCAAAACTGGATTATCTGTGGAATCACTGAAGGTCTATAAGGATAGGTTAGACAATATAGCTGTCAGGGGTATCTTTGGTGAAAGTGATCCTGTCTGGGGGCTGAAAGATTAATAGCTGATGCCCTGAATTTGCTCCAGCCCTACAATCCAAGATTATCATCCCAGCACATATCTTAGTAAATATAGTCTATCTGGATGTATTTTATTCTATGATTTTCTTTTTAAGAGGAAGTCTTATGCATGTAGACGCTACCAAAATTTTACCTTTATAGATCCCATTCCATCCACCCAACTGAACATTTCCTCTGTGAGCCTCTAAGGATCCTCCATGATCAGATGCAAAATAAATGAATGTTTTATTCTTCAGGCCTTCTTTGTCAATAACATCCAGAAGCCTGCCTATAAACAAAGCAAAAAATCATAATTATGTCCGGAGATGCAGTCAGATTTTTTTAGGTCTTGACTCAAAATTCAGTGAAGACTGAATCTTTCCATTTACCTGATTGAGTTCTGTTATGAGCTACCACAAGCAATGCAAAGAGTACTCCTGCATTACAGAAATAATAAGAGTCCAACGTAAAGCTGCTGAATGTGTCCAAAATTTGTTTGTGGTGTCTATAAAAAAGGAAAATAAAAAATAAAACCAACTGGAAAATAATTTAAATGAATGATTCTTTTATTCAGGCTACTCAGAATACTGTCAGCTTTATGCTGTAAATTTTCTGAGTCAAGGATTGCCTCCATTGTGTAGCTTCAGACATCTTGAAAAGCTTAAATAATTATGCTGCCTAGATTCCTAATCATAGAAAACTGCTGTGTCTCACCAGGAACTGAACAAGGACTCTGTGATCAGGCTGCATACTACCAACCAAAATCTCCTGATGTCAGTGGTAAAAACTTCACAGACTGTAATTCAAACCTAACTTCCTAAGGAATGTTTTCAGTACTGATAGTATCAAATATTTATACAGAATGTGATTTATCTTTGATTGCTTGTCCTTATTACCTTCTGCATCAAATATATTCATCAAGAACAGCTTCCATAGCTACAGAAGCAACAGCAAAAGCTGAAGTACGCAAGGAAAAAGTATAAGCCAGTGATTGGCTCTTTTGCTCAATCTCTTCTCCTTTACAAGCTTCCTGTGTCTCCTTGGTCAAACTACTTATTGACCTTAACCAAAAATAGACACCTTCCCCCCAAAAGAGTTTAGATTGAGTCTAGGCTTATTGGTTCTGAATTAGACCCCAAATCTCTTACTTAGATGGCCAACCCTGGAGACTTACTAGCTGCCATCCTGTTTGGCCTATACACGGCATGTTCCTTACACTATCGGACTTCTGCTACCCAGCTGCGCTCGTGTAGCCTGTGCCTGAAGGTGACTGGTGCCAAAAGTTTGGAAGAGGAGCATGGCAGAGTCCTCTGGTTCAACTGGATCTTGCAGGAGTTCTCAGCCTGCCCATCAGAAGCGGTAAGGCTCCTCTCAGAATACAATTTTGTAAACATGCTTATTGAAGGAAGAAGAGGTTCAGGGATTGAATCTTGGCCTGGACAGGAGGTGAATACTTTGTCAGTAGGGTCTTCACTTTTGACTACATACAAACAGTAGCTATCTCCCTCCCTCCCATTGAAGCAGAAAGGAGCAACTAAGTAAGGCTTAAGTTTAGAGACCTAATTGGCACTTGGAGCCTAAATTTAGACGTAATTGAGTCTTCATGATGCGGTGACTTCACACAATTTATTAAGTGAAATCCATAACTTTTTAACTTGGCCTTTGGGCTAGGAGGAAGTTCTGGTTTCTGCTCCAAGGATTATTATTTGACAAAAATGAGCAAGTACACAAAACAACCACCATATAATGTAATATTCAGCAGCAGCACCACTTATATCTTCTGAGACTAGACAGAGCTGGAGAAACGTCATATATTTTGATTGACAACATGATCAAGCACACATTTGATTATTTGACTTCATTTAACACTGCAGCACAGAAATGTGGCGATTAAAAAAGAAAAAGAACAAATCCTTACAAGAAGAAGGTTTGATCTTTAATCTTAAAAAACAACAAAAAAAAAAAAAAAAAAAAAAAAGAGGTGCGGTAATGGTATGGCAATCTCTGGAGCTAACTGCATATCTAAGGCAAGTTCACTGATTTTTTTTACATATGCAAAAAGGGAGTTCTGTGACCACCCCTTTAATTTCTTTCCACATTCAAATAAATGATGGATTTTCTTCAAGACCACCACTTACCCACCATCCAGTCCGTTTCCTCTACATTATCTCCATACAGGCCATGTCTGCTTCTTCCCTGAAACTTCTCTGTGGTAACGAGAGGGGTGTGAACATGTAAAAGGGAAACAAAGAGAAGAAATGGCCTATGATTGTTTCTGAAATAAAAGAAAACAATAGTCATTTCTTTGTAAACTGTCACTCAACCTGAAATAGAACAGTGGTATTGTAGTCACTATCTCAATAAAAGTTATTATTGTGGTCTAAACCAAAAATTTTTGATTTTGACATTTTTGCGGTTTTGGGAGACAGAGGGGATTAAAACACCCCTCAAAGATTTTGGTTCTGTATTAAGACCAAAATAGTAACAGGCCCTTTCTTTTTCTGGATCCAAACTAGACATGTGTAGAAAATTAAATAAATAACTAAGAAAGTTCACAGCCAAAATACTGACACACTCTCAGATGCAAGGAGAATAGGACTCTCTTGCTTAAAATTAACGTGGATGTCACTGAGCATCTGAGACATCGTCATGGAAGAGGCAGATAGGACACTGCACCCACAGGCCAGGCAGGGTGTCCTAGGAACCTGAGATGATCTATGCTCAAAGTTTTACAGAAGAGATTTATCTTATCCCCAATTTCCCTTAAAAAAAAAACCCTGACAGAAATAGTATAGTCTTTTTCAGGGATATGCCCAGAATTAACACGTGAATGCTTTTAATGACTTAGTGGCTTGTTCAATGCCAGTTAAGGCTACTGATAGTATTTTAAATGAAGGACACCCTTGGAGAACAAAACAAAACTCACTATCACCCTTTTTGCAAAATATTAACTTTATATGACACTTCTTATGACAGTCCATTCATCAGGCTAAGACAATTTTTCTGTTCCTACTGGCAGAAGGCCCAGTCCTTGGCCAGGTCCCCTTTGCATCAGGTTAACATAACAAACACACACAAAAAATCATCATCCTTTTCCTGACGAGCTGATGAGTTATGTAGAAGACAAAAGGACAGCAGTTGGATGCTGCAGGTAGGGGGATGCCAGAAAAGAACAATTTGCTGGCCGGCATCAGGACAGGCAGTTCAGCACGCCAGCTGCCTAACCCAGTGGTCTGACACAGTAATCACGTTATTTTTTAAAATCCTTGAAATGCAATAAAATTTTTGTTGGTTACCTTTCAATGAATGAAACTGCCTCCTTCAGCATATTAGAAGTAGTTTTTTCTAGATTCATTGGTTGTTCAGTGATACCGTGGTTTCTCATCAGGATACAGTTCCAGTACTTGGTGAAGCCATAGCTGGAGAACCAGGAGATGAAATACAGGAGACCACAGATGGCCAGACATATGATTATTTTCCATTTTACTGATAATAAATTGGTAAATTTTCCAATCAAAAGAGTAAGCACAGCAAGGATGATCATCTGTGTGTAAAGCCAATATGTATCTTGCAAAGACTTGGCCAGTTCAGGGTCATCTGTGCCTTGACACTCATTCAAAAGGGTAAAAGGCATGCCGTAAAAATAATCAAAGCCATGATTTAAAGGATGGTGGCAGTGATCGTGGCGGGATTTGCAGTTCACACCCATATGCCACTTCCCTGGAAACATAAAACAAAGATCTTAAATCCAACATTGTTAGTCTTTGATGGCTGTATTTCTAATAGGTTGGCTGCACTCCTCAGAGCTGGTGTGGAATGGGGACAGACTGAGGGAGCAATCATGTATTGGCACTTTTATCTGCCTAAAACAGCTGGTTTTCCTCACCTATCTGTTAAAATTCCACGTAGGGCAATGGTCCAACTCAGACGCCTCCCTGAATAAGAACAAACAGGGTTGCAATAGTTGGTGCTTATTATTTTTCACATAAGGTAGCCATTCGTTAATAGGTAGCCTGATGGGGAGAAACTGGAAAAAACCTTGTGCCAAAAGAAACAGCCAAATGCAAAACTGTGAACTAATTTACACACAAGTTCTATCTGACCTTCACAGTCCAAGAACAAGTTTTGGGAAGAAGGTGTACATACTGGCTCTGTGTGTCTATATTCACCCTAAAATGAGTAGCAAAAATAGGCCATTGCAATTATCCAGTACAATTGGACATATCAGAATATGTCATACACTGATAATGAACCTTAGTGAAGTCATATTACAGAGCAGTGTAATTATCCTGATGTTGAAGGACAGACAGTCTACAACCATGGGCTTAGGGGCTATTAGCTAGACAAGTAACTTCTGAGAACCGCTAAACAGCTCTGTGCTCGTATATATGAATGTCGTTTACAGCATAACCTATACCAGACTGCAGTGAGCCGGGGAAAGTTCATCCCCTTACACAGGCTTGTGTGCAGTCAGTACATCACTAAGACTCACTTCAGTTTAGGAACTAAATGACACCTCAGTGTGCCAGAGCTGAGCAGAGGTGTGAAGATCACAGTAATTACAATTAAGCGCATGATACTTTTGACTACATCAAAAAGAGTTTAAAAATGGGGGGTGCTTGAAAGACACGTCCTTTAATTGCTGTTCAGGCAAATTTAGCAGAGTTAGTAGGATTTTCTTGAATGTGTATTCTGATCCCAACCCCACTGAAGTCAGTGGAACTCTCTCAGCTTTTTATGCAGAGTTGCTTTTGCAGAAAATGAAGGCACTTTTAGGGTCTTAACTGTGATAATAAGCAGGCTACATAAATAACAGAAAATCTAGCCACTGTGGTGTCTGGGCACCCGCTAGCAGGCAACATTTTCCTGTTCTAATGGATCAGTGAATATCTCTGTTGTTTCTTCCTAAAGCAGTCTCTACTGGGCAAACAAGATTCCTTCCTTTGCATTTACTTCTGTTTGCAGCGTACACCTATGTATTCTATAGATCTTCATTTTGGATTTATCATATACACTGTGCTGACATTGTGACTTGTGGATGACATTCTAAAAAAAAGCCCTGCTGATTTTCGAAGTCATGCATACAAGAAACTCCAGTTTAACCGATCCTACAGAAGCAGCCTCATTTGAATAACAAGCAATGAAAAGGCAGCAAGTTGCTATGTCTCATACCTACAAGTGCTGTAGAATAACCTTGCTGCTGCAGTATTCTGGCAAAAGTAGTTTCATTTGGTGGGAGCCCACCAGAACACCCGTTCCAAAAAAGAACCTGCCGTTGCGTGCCGGATGCCATGCCTAGAGAGGAATAAGAGTCTTTAAAATAAACCAAGCCAGATTTCAGATTTTTGGTCTTCTCAAATTGTTCTTTCTAATGAATGGGACTCAGTTGCCTAAGCCTAGTGCCTTTTTATAAGCCATTTAGTATGCCCTGGGATATTCTGATTGACCCCCAGAAGGATGTCTCCTCCAAGTCCCATGCCATCTGCTAGTCCAATGCCGATGCCTCAGCTATGCTGGGGTGTCTAGAAATGGAACTGAGATGCCTATGTTTGGACATCAGGCAACTTCTTACAACCAAAGCTCTATCAAAATATAATGTTAAAAAAAAGTGGAGGGAGATATTTTTTTGTATAGAACAAAAGGCTTACAGAGTCAGGGGTACGCACTTCTGAAATATACAGTTCATGATTACAGTTCTCCTTTAGCAAGTCAGAATCACATCAGAAGAGCTACACTGGTTATTACTGCCATATGCGGTGGCTGAAGTTTTCTATAATTAATTTACACAGCTGAAGTAAATCTGTGTAAATGATTTAAATGTTTTAAACAACATTATCATTGAGAACTATTCCACAGTCTGACATATTTCACTTTGAAAAAGTTTGCCAGGATATTCAAAATATTACACTTTACTTAATGTGATCTTAATACCACTGCATATAAAGTGTTTATGCAATTTTCTTAATGTTTCTACCTCTGGCTGCTTTGTGCTGTTTGGATTTTCATCCATTTCCGTGCTGTCATTTAGCCACATTAAATGTGCTTTATGTGGAGATTTTCCCATAGAAATCAATCACTAAATCTAGTCACCTTTATTTTTGCCCATCTCACTGAGACCCCAAATCCTTAGATTAACTAGTCTTTAAAATGATTCATTTAAGAGGATTTTTAGTAGCAATAATGGCTAGACAAACTGCAGTGAACCATTAGAGAGAGGCCCAACCTGATCTGATGGGGTATCTGCCAGTCAGGAAAGCTGCTCTGCTTGGAGTACAGACAGCAGCTGCAGCAATGTGCTGAGTAAGTCTCACTCCGTCCCTTGCCAGGCCATCAATGTTAGGGGTCCTAAAGAGAGAAAGCCCATCTCTGATAAAATGTATTACACAGAAGTTTGTGGTATGCCATTCCTCCTAGTTTTGTCTAGGACATCGCTATCAAATTTACAAAACTCTTTGTTTATCTACAACTCAACTAGGAAAGCTTTGTGTTATATATTTTTTGAGATACCTTGACTCCTTAGGAATGAATTTTCTATGGATGCCTGTGTTTTTATTAATAACTAAAAAGAAAAAAAGACCAACAACAATAAAAGGAAAGGTATTTCAGGTCTATCCCACATGAAAAGCTCATGCAGCATAGTGAAAAAGGTTCCTTTAATAGATACAGTACAACACAATTTCCAAGACTATAATAAGTTGAGATACAGTACAACACAATTTCCAAGACTATAATAAGTTGAGTAAATGCATATATATACACACACAATCATTCTATCAATCAATCTATATACAGATTGATAACTGCACTAGGGATAAGTATATCACATAGAATAAGATGTCATTTCATAACAAGCCTACTAGAGTTGTTAGCTGATATTAAATCCTAATTTCAGTCCTTCATATTTCAACCCTAGAGTTGTGGACATTTATAAATTATACACATGCCTGACAAATACAGCACACAGACACATTTGGAAAGTTCTGACTGCATTAGAAATCCAAGAAAGTTGTTCAAGCATGCCTGTATGATTATTACTCCAGTCTGAATTACCATAGAACATTTATTTTGTACATGGTTTGAAGAGAAGTGTATCTAGATAAACTAATCCATTAATAATGAATAATGAATTTTCTAATATAAATTGTCATCAGTGTTTTTTCCACTGAAGTTCACCAGGAAGGGATAATTTATTTTGTAGAATACATTCTTACCTTATTGTATCATTGCCATAGCAACCCACATCTCCAATACCAAGATCATCAGCCAGTATCAGTAAAAAATTGGGTTTTGAAGGATTTGATACACAGGTTCTTGGAAACAAGCATAAAATTAGCCAAATATTTAGGCAGCTCCTGAAATTAAAAGAGGTAATATTAAAAAAAAACACAAAACATTTGTAAGCTTTACAATAGACTTTAAACTATTATTCTTCAAGATTTGTGAGGACTCCTTATAGATGCAAAGAGCTACCAAAAACTGCCAGCAGATGGAGCTCCAGAATATTTACAAAAGTTCTTGAGTTTTCTAAAACCAGTAATTTTTTTTTTATTCGCACAGGAATTTTGTGTGTGCGTTCCTTTATTGAGGTTTGCACTGATCTCAGCAGATATTTGCAGTAGAATGAGCGGTTGGATGCTTGCAAGTCTCTTGAGGCACCCCGTAGTACGGGGGTGTAGGACACTCCTGTTAGGGCTCCTGGAACGAGCGGAGCAGGAGCGTGGTGGTGGTTGGTGTGGAGGCATGCTGGTCATGATGGCCACGGATTGACTATTGCATCCATTGTACCCAGTGCTACACACAGCATCTGGAAAGTGCTGCTTCAGCCATGGGACCATCTGCAAAATGAAGGTTGCAGCAATGGGCTTAAACTTAGTTATCATCCTAGAAGACCCTAAGAAGATCTCAGCACATCTTAGTTGCTCAAGGTGTTTGCAAGAGGCAGCTTACAGATGTTCACCTGAAGTAAAATACATATGGTAGAACGTATCTACTGACTGCTAGTTCATTAATAGATACTGCAATATGATAAATGCATAGTAAACGTACTATACTATATATTACATTTACTTCTAAACCTCTATGTCCTATAAAAGTAGGGTAAAGACCTTGAAATACCAATAGATGTAAACCTGTATTAGCTGCTCTTAGATTCTCGATGAGGTTGGGGGTGGAAGAGAGAGATCTGTCTACATTTTCTTAAGCACAACACTTAAAAGCCAGGAAAGACCCTCAGCAAATGTCTTTTCTTACCATTGTTTTCCCTGGTAAACTTCGCGGTTTCCCCTTGTGTGAAACAAGTACATAGTTGGCCGCATAAATTCTGGTGGGAGGGAAAAAAAAAAAAAAAAAAAAAAAATCAGAGCCCGATATCTCTGGTGATCTCATCTGTGAGGTTGGTCATTAACTGCCCTGCATTACTGCAATCATATTGCCGCTGCCTGCGGCTGGCTACAACAGAGGTGGGCTGAACCACTGGGGCTTGACTACAGAGCCCCTACCTTCCTGAAGGCGCGCACGCAGAGCCCTGCCGAACCGACACTGCGACGCAGAAAGAGCTCTGCCGAGGACAGGCCAGGTCAGACAGCACAGCGTGCAGTTTTGCAAGATCTGGCCAGTTCCCAGCTGCCAGTAACTCCGGGGGGACTTGGGAGCATTTGGAAAGAAGGCTAAATGCCCATGGCTTTAATCAAGTGTTAAAGGTGCGAATTACTCAATACACGCACAAAACTGTCGGTGTTCACCGAAAGGAAGGGTTTCACCATTTTACAAATGAGGTAATGATAAGTAAAACTAGTATCTCACTTGTACTTAACCTCAAATTATCTTTAAGGTCTAGGAAAAGAAATTAACCTTTACTGTGAGCTTTGAAACTACAAAAAACACCTCAAAGAAAAGCCATCCTGAAGGGACTGTAATGTTCTTAGATTTGGATGCCATCTAGTACATTCAAGGAGGTGTTTCTATCTGAATGTTACTAAAAACTGTCCAGAAATATAGATATCATTGTGATTATTTCCTTAAAGCACTTCAAAGCTTAATGCCATTTATAAATTTAACAAGCCAGTTTTTCTACCTGTCAGCCTATGAACTCAACCTGGACTTTAAAAGCCTAGAAATAACCTTTCAGTTTCTAAATATTTATTTTTTTCTGGCAAGGCAAATTTTATGAGTGGAAGCAATTTCCTACACTTGCCGGAAGAGAGAGCACACCTAGTCACTTTGGACAAAGAACAGCTTAGGAAATGAACTCCTTTTCCTTGTGAATGGCCACAGACTAAGGGATCTGCAGAAAATGTTGCGCTGGAATCATGTAAACAGACATGCAGAAGTACATGGTAAACCGGCTCCATTGGGGACTGGCATACATGCTCATCTTTGTGGTGTACCCTGAAGTAAATCAGAGATGACATTCATTCCTTCACTGTGAAGAGAGATAAAAATCTGAAATATCCCATCCATGCAAAATCCCTACTTTTCCACACTTCTTTCTGTTTCAAACCAGCACAAGAACAAAGATGTTGTCAGCTCTGTTAAGGAATAGATTGAAGCCAATAAAAATATTTACTTTCTGTAACAACTAAAAGCACATTTGTAAATATAAAGTCACTTCTAAACACAGAGAACTGAAAAGTTCCATCTTGATTAATGAAATACTTGTGGTTTTTTTCCCCTCCAAAATCAGCATGTTCTCCACTGCGAAAATACAGCATTTTCTGAAAGAATTGTTTTCTGCCTTTTTTGGTGCATAAGTGTTAGTTACCTTGAATGTCTGAGGAATACGAAACTGGCCAGAGCAGAGTATAATCCTGCCCTATGCATTTCAAAGGATGATCCATAGGTTAAAAAAATTGCAGATGCTGTTATTCTGACTGGGAAAATAGTATAAAGAGTCAGAAGCTGATGTCTGTTGATGATTTTTCCAAGTAACATCTAGGTGCTTGTTTGGCTATGGCTGAGACCATATGGGAAATAAAAAATAAAATATAAAAGAAAAGCTTGATCTCTATTAGTTGTGGAACTTTCTGTAGGGTTGATGACACTTCCCCTCTCTATTGATAAGATCCTGAAAGGCCGAGAGCTCACCCTCCCTGCCCACTGGCTGAGGCAGGGATTAATGGGGAAGCAGCAAGATCCCTCTGACCCAATGCGTTGGCGGTTTGAAGCAAGACCTCACTGCGAATGCACACGCAGAAGCCTAATATCGTGCTTTGTAATAGAGCCTGCTTTTACGTGAAGCAAAGGACTACGAGGATCTCAAATCTTTTATTTGTATGGTAGTGGTGCCTCAGAATCACAGCCTGACAGCAGTTCTCCCAAAGCCCCAGTGAACTATGGCCCCATAGGACAGAGGTGAGGTGGTGATCAGGCAAGTGCATGAAGGTATTAACCGGCAAGAAGGAAGACCTAGCAACGGCTCTGGTCCTTACCTATAACGGGAACGTCTTTACGGTGCTTTAACGATGGAGGCAGAGCTCTGCGTTCCCAGCAACTGGTAGGCAGCGTTGTGTTTAAAGGGCTTAGGGTACATGATTAAGCCAAAAGTATTGCAATGAAAATATTTGCAGCCTACGCTGAACAGCTGAGGATCATCACAGCCCTTGTGAGCTGTAGTAGAGCAAAGGAACCAGACAGATCTGGACATCTAAGAAATCCCTTGATAAGCTTTCCAAGCTGGTACAACAGCTCTGTGGCTTTTCGCTTTCTTCCCCCAGGTTCATGCAGCACAGCCAGCGGGTCCCAGCAGGCACACTGGTATTTAGACAGAGACTTTGTACAGCCCCTTAGGAAAGCCGCGAATTTTGAACCAGGGAGTTGCAGTGGTGGTATTAAAAGATATTTGGGTGTTCATATCACCGGCAGTGGCATGATTAAAATTAGTGCTTCCTGATTTGCTGCAAGCCATTTTAGGAACACTAACCTTACTGAAGGGTGAGAAAAAATATCAAACTTGTTTAAAAAAAAACAAACCCAAAAAACCAAACCAAACCCAAACCACACAATTTAAATACGCATATTCACCTTTTTGTGTTAGGGGCTGATTCCTTCTGAAAGCAGAGCTCTCACTGACATCGCTAGGAACGTCATGAATGCAGTACTGGGCCCTAGGGCTTGTCCAGTTTCCTTAGCTGTTAAATGAAAAAAAAATTACCGAATCCATAAATCTAACATCAGCCTCTAGAAATCACCAGAGTTACTTACAGAAATCCAGGAAAACATCAGATAGTAATTCCCTCTGTAAGCTAGTACACCACAATAAGTGATCAAGACTAATAAAAAAGCCAACCCCTTTTAACAATGTGGAAAACAAACCCCCGTCTCAATTATTCTTCTTGCTCTGAAATCCCTCTTGCTCCTTGGTGCGCTGAGCAGTCCTGATCCTCCAAGACGTGTGGGAGGAAGCGGGCTGGGACTTGCTCCCTTTCCTCTTACTCTCCCTTCCCCCAGTCTCCAGCACAGAAACCGCCTGGGATCCCCGCCAGCAACCGCCAGCAAACTGGAACTCCCGTGCAGGTTTTACATGAATTCCAGCCAGAGAACAAAGTCCTTATTCTTGAAATACTGGCTCAACATGGCTACTGCCTTTGCTAGATTCCCTATCCAGTTAATCCTGTGCACATTTGTATAAAGCCTGTGGCTGCTCTATTTCAGTGCCTCAAAAGAAAATAACACAGTACTCAGAGCCCTGGGGTTTTTTTTCTCCCACCCTGCTTTTCCAGCCTTCCAGACAGGGTAACAGGACTAGCTTGTCCTCCCCCTTTTCTTCTGTCATGTTGTCTTTTCTTCTTTGCTGCATTTTCAGGAAAGGTAGACCTACCTTTCCTGAACATACAATTGCACTTTCTTTGCCCAACCCCAACAACTGAAAATTTAGTATTCCCCCGCTTCTTTCAGAACTTAACTCTGTTATAATACACTTTACCCTTCAAAAGGGTCTTAGAAAGGTTTTAAGCAATTACTTAGAGGAGCTCTCATCTATTTGTTTGTTGACATTTTAGTTCTCCGAGTTACTCGAGTACAGTGAATGCTGAATTTAACACTGTTCTAGAGAAGTCAGTAGGAGTCACTGAGGTGGAAAGAAGCAGCAGCTTAGCCTATCAGATTTGTATAATACACAGCAGGGATAATCATGGTTGGAAGCAGTTTTTTTTAATCTGTTGACCTCCTTGAACTTATGACTATACCCAGTTGTTTTTATAAGTTTTCAAATTGGCTTACTTCCACTTGTACATATTTGACTATACAACTTATTTTGTATGATTACTTAATAGCTTGTGATGCTTCTGATGCAAAGATTTTTCTTGAAAAAAATATATTTCTCAAAGATTATGTCACGCCTTGGGAAAGATGGATCTTTAAATGTTGTCAGCCTTTCTAGACTGCTTACATCTTTCTCACCACATGATCACTACTGAAGATACGCCCATGCTGCAGCTGGCATGCCTTAAAAAACCAACCAAACAAAAAAACCAGCCAACCCCAACCCCTCAAAACCCCCACACCTTTAAATTTTTCCCTGATAACAAAACTCTGGCTGGAAGCAGAGGAGGCATTCTGCTAGCACAGACCTTGCATCCTGTTCCTCACCACTGTGTTGGTGACTCAAAACAGAGGTAACAGCTGAGATTACTTACTATCTTCAACAGAACTAAGCTTTAAACCAACTTTTTTTTTTCTTTTTTTCTTTTTTTTTTTTTTTTAGAGGAAGAGCTTAGTAACAATAAAGCAGAAAGGAGATGATTTTTATCTCTGCATTTTGAGCCCTGCAGTATTTCCTCCCCTTACGCTAACTGGTTTTTCACTGTGCCTGAGCACAGGAAGCTGCTGTTTACTCACCGCTGCATACAGGCAAATTCTCTGCCAGCAAACCCTCAATTTTTGAGTCATTGTGTGCTTTATACCACCACTTTCATCTGGCTTTTGCACATGTCTGAGTACTAAAAGCAAACGCTGATATTCGTATAATCCCTTCTACCTTTGACAAGTTTTCAGAGTGAACTTACAGTAGTGAATACCACAAACATTGAAATGACACAAACAAATTTGTAAAATTGTTTCTATGTCACACTTACAAAAAAAGACTAAGAGATAAGAAGAAAATCGTTAATCAAGTAAAATGACTGAGCAAGTAAAACATTTGCAGGGGTACTCCTTGGGCTGGGGGTTGGGGACAAAAACCAAAGTAAAATAATCTGTTTCCATTTACTCACTTCAACCCCCAAGTTCTTTAGAGTTGTAGCAGCATGCTTATAATAAACTCTGACTTCATCCACTCCTGCAAAAAACCCCAGTCGTTAATACAATTCAAAGCCCTAAAATCTCTGCAACTTCACTGCAAACTTCAGTGTGAAGTCATGTCTCCTTAGAAAGTCTGGCTAGGGTCACACCACTGCAGGATTTTTGGTTGGTTTGGTTTTGTTTGGGTTTTTTTGGGGGGTGTGGGTGTTTAACTAGTATTGGCAAGACCCCTTTTTACAAGCTGCAGTTTGTAAACCTGTGTGTACTGCTACCAAATATTTTTGAACATTAATTCCAATATGGATCTCAAATGAACATTGTTTTTCTGGAACTGGCATTGAAACAGTGCAAGGTATTAATCCAAAACTTTTTTTATTAGCATCTTATATTCAATAAAATTGCTGTTTGCCAAATTAGTATGCACCAGGACCTCTTTCTGAATAGTAAAATGCTTTTCTCTCTTTTGTAACTGTTGCAGAGTTATACTGGACTTTGACATTCTGTACTTCGTACTGTTTGTGACATATATTGTTGTTACCCAGCTAAAGCTGCAAATCTGTTCAAAAAGCTATTCACAACTTGAGGACGATCCCTCACTAAATCAAATTCAGTCTGTTTCAAGTGTTGCTCAACATTTCAGCATGATTACTGCCGAGATAACAGAGAAGTACGGGAAGCAATAACGACACAAACTACTACGCTTGGATAGAGTATGGCCATCAGCTGTGGACTACAGGAGCACCACTCGGAACATCTACAGTGCTGCCCAAGTCTAGTATTTCTTACTGCTGCCTGCTCAGCACCATACCCTGGGGTCTCTGCAGAGTTCTCCAATTGTCTTCCTTGAGCAGGCGTAAATTCTGCAGAGTTTCAGCATATACACCTCTACAGCCATCTCTTACATGAAAATCTGCAAAACCAGTCTCCGTTCAAGCCCTTTACCACACCAGACAGGATTTCCTTAGACCTTTGGCTAGTGGTGAAGAACGAAGGGGAAAATCTCTGATCAACATTCATTTTCTTTATTTTCATCCACCTTGCTTCCCAGAGAGAGAAAGGGGACAGTTATTTTCCCAAAGCTTTGTCAGCAGAGGGCTCAGTGCTGCCGGACATGTTAGTAGACATCCATCTCACAGACTTTGTGCGCTGTCACCTTCCTTATCGCACCAACAGAACGGGAACGTCCCACAGCACGGCTGCAGCCACGGCTTCCACACCACGTTGTACACGGAGAGCTGCTC
>JANXJC010000059.1:12417571-12444707 GCA_027564655.1 Leptodon cayanensis
TTCAGAAGGGTCTCGCGAGAGATCAAACAGCAACGGAGGATCATGATGGGTCACGCCTTCCCCAAAACATGGGCAAATTCCTTTTCCATAACAAGCCCCAGCACCAGGTGGATGAAAGACAGGGGTCACATAATGAGCCTTCCAGATGGCTCCACCTGGCAGGAAAGAAATCTTATGGCACAACTACAAGACAATAGAGGAAACGGAAAGTGCATTCAAGCAGTAGGAGTACAGCTATTTACTAAGGAGACCTCTTCTCACGCACCCTGGGCACCCCCATAACCACAAATCAGATTCTGTGTGGAGTACTGACTTTGAAGATGGAAAACACTAGAAATATGAAGAAAACCACATTAAATTTCCAGTCTAGTAGTAGACAGCCTGTATTTCCACCCCAATTCCCATAGATTTGTTACTTACAAATATTTCTTTGCTGTAAGACCCATCCGGCTAGCCAGAGTCACTGGTATGTCAGGCACAACAATTTCAAGAATCTCACATCAGTACCGATAAAACACCCATCACGCAACAAATTTCTCAATTAGCAAGATGGCTATCAAGAGGAGGAAACTCATGTTTTGCAGTTTCCACAGAACAAACATTTATACTTACTGTCCTTTTGGTGCCACCGTACCGCATGTAAATAGGACCCACAATAGTGAAACAGGAACTTGTGCTCTGACTTTTGAGCTCTTCCTTGCAGTAAAGGCACCAAGTTTCGTCCATCAATCACCCTAATGTAATGGGGAGAAATGTATTCAGGAGGGGCCAAACCTGACAGCGAACTGCATACTTACCACTGCCTTTGCATTGGCTGCAGCCATACTTGAGACAGCACACGGAATAATTTGGTCATAGATTTAGAGCAGCTAGCAGACTGCCAAGCCAATATTTAAATCCCTAGATTTTTTTTTATTTTTTTTTTAATAGCTGGGTCAACTAATTCCATTTAGCAATACGTAAACAATATTTAGAGCTTGGTCTAGCAGAAAAAAGTAATTTATTCAGGAAATCAATACCAATCTCATAATTGTTTACATTTAGCAATTTTCAAAGGAGCTGAAAGAAATCTGTTGAGCAAGGGTGGCTTTAATGACTTTAGGAGGTATTTGTAAGTGTCCATAAGTCAAGGCAGTTAGTACCAAAATAACCTTGGCCACCAATTCTTTCCTGAATGAGGCTGAACCTGGGTTTGAAACTAGCACCTGGTCTTTGGCAGGAACAACTCCTTTGGCCATGAGCACACCTATCCTGGGCATATCTGGGAGAGTTTGCTCCCTAGTTTAAAATCTCAGACCAGGCTTGAGGCTAAGCAATATTTGTCGGATCTCCAAGGATGATAAGAAACACAGTAAATTTTTAGTAGTTAGTTCTCCTATCAAGCTCTCCTGTTGAAAACACCTCCATACCTGTCCTGTGGCAATGTTCCTCCAGCCAGATGAACAAGTGTGGGATAAATATCCATAAGACTTGTAGGTTCATCAATAACTGTGCCTGCAGGTAACACTCCCGGCCACCTAAATACTCCTGGCACACGGATCCCTCCTTCCCAGCCTCCCATGCCTTTTCCACCTGCAGTGAAATGAATCAACATATGGCAGTTCAGAGGCAAACACAAACCTCTTCATTGGCTTGTTATATTTGAATGTGCAGAAAAGGTGCAGTAATACACTGCTTATACAACAGATTTGACTCTTCATTTGCAGTGGTCTTCACATACTTTAGAAGGCCTCAAAAGGTGACATATAACTCATCCAAACCTAGAAAGACAGGGAGAGGCAATCTCTGTTTTAATTTTGACCACAGGTGAGGGTAGGAATAGTAAGTCTACCTTTGAAAAATCTATGTTCAGCAACAATAAAACAGCTTCAACCTTCTGTTATCCTCCATTTCATGGGTTGCCTGCATTCATGTGTGCTCTTGAAGAGCTTCCCAGAAAGAGAAAAAAAAAGAGGAGGAACGGAAATTGGAAGAACTCACAAGACTAAAGAAATACTTGATGCTCTCTTTAAACCTACACAAGACTAACTAATCGGTATCCTATTTTAATAAACAGCTAAAAAAAACATTCTCTTTATAGCCATGGATTCCTTTCAAAATATGTGTCCTTAACACTTATATTTCCATATGCCTTATGCATCTCTTCTTTTTTTGAAATTGAGATTTGGACCCGACTTTCCCAATGCTTAATGCAACATGTCTTAACTCAGAAGCAAAAAATCTGAACCTATGAAATTGTACCATATACACTTTACTTCAAATGGCAGGTAAACATCTTTTCTCAACTTGCTCTAACATAAGGTAACCTAATAAAGCACCCTGATGCTGGGTGTGTGAAGACAATATTTACCTAACTCCCAAGGCAGAAACCTCTTTTAATTCATATGTTCAATATGGAAAAAAACATTGGCTTTGTTAGATACCATCAGGCTTATGAAAGGGTCTTATGATTCACAAAGAGAAGCACTTTCTCAAGCAAAAGCAGGGAGTGAGATGGAAGATGAACAGGCTAACTGAAAGCCCTTCCCTTTCACAAGGGCCAGCAACTTTCATTGCTCAGCAGCAGAGCATCTGCCTCATGGGAGCCCAAGCTCCATGTCTTTGACCCCTGTTGTGCCCTGTGGAGCAGCTCAAGAAGGTTTTGAAATGGACAAAACCTATTCTAGGAAAATAAAAACATCAAAACTTTGTGCAAGAGGTGGATGGTTCATTGGTGATAACAGAGCCTAAGCCCTGACACATATTGTCACATGTTCATGACAGGTCACAGGGTGATGTGGCCTGATGACACAGGACTGTTGGGCTAACTGGGAGAAAATGCAATGAATGCATAGCCTTTGGGCTTTGAAAAAGCCACTGCACTGCTCAGCAGGTTAAGGAATGTTTCACAGCAGAAAGGGACAAGCAGGAGGTAAAGAGTGAGATCCTCTTAGACCACCAAGGCCATTTGGATTTTATGCCAGTCACTGATTTTGGGTGGAATATAAAAGCATAGGGGAATAAATTGCTGCCACAAGTCATGACACAGCATGCTCTTACTCTATTCTGTATTGAATAGGGCAGCAGTGATTTCGGAACATAACGAGAAAAAGAAACAAGCAAATTGGGAAACAGTTCTATTGTGGAGAAAGGGAAAAAGAGCCTCAGAGAGAGATTTCAGTGTAGGGAACTATCACATTTTTGCCAGCGCCTTTTACTTGAAAACACCAAACATTTTACAGGTATCAAGCTAGACAATACCTTTGTCAAGGAGATTTGTAATAATGCTTGCACTTTACCGAAAGACAAGATGACTTCAAGATTAAAGCACCTCTGTATGTCACCTATATTTCAAGCTACAAATGCAACTCATTCCAGCCTCGATAGCTTCAGCCAGGCAAATTCATTATGTTTCCGATTCTAACGTTCATGTAGAGTCATAGTGGTTTTCCTACCTTTATAAATACCATTCCAGCCACCTAGCTGGGCAGATCCATCCTGAGCCTCCAAGTGTCCTCCATGATCAGAGGCAAAGTACGTGAACGTATGATTTTTCAACCCTTGTTTTTCAAGCGAATCCAGAATTTTGCCTTAAATTTAAGAAGAGACAGCAAGTTTCCTATTAACCAGTTTGAAAGATCAAGCCACATTTATAGTGTTCCAATGATAATCTTTTGCAATGCCCTATAAGAAGTTTTTAATAGCATAGATTTCTGTAGGTATTTTGGCCTTATTAGTTTTCCTGCTTTAAAATACACAGGTGTATGTGTCTAAAACAAATCCTTCATGAAGGGTACTTACCCACCATCCAGTCCATTTCTTCTACATTGTCTCCATATAAACCATGATGGCTCTTCCCAAGAAATTTTGCTGTTGTAAAGAGCGGGGTGTGAACATGTAAAAAGGAAACAAAGAGGAGGAACGGTCCGTGCCTGTTTCTTAAAAACAAAAAACAACAACAAAAATTTCTGTTGTGTCCTTGGAATATTTTAAAGGTTTCATATTTATCCACGCACAGACACACACATTGTGTCTAGACTGTACCCACATCTAGTGCACCCTCATTGATCACAGTTGATAGTTTTCTTTTTACTTATAGTGTAGGAAAGAAAGATCCTTTTCAGCCAGATTATTTTCAAATTCCAGTGTGTAAACAGGCATAGCATTTGCACAGTGCTTAAACGAATCGGATACCTAACTCTTATGCCTTTTTAATTAAATGCAATTAGATACACTCTCATAATTACTTTAATATTCATGCAGCTTTTCTAAGATGGCCACTTACAATTTTCAGTGTATTTGTTTTCACAAACTTTAAGAAAAGAATAGTTACTTTCCCTGTTTTACAGAAAGACACCTGATGCATAGCAGTATTACAGAAGGCTGAGCAGGCAGAACTTGAATCTAGAAGATGAATGATCTTATTTGGCTTCCTTCTAAATCCATAAAAATTAGATTTAAAGTGTTTCAAGATTTTCACATGAAATAATTTTGTGCATCACACATTTTATCTAGGTGTTTTGTAGGTTGATGAATAAGAGCACAAATGAGGCTTGTAGAGTGAAGTGTGAAAATTAGCTGGTTAATCTTGGAGCAAATATAATAATTACAGATTACAGGGCGTAGTGAGATGGTCATGTATCATTTGGTTAAAAGCCATCTCATTTACTGCTTCCAATGTAAGACAGTTACAATTAAAATTTAAGTGCATTGGGTTTCTAAATAAAGAACTTGGATATGAGTTTCGAAGCAGTTATCAAGACACAGCTATAGTTACTGGAGAAAAATACTCTGAGTGCCCAGAACATCCTGGCCCCTTTAAAGAAAACTACAGACAATCATTTACCTTTTGATAAATGACACTGCCTCCTTCAGCATGAGGGAGGCAGTCCTCTCCAACCTCATCGGCTGCTCAGTGACGTCGTGGTTCCTCATCAGGATACAGTTCCAATACTGCACAAAGCCGTAACTGGAGTACCAAGAAATGAAGAAAAGGCCACCCATGAAAATAAAACAGGCAATTATCTTCCAGCGGATGGAAATCAAACCAATCAGTTTTCCAGCAGTGAGAGTGAGCACAGCAAGGATAATTATCTGACTGTAAAGCCAAAGCTTAGCTTGAAGGGCTACATCCAGCTCTGGAGGTTTGTTTTCTTGACAGTTGTTCAGAAGTGTGAAAGGCATACCATAAAAGTAGTCAAACCCGTGATTGAGAGGATGGTGACAGTGATCATTGAAGGATTCACAGTTTACACCTTGATGCCACTTTCCTGAAGGTTTTAAAACATGAAAGAAATTAGAACATTAAGGTGGACAACTCAAAAGGAGCCCAGGGTAGCATCATAAGCATCTGTTTGGGAATTAGACAAGTCACTCCATTTTTCACAGAGTATCAACACATTCTCATCATGCACAAGGATGCTGGGTGAAACCAGTGCCTGATCAGGTGAATGTCATACTGTAGTGGGTGATCCCCAAATGATCATGGGATAAACAGAGAAATTTGCAAGATGCTCAGCCACTCAGCTAAGGGTCACATAAGGATGGGATTTCATTACCTTTCAATGAGGATCAGGGAATTAAGGTACTCTAACTCACTGGCTGCTTTAATACATTCCCTTCCTAACTTTCAGTTGCTTACTTGCAACTTCATTTTAACATAATATTACAAATTTACTGACAGGTCCAGTAAACTTTTGGCCAATGTTAACAGACTCAGGAAGACCATTTCTCAGGCACATCCATACTCCATATGAAAAGGAGAAAACACTGTAAACCAACCTTTCACTCTATCCCTGCCCAAAACAGAGCAAGTGGACAAAAGCTGTTGTCCGCTTAGAAAATGTGCTGGATCAAAGGACCCTCAGGTTTGCTGAGTTACGTGATTGCCAAATAGTTATAGACTTAACCAGGAGGACTACGCTTTATTAGCTTATGATTCAATGCAGCCACATCTATTTCCAGCACTTGGAGATGACAATACATTTGGGACAGCTGGCCCCAACGCCCCTGGGCTTTAAGGGACACAGTGCTTACCCTACCTACCCATTCATATGAAGGGATCCATTGCAGCAGTGCCTGTCACTTGACAGTAATAAAAGCAAATGGAAGGGAAGAGAGACTTTGCCAGTTGATTTTAGAGATATTTGCCAAAAGAATGATGAATCTTGAAACTTTTGAGGTCTGATCGAAGTCAGACAGGAAGGGGCGGTGTTTCCCTGACACCTTTGCATTTTGGCTTAATCTGAGGAAACAGCCACCATATCATGCCTCTTTGAGACCTCACAACCTCATCTGTGAGACACTAGTGCTTCTTCATCTCCTCTGTGGGTACAAACTTTGTTTCTTTCTTCCCCATCCTCTTCTGTTTCTCTGCCTCTTGCCTCCAAAAGGCAGATGAAATACTTAAAGACATTGTTTTGTTTGGAACAGTCTTTACATTAACAAAACTCTTGCAGTGGACCAACCTTTGAAAGAAATCTTAGGCAAAGTAAAGTAAATTCTCACCCATTTAATCGTGAGATAGTTTTTAGTTCTTCCTGGTTTCGGACATTACCATGGTCATAAAACTCTTTAGATTGCAGTATTTTTAGTCATCTTGCAGGTACGAAGGTTTCCCCCCCCACCTTCAGTCTTTTGGAGAGGATTTGTATCTATGGCTAACAGACCATTTTGGGCAAACACAATCCCTAAATTCTCTTCATATAACTAGTTCATTCTTCAAGGTCGTGCTAAAACATTTCCCCTTACCTATCAGTCCAGTGGTATAGCCTTGTTGCTGCAGCAGCCTGGCAAACGTCGTTTCATTAGCTGGGAGCCCTCCCGACCCGGCGTTCCACTGCAGTGCCCGGTACCTGTTGCTGGATGCCATCCCTGACAGAAACAGCTCCGGTCATTCCTGCGGGCCTTTCGCTCTCTGCCAGCGGAGGCTGGGCTGCTCCTGCCAACCTCCACATCAGGAGCTCAACCTGAAGCCCAAAATCCTCCCAAGACGTAAAGCCAAGCATATCTTGTGGGCAGTCACACGAGTGTGTCCAAGTACTTCAGGTAGTCAAGAGTTATATTTCAAAACAAATACTGCTTAGTACCAGCTTTACCATCAAACTGATAATAAATCAGGGGTGACAGTTTCTGCCTTTCTGAGTAACTGTGATAATGTAGTCTCTGCTTTTCATCTAAAATGAGATAACAGTTGCATTTCCCTACATCAGAGGGATGTTGTATTATGTTAGGTGAGATACAGTTCACCCAGCTTACACACTTATATGCCTACTTTGAGAGCTAGTTTTCCTATATAATGCCTGGCGAGAGATGGATATCTATAAAGTCCTCCAAAGGGCACCTTAGGTAGGTGGGGAATGGATCCAACACTCCATTTTCACCAGATTTTTGTAACTTTCTGCGTTATGTTGGCAATGAACTTGCCCATTTCTCTCGAGAGCCCTGTTTCCACCTCTTACCTCTAACCATCACCATCAAGAGGAATTCCATCAGTTTGCCCCAGGATGCATTGCCCTATGGAAGTGACATATCACTGCTGTTGGCATTTCTCCATACCTACCTATTTTCATCATATACATCTCCCACATCCGATAGAGTCAGGCTAAAGCTCTGTCAGCTGGTGAGGCAGTAGTTCCCATTCAGAAGTTACTTATAGAAAGTTTGAGCCTCTAGCAGTGTATTTTCTATCTCAGGTTGAGGAAATAGCCGAATTCTCCTGTTCCAATATTTATTGGCTCTTGTAGCACCTCAGCACCATGCACAGAAATTCGTAATTCAAAACAGGCCCAACCTGATCTAATGGGGTATCTGCCAGTGAGGAAAGCTGCTCTGCTTGGAGTGCAAAGTGGAGCTGCAGCGATGTGCTGAGTAAGTTTCACTCCTTCTCTTGCCAGGCGGTCAATGTTTGGGGTCCTAAAAAACATTTTCAAGTTTAATAGAAGCAAGGTAATCTGAAACTTATTTTGATAAATTGCCAAGAAGAACTAGAGCTTTTGAACACTTCCTCAAAGAACCCAAAATCTCTTCTTTACAGACTCCAGGACTGATGTAGTAACAAGTTTGATATAGCAGGTCAAGTGGGCTGTAGCCACTGGAGAATCCATTCTCAGGACACAGCCATAGAGTGTACTTAGCAACACTGAAAAGAAACCTAGGCATTTTTGGTACTGTTTAGTTTGAAAATAAAACAGAAATGGAAAGAATTATCTAAGGCTGATATTTTTCTATTCCAATACTTCCAACAGATCACTTTTGCTAGCATATTTAGACCCCGAATTTCAAAATTCATTGAGCCAGAGGATCTCACAGGGTGTCTGAAGCTCTTGGAACCAAGACTTTCTGTTCCATGTTTTTAAACACCTGCTATTTATTTCACATTATAGTGATATCGTTACATTTGTATGGGAGCTTAGCTCTCCCAGAATAATGGACTACACCATAACAAAGAGTGAAAGAGGCCTCCCCCTGTCTTCACCAACAGCAGAGGAGGACAACAGAGTTCCACAAGCACATTCCCATTTCTCTGTACAACCCCACCAACATCATTTGAGGGAGATGCACCCAGAACATGCCAACAAAATGCCTGTGCCCATTTGGAGGACGCGAGTTGAGGCTTGTAAGATGTGGTCCCAATGCCCATTCGGTTCTGCTTTGCCTTTTTAGTTTTGAAAGGATGCAATCACTAGTTTTGAAGGCACATAATCACGTAAGAAATTATGTGGGTCAGTCCACAGGAGTCTGGATCAGAGTGTTTTGGAGGAGATGGCAAGCAAGTGGATGAGGGATTCTCGAAAAGCACTAGGTGAATAGAGTAAGGCCTAACTATGCATGAAAAGGAATGGAGAAGTTCATACATGAGAAGAGGACAAACCAGTAACTGTGTTACTAAAACAAATGGCTGGAGAGTTAGCACATGGAGGAGGGGATGGGAGGAATTCCCAGAAAGAACTTAAACAAAATGAAAATGTTTGTGTTTTTTTTTTTTTTCTTTCACTGCACACCATTTACTTAGGCCCCAATCCTGTGTGCATATATACAAGTACTTAAATGCACAATTACAAGCACCTTGGATTAAGAGATTAAGAACACTTCTTATTTTATAATCAGGCTTAATTACCCAGGATAGGTGTTCTATAGTGTTAAATATATTGTACTGAGAGATCTTTTACCTTATGGTGTTGTTCCCATAACAACCTATATCTCCAATGCCAAGATCATCAGCCAGAAACAGAAGTATATTGGGTTTAGAGTCCATAGCTGCACTCAAGCCAAACATGTTCCAGAATAAAGATGAAGTCAGTGCCATTAGGAGGTACCTCCTGAAACACAACAAAATAACTTTTTAAATATGTGACTTGTAAGGGTTGCAGAGTGATGGGAGTGCTCTGGAAGCAGATCCGAAGCATTAACACAAAATAGTGGGAAACTTCATTTCCCAGCCCCACTTTCAGTGGGAAGGAGGAGGACAGAGTTTTACTGGTCCCATTTCTTCCATCTCTACCACCTAGATCACTCTAGTCAGAGAGGCTGCAGTAGCAAGGACACAAGCGAAGGCTGTCATCTATTCATTTGGCCCAGGAATTTTCATCTCGTATCAGTAACATAGATTTCAAAATGTATCAAAAACTTCAAAGACCTG
Organism: Leptodon cayanensis; assembly: GCA_027564655.1. Taxonomy (NCBI): domain Eukaryota; kingdom Metazoa; phylum Chordata; class Aves; order Accipitriformes; family Accipitridae; genus Leptodon; species Leptodon cayanensis. The sequence goes on from JANXJC010000059.1 coordinate 12,427,191, forward strand.
AGAAAAAGTAGCATTTCTAAGCTTCATAAATTCTATGAAAATTCAGGTTATGTTCCAAAGTCACTGTGGCATTTTCTGAGTATCCCGTCTCCAGTGAATAAAGTAGTTTTAATTATATTTGGAAGGGAGGTGGAAAAACCTAAACCAAACTCTCCCCTCCAACTCAAGAACACTTGAACTTGAAGCCATCTCCTCTACCACCATTCTAAGATGTCAGCCAGGCCCCATACCAGCATCAACTATATTAAATATCTGCAAAAACAAGAATTTACATTTTCACACATGCATACCGTACGTTTTATATAAATATGCATAGAACATTTGAAACTATGTGTTCCTCCAAGTAAGTATTGCTGATCAATAGTCTTAAAACCTAATCCTGGATTAATTTTTCACTTGGACAGAGTTGTCATTGCAATATGTACTAATTTTGCAGGAGATGGGGCAGCAGCAACTCTCTAGCACAGACTGAGAAAGCTCCTGCAAATCATTCCAGGATTTGAAGTTTTGGTGTGAAGATCTTGTATACAAAAATATGTTTTTGAATGAACAAGTAACCATCACCTTTAACAGGCAAACACAACACACAGGACTTTCTGTAAACATGACTGTGAACTCCCAGTTGTAAATAAGTAACCAGTGGCTATGGGAATTTAATCACCCAAGAGCAAAGTTCCAGCTGTGGTTTTTTATACATCCTACTACTAAGTTACAACAGTGATTTACAGAGTTGTGGTGAAACCTTGCTTTAGAAGCACTGTGGGCAATTTCCATCTCTATACTTGGGTTACTCATTTTAAGGAAAGGAGAATTTTCTATTTGCCAGTGTTGTATCCCCTAAGGGTTACAGGGCATTATACTGGTATAAGGAATCCTTTCAGAGTGCTAATACATTCAGTTAGAGCTGCAGGGGGAAGGTCTCTAAAGGACCCTGGAAGTAAGCAGCCCCCAACAGCCCACTTCAGTCACTCAGGCATTCTTCTTTTGAAGCTGGGGACAAGAGTAGTGCTCCCCACTGCTTTCTGTTATGTTAGGGAAAAAAAAAAAAAAAAAAAAAAAGGGCAAATGATGAAATCTGCTTTCACTGATGTCTGCAGCCCTATCCTAGCACTTTGTTTTCTCATGGTGTGTTAAGTGCTGGATATTTGCTGATCACTGTTGTAATCCTGCTAGTGGATTAAGATAGGGTCAAGGACCAATTACATCTCAGGTAACCTACTGCTTATAGTTCAAGTCCCTATCCTAAGTTGTTATGTAGCATTACTGAACATTATAAATTAACCACGTTTAGAGCTCAAAGCAATCATCTTTCAGCTATACATGGAGGAAGAGTGCAAGAAATTTAGTTACTAAACACCGATAAATCTTGAAAGCAATAGGGTTGCAAGAAAGTAGAACATAAAACACACATATAGGTACATATATATATATATATATATATATATATGCCTTTTCAGAATTACCTAGAACGCTATTTCTGGAAATGATAATGTTAAAGGCATAGCCAGAGACTTCCACTTGAGAGACAGATCTCGTTGTTTAAAAACATGAAGACATTAAATAAGTATGTAGTTAAGATAGTAATACTAGCTGCCAAATGATTTTTAGGACCAAGTGATTTTACATCATCTGCTTAACGAGTCAGGTAAGTGCAAAACATTAGGAAAATACAGGCAACTATTTATGTAACTTCTATGTACAAGGCTTAATATGGATTTACACTATAGTTGAGCTCCTATAGCTTTATTGACAATGATCTTCAGAGGACAGCTTAGAAACCCCTGGCATAGGCAATCAGATGTTGAAAAAACCTACTAAACTATAAAATTTGGTGCCTGTAGTTCCCTTAGAATTATTTTCTAAGGTGATAGTGCCGTGCTTAGTGTGTACCTAGAGAATGACAGCATTCTGAGATTATAACATCCTTCTGTTCAAGAAACCTGCTCCTCCTACAAGATTTCACAAGGAAGTTATATCTGCGTAAGAGCCTGGCACCTTAGACCACTTATCTAAGGGCTTCTACAAAGGGAGAGAGACAACTTTAGAACAGTGTGGGGCTCACAGTCAGGGTGGAATTAAAAAAAAAAAAGGGGAGGGAGGAGAGGAGAGAACAACAATGACATGATTTTTAGGAGCTGAATTTCCTACATGGGGGTAAGGAAGGGAACAACAAAGACTTAAAGCAAATGAAGCATTAGGAAAAGTGATTCATCTGAGCCCAGGGTTGCTTGGGAAATTAAAGGTGGGTCAATTCAAACAACGCAATTTTAATTCTGCCAAGTACAAACAAGAACACGCAGAGAGGAGCCAGAAATTTGTTCACCTGAATAGAATGGCAGCAATGGCTGTGCAAGGTAGCAGTGCAATCATCTCCTGGCAGGCAGCGATCCTGAAAATAAGTTAAGCTTATAGTAAGCAACAACTTGAGCATAGTCACCAGCGTGATGTTGGAGGAAAAAAAGAACTCAATCAATCCTTATATCTCTTTACAAGAGAGGGATGAGCAAGATTATTTTACCTCAAAGACACAAGTACTGGTGGTATCAAACTGTGTACTGATCAAAAGCAGACTATTTTCAAAGTGAAGTTCAAGAACCAGAGAGGGGGCAGAAAGCCACACGTAAATGATTCAAGAGTGGGAAAAGATGTTTTATTTTGAGAGAATAAGACCTCAATCAAGAACAAGACAGGAAAAGATTAATTAGTGCATAAATTCATGGGGAGCAAACACAGGTCTTAGAAAGCCCATCATTTTTGCTTAGAGCCAGTATTTAGAAGGTGGTGTCAGACAAATAGAGCATGTATTTTCTGCAAGCAAGGCGATTTATTATTCAGTCATGTTTCCAAGTAGAGTGCAATATAATCATGATTGTGTACCTTAAGCGGAAGAAAGAAATGTATTATAAAGAAAGAGAAGTTATGGGACTCCCCATAACGGGCAGTCAGCTGAAATTTAACAGTTCACAGTAAACACGATCAGAGCAACAATCTGATACAAACTCCATAGTGTTCCTCAGCAGCCACTTTACTAGACATCTTTTTTTAAGCTGCCTAAAGGAGCTCAATTACAGGTAATTTTAAGATTCTTACCTAAAGAGTTCAAATAACCTGAAGAGCATGGACCTTGACTTGAAGAAGCTGCTTCTCCTCAAACCATTCCTTTTTTATTTCAAGATTGCTTTTAGTTCTCACACTAATAAGCCTTCCCACTATACAAGTTCTGGTTCACATAATCCTAAAGTAATCTTAAAATACTAATTCTATAGATTGATTAGTCTTTGCACAAAGGGGACTGAATATATGTGATGATACGAAGTTATTCTCAACAGAAGTCTCCCCAGACAAAGAATCACTGGAGGCAATTGTGGACTTCCCAAAGTCTAATAGAGCTGGTTATTTTCAAGCTGATAGTATGTACAGTCTTGCAATTTATCACTGCTGTTACTACTTAATTTCAACTGAAGAGTTCTCAAATGTCTTAATTAAAAACATTATTACTTCATTTACAACCAGAAGTACACAGCATCACTTATTCAGCCTAGTACCTCCACATAAAAAGTCACAGGACTCTATAATAATTCAGTTTAAACATTTCTGCAAAATGAGGCCAAATCCTGCAGAGCCATGAACAGCAGGAACTGGCCAGCCCAACTTTGTGTGGACATATTCCCCTTAGTTAAACCATTCTAATTGTCCGTAGACCTTATCCAAAACTTACTGTCTTCTGTAGCTGATACTACATGACTGCCCTACCACTTCTTTCTCCAATTTTATCAGCCAGTAACAAAGGCTTAATTGACTTATAATACAATTCATTCAACCTGCCAGGAATACCACAAAGCCTGCAGCTGCCTCAACAGTCACTTGCAGAGATTTAGCAAAAGAAGCTTTGGCTTGGTTAAGTGGCTGAATTAGGTGGACCTAGCTCAAATGGATTCATAACAACTCCAAGCAGCCTTATATAGGTTTTTTTTAGCCAGTTGCCTTGTACAGACTCCATTTTTTTTTCAGCTCTGCTTTACAGAAAGCAAGCTACAAGCCTGAAACTGCTAGAAAATTAGCCCCTTCTTCCCCACTGAGGCTTGGCTCCAGGCAGTTCCCCCATCCTCCAAATATTTCACCTGTTGAATATATTCGCAGATTAGAGTCTATCTTTCTTGAAGCCTTACAGAGAAGAAAAAAAGAAAAACCTTCACTTCAAAAATATATACCCATGGCCAAAATATTTATTGAAGCCAGGCACATCTCATGTTTCGCCCTCATCCCTAGAAGACTGGCAGCACCACCACTTGCTCTAGGAATCCGCCAGAATTGAAAGGAACTTCTCATTCTTAAAAATGTTGAGAGGTACAGCTCCAACAGAGAAGTCTGGAATAAGCTCTTATTAGTTAAGCTAAAAGTCAGCAATTGGACCCAGCAAAAGAATTTGGTTTCTTGTTTTCTTTGTCTAACTTCAGATACTGAAAAAAATTATTTCCACATCAATGCAAAGCCAAAACATAACCCCAAACACTTCACCACTTATTTAAATATAATAAAAATGAATTATAAGCATTAGGACAAAAATTTTCAAGTACTGTGTGGAGGTATGTTGCTGCTTAGGTGTTAGCTGAAATGAACACTCGCTGACTGCCTTCTACAAAAATATACTGCACAACAGGTTAATCACATTCAACAGTATATTAGAATGTAATTAAAAACACTAATTTCAGCTTGCATTATGGCTCTGGAAGAAACACAGGCCATATACCATATGCAACATACCAGTCCACCTTGTCCCTTTCCTCCCTCTCTCCCATAGCTTCCAGGCATCCAGATGATCAGGAAGAGAGACACAACAACTGAGGAAGGCGAGAAACAAGGAAGAAAAAGCTCCCAGCTGGTGTGAACAGAGTCATTTGCTCAGTGCTTGCAGCTGGTGAGCCAGAAACAGGTGCTGTTCATCAACCATAAAACAAGGGATGTCCTTACAAGGAAGGTAAAAGCCAAAAATCAGATGCTCGGTTGTCTGTCTTTTTATCTGTCCATTCTGCACTTGCGGGGTATCAACAGCAACAGTGCTCGCTGGGGGGATATATTTCTTACTGACCCAGATAATGTCAATAGTTGTTGTCTGTTACTGTCATCATAGCATTGTATTACCTCTTAGTGTCGTGAATTTTCGGTAACCAAAACTCTGGTGGCAAGCAAGCCAAGTTTTTTAGTTTATTGTGGCTACCCTGTTCTGGCCTTAGCTGCTGCACAGCAGCACCCTGCCTGCAGAGCAACAGCAGAAGGCGGGGGTCTGGCCCTGGGCTTTAAATTAGCTCCTGCATTTTCACATCATGATTAGCACTCCCTGGTCTAAATGATCTAACTGTGCCTTCTGGCTTAAAACTATTCAGCTAGGAATAGCTTTCCTTAGAGCCAGGACAAGAGCGATGCACAAGGGTGGAAAATTAGAGACAGAAACAGGGCAGAAAAATGAGATAAAAAGAGCGGCAGGCACAGCTGCTAGAGAAACAGCGAAGATCATATGGAAGCAATCTGGAGGCAAATTATGCTGTCTGTATGTCACTGTAAAGCCGCAGGAACTCTAGCAGCAATAATAATAACAATAATAATAAAAATAAAAGCAGAATACCTGCCATTCACCACCTAACCCTCTGAAAACTGGAGTTTGTTTTGAAACGCTAAAGAAGGAAGGAAAACAGAGATTGCTAATTATTATACCCCCCCCCCCCCCGTATGCACACTCTAACCCCTCTCACAGGTTGTTTTTGCTACTTATGATCCGGTGGATGAGCTCCACTGGAAGGCAGGGGCCAGGCTGCCCTCTCAGGCAGAGGAAGATGCAAGCAAGAGCAGAGGCAGGACGCTGCCCAAGCACAGCTCTGCCGGGCAAAGTTCCTTGTTTCAGCCCAACTTCCCAGTAATACCGCCCGGGAAAGGGGCTAGATGCCGCCGGGGCTTGGCCAGCCAAGGCAAACTCAGCCTCTGCTGGAAAGAGGTGTCAGCTTTGGGTAAGGGGGGGAGGAAAATGTCCTCCCCGAGGCAAAAAGGGAGGTGACTCTTTTTTTTAATTATTAGTATTTTATTTTTAAAATAAAAATGCTGATCTTTTACTTACTCCATACTCGCTCACTCACTGGAGGAGCTGTGCTCTCGCTTTTCTCTTTGTCCCAGGCTTTCTGATCTTTGCTTCTAAAGAAGGGTTTTCAAAAACATAACTTGTATATTCATATCAGAGTAATTAGTGGGTGTGGGTCCCCTTTAAAAATCTAGTCGAAGGCATTTCATCCCGCCTGCCGCAGGGGAGGGCAGGGCTTCCCCGCCTGCTCCTGGTAGCAAGTAAGTGCTGAATAAGGAGGAACTATTGTAAAGTAGAAGCTGGAAATACAGCTCCTGTAACAGCCCAGGCCCATAGAAAGAGCCTCAGGGGTAACCGAGTGGAAGACCACAGATCACGGGCAGTGAGACCGACGGCCACATCGTGCCGGGTGGAGAACCACCCTGCCCACGGAAGCAGGATAGCCATGGCTAACGCAGAGGGTGAAGCAGCTAGCCCCCTTGAGAACAAAGAAAATCAATCATCATAGTGTCATGTTGGTGTATGCGTACCGACTCTGGCAGCCTGCCTAATTGCCTGTTATGTCGTTATAGTTCCTCTGTCTGGGAGTTTTCTGCTGTGCCAGTGCTAATACTTATGCAGTTGCACAGTCTGGCTTGCCATGCAACTTTGCAGGCCCGTGGGGGCACCGGACCCCTCTTTTTACTGGCTACGTGTGCTTATGGTGGTTTAAAATGAGGGTATAAATGTGTCATGCTGTAATCCACTGAATAAGGGCTTTAGTCAGAGAAAGACAGAAAAAAGGATAGAGGTTCTTGGTGTGGATGTACTTTTGCTCAGAGGCCAGAATAAATATTAATACAAAATACCATGGCAAGGTGAAGAAAACAATCAGAACTTATTAGACCTTGATAAATACAATATATGGATACAGTGAGATTCATAGTATCATCAGTGGGTGCAGTGCACGAGTTTCAAGGAGAACATTAGGGACTTAAATGTTTATCTGGATATAGCAGTAGCAGTTGCACCATTTCCCTCAAGAACCAAGAACTTCTGCCCAGAGAAGTAAGTGGTAGAAATAATTGAAGCTGGGAGAAGCTCATGGAGCGGGGCAAAGAAATGAGAATGCAAGGAAGGAGCCTTCAGCTCAAATTAGGACAAGGATACTCCTGAGGAGAGAAGGATGCTTGCCTGCATCAAGGAGCAGATATTAAAGTAAAGCTTCAGAAATAGTAAAGAGAAAGAGATTTTTTTTTTTTTTTTTGAGGGACTTGGAAAGAACTAGGTGGACGTGGTGCAACTCAGGAAGCAGCAGAAAGTTCCTGGGTTACAAACCAAGACAGAAGGAAAGGATCCACTCTGCAAAGACACGGTGAAGAAAGTAGGGATTTAGTTTTGGCCCTTTTACTCCACTGCAGATCTGATCACACCATTCCTAACTCTCACACCTGTGGAAATCTCACTCTATCCAGCCAGAAAGGCTCTTCCATCTTGTCTCCCTGGCCGCCTGCCATACTCAGAAGCAGGGTGAGGTAATGTGATGTTTTTAAAACCCTCCTTGTCAACAGAATCTTCAGTTTGGCCTCCAGAGAAAGACTGAAATACAGTGAAATAAAGCAACTTCAATATTTCCTGATTATGAATATTTTTTCTTGATTTGTCAAATTCTTTTATATAGATTGAATATGAATTTTTAAAAACACTTGCTATTTTGACATGTTAATTTTGTGTTAATATTTGATTATGTACTTTTGTTGATTTAACCAGTTTTAGTTCGCTTACATTATACATACCTGTTCTTTTTTTTTCCCCACAGAACTGAAAAGTCCAGTTATTAAACTTAGATACATTTTTCTGTTTGGCTTTTTTCCCCACTGTTATTTGTCACATCTTTATAGGTTATTTTGGCATTTTTGTGACTTTAATACATTTAGCTTGGGGTTTACAATAAGGCTGTTTTATTGTTAGTCCTTCAAGCCAATCTATTTGGCAAGCTGAGTGACATAACCACTCTAAATGACATGTGGATCCCAAACATACAGGAATAACCAAAGAGACCAGCTTTAAATTCAGGCCCCCAGACATCCAAATGTAATGGATGGGCCAGCTGCAGAGCCTAAACATCAGTGTTTGCAGGAGCTGTATTTTCAATCACAGAAAAAGCCTGCAAGCGCCAAGAAAGAGCACTTTGTGAAAGGAGTTCCTTGTTAGCAATGTCTTTGCTGCTATATATAGGCAGCAGTTCCAGACCAAGACCCTGTCACACAGTGCAGAGACAGAGAATGGGCTGTTCCCTAGGTGTTAAACATTAAAATTCATTAAAAAAAAAATTTATAGTTGAAAATGTTCATCAACAGTCAGTGCTCTTGTGAATATTGAAGACTCACAGGTAGTAATAAGGTTAAAATGATGGTTGTTTATCAGTTGTATCAATATTTGAAGAGTCCCATCTAGCACTGTTTAAAATCAGAGCCTGCTGAGCGTACTTGTCTTGGTACGCTTGTGTATCGTAACAACTCAACAGTCATTGCACATAAAGACACTTATTTAAGATACTAGGTACTTTAAACAAAATTTATTAATTATAATCAAAACCTGGTAAACACTAGAGCATGGAAACTGAAAGAGTGAAAGCTATAAGAATCTATTTGGTCTCAGAAAAGGAGTAATGGAGCAGGAGGAACAGACAGACAAGAGCAGACAGAATGAAGTTGCAGATGATTCATTAAATACTTTGCTTTTTCTCTTCCTTGTTCTTTTATAAATGACTGCATTTTTCCTATTTATTTTGACCTAAGCAGTAGGTAGTTGAAGACACGCCTATTTGACATGTTAGTTTAATCACCATTCAGTCCATCTTGTCTGCACTGTCTCCATATAAACCTCTGCTGCTCCTCTCAAGAAATTTTTCAATGGTAAAGAGAGGTTGTGGACATATAAAAGGGGTTAAAAGGGAAAGAATAGCTGCACTGTTTCCAAATAAAAAAATAAAATCAAATGAAAGAACAACTTAGTTTACATACCTATTATTTCATTTGACTTACAGTCTTCTTCAAGGAGAGAGTTTAAAATATTGATCATACAATCATTAGAATAACAAATCAGTCTCTGCTCCTCAGCAGATCTGTGTTGGTTTTTCAGCTACGATTACAGATACTGTGATAGCATTTCTTGACATGTGACTGGAAGACAAAGGAGGAAAGTTTAAAACTTCAGAGACACGTGTGATTTGCACAGCAGGTAAGATTCCCTGGCTTTTGATGCCTTACAGAAATTAGTGAGATTTGTTATTTTAGCACCTGCCCTAAGCAGTATTGCCAGAAGTGGGAAGACTGGAAGTTATGATGAGCCCTTCCTGCTGGGAAGTGCTGGGCAGAGAATAGAAAAAGCCTTCCTGTAGTTCTTACGTGGGTCACTAGCTCAAGTAAAGTACAATCAGATGCAACAAATTTGTTGGGCCCGTGACTGAAGTGAGGATGAAATACTTACCATAGGATGTGCTGTTCTGGAAGACCAGCCTGCTCCTGTCTTTGGCTGCAATCCTTTAAAAAGTTTTGGTCTCCTGAGCAAAAAGAAATATTTATTTAAGTGTAGTCTGGACAATTTTGTTCCAAAATGTGGAAGTTTTAAAAAATTTTCAGTGCTTGAAAAGAACTAATGTTCATGGAAAATTCAGGGCTACCTTAGCTTCTGGAATGAAGACATAATATTATCATTAATATAGACTCAGTCTTACTTTTGAAATCTTGGCTTAAAACAATTAACTTACTGATCACTTATCTCTCAGATATTCAAACAGAGAAGCAAGATGCCCCAGAAAAAAAAAAAGGATATTTGCAGGGAAATAATACTTTAACTTTCAGGAGGTGATGCTGCCTCCCTCAAGTTGAGAAACAAAATCCTTTCCGTCATGACTGGTTGTGCTGTAATTTCATGGGCTCTCATCATAACCCTGTTCCTGTGTTTTAGAAATCAGTAATGAGAAGCAGGTGGTAAAGAACAAGGGATCAAACCCAGCAAGGCAGATGACAGTTTTCCAGCTGGCTGAAATTAAGCCAGTAAGTCATCCAAAGGCAGAAGTGAATGTTATGAGGCCAATCATCTGATTATACACTGAAGGCTCTCATCAGTCCTGAAGACTAAGATATCTGACAGCTATTTACTAACCTAAAAGGCATTCCATAAAAAAACCCCAAACCCATCATTTAAAGGATGATGACATTGGTCATTGTGGATTTCACAGTAAAACATTTTGATGGTGGCTTCCTGAAAATATGTATGCTTTTAAATATTAAGAAACAATATTTAAAATCCAGCTTCCTCGCTTAGAATCTGCTGGCTTTTAATATTGCTGTCCCTTTCCTTGGTAAAGTTCTACAGAAATTAGAGGATCTCTGCATTACCCTATAACATGGATCGCACACAAGAAAGAGGTATAAACCAGAGGTATAAACTCTTGAACGTGAAGAGACCACATTTCCAAGGCAAAACGGAATATCTCTGGCCTTTTTAAAATTCTGCCAGCTTTAAGTAGAAAAGAAAATATGTAGTAAGCAAAGGATAAAATACCACTCTCGTCTTACCCCTGTTGTCTAGAAAGAGATTATGAGAGTTCATGGAGTGAATGAACATAAGTAACCAGTTTATAAATAGTTTATTAATTTTAGCAATGATTAATAAGAAATAAATGGACTGCCTAATGGCAGAAATTCAACTCTGTAATTAGCCCATGTGTTTGAGTTTCGGAAGTATTGCAGTCTGCTGAGGCTAGTAAAATCCTTTGTAAGAAAAAAAAACCCAAACATTCTTGTGAAGGTCACTGAAGTGTACAAGAGAAAAAAACTGAAGCACCAATGAGAAAACAGTGCCAACTGAAGTCAAATCCTGAAAAGCATAACAATAAGTATTTGCTCTTTATATCATATTACTAGCAATTTGCTTTGGGCTAAATTTTTTTAATTATTATTTTTAACAAGGATAAAAATGCTTAGTCAGTTATAAAATACTATGTTATGATGTGACACTTAACGGAAATTGTGAGGCAACATGGCGTCCATTCCAGTGTTGTGGTACAGGCAGATGCTGTGTGAGGTTTTTTTCTTATAATCCCGCTTTTGACATTTCCAGGTACTGCCATTGATTGCTGATATTTTGCTTTGCCCGAGATGCTATTTGACAGAAACTGGCAGTTGTGCTTGAGATAATGCTCAAGCATAGACATCACAGATGCCAACTTGTATATTCAGGGAGAAAAATGTTAATCCATGGGGCCAGCCAGATTCTCAGAATATTGCATCATGGTCTCCACAGAAGAACACATAGCTTGAAATACTGAAAACTATGTGATCTTGTTGGTGATTACGTGCTGAAGTCAAGCTGAAGCACTTGGCTAATGTGTGTTCAGGAGAATTCAAAGCTAGCTTAAAAATATTCCTATTATCTTAAAGCAAAAAAGAAGATTCAGTAAAACTTAAAAAAAAAAGAAAAAATAATGGTTCGTTTCTTCTTTAGGCTCCAAAGATCTCATTTTCAATATAACACAAATATTTCATTACTGTTTTTAAATGAAGAGGGATCATTAGATTTTCAACAGCTTAATTTGCATGCTCCAATATTGCTTGCTACTATGTGTGAAAACATTTTCAGAATCCAAATTTAGATTTTGAGGATTTTGTAAGATGCTATTGAAATCCAGTCTTGAACACTATCTATATCATCTTAGGCTATGACCAGTATAAATGCGACTAGAAGAAAAGTGTATTGTGACTAATTGTAAAAATCAGTCTTAGCAAATGATTTGCACTGACGTAGTAGTGTATCAATCAGGTGAAAAAAAAGAAATGTGAACAAACTGATTAGTATTTGACAGTTAGGATGTTTCCAAATCCTGCTTTTGTACAATCTAATGTCCTATAACTCCCGAAGATCCTTCCAGTGGTATTTCTCTTCCTGAAGGGTTAAATCTACAATTGGTGTAATTTGATACACTTACATAAATTTAATTCTGTCTATCTAACCTGAAAGTATCTTTTCAAAACAACTTATGCATGTGTGTTTATACCAGAATACTAGATGAGATGAGTCTTTCATTCAACAGCAGTGAGATACTCGTAAATCATGTGTTTTAAAGAATGCATAAAAGGGCTGGTTGCAGAAAACACCGGCCAGCTGCCTGGCTCTCACTGGCGTCTTCAGGGGATGTTGGTGGGAGCTCTCAGCGTGGGAGCGGAGGGAATTACCTGCTTCACTCCTTCAGGAATGTACAGGTTGAAACCATTGCAGTACCAGGCACTGGGGAGCTTCTGATAGAGGTCTATACAGTTATCTGTTTTTCGGAGCTTTCTGAGGATTTCAGTTTGACAGGATAGCTTTTCTGGAAAGAAGGAACTTCAGAGAATAATATAGCTGTCAAACTGATGGCTCTTTTTATGGGATGAACAAAGTTTGATACACAGCTGACAAAAATGGTCCTGTAAGCCAGCCGTCCTGCCTGTAATTCTGCCTGAAGGGAATGAGTGCGAGTCTGCGTGGATTTGTTTGGTTACCTGTAGGGCTAGGTGACTTCATGTCTCGGAACGGGAGTAATCTGTTACAGGAAATAATACCCACGTTTATCCACATTTCAGTCTTTTTGTTTGTTTGCATTTTTGAAGGCAGCACATCAGCAGAGACTACCACTGTCTTCAACAAGAAGGCCTTCACATGCTGTGACTGCCTCTGCCAGCAAGACAGCAATTAATCCTCTCTGCCTTCATGACTCGCTATTGGGTGTCCTGCAGAGAGAGAGCGGGACCCCATTACAAGGGACACAGGGAGTTTCCTAGAGCTAGAACAAGAGCAACAGCTTCAGTGACTTCTTGACGATTCCTCAAAAACTAGTCAGATGCAGGGCCTGGCCTCTTTCATGAAGAGTTTTGGAGGGAAATAAATGAGAAAAGGAGAGGCAACACAAACCAGATTGAGGACACATGGTCTCTCTGCTAGTTCTCAGATATGGAAGAGGAATGCACATTTGTTGCAATGGGGAAAAAATTTCCATCTCGATAGATGTGAGGCTCCCAGAGCAGTGCGCCCGTCAGCGCAGGAACATGCAGCCCTCTGCAGAGCTTTCGATGAATTGTTTTTATTTGGCTGAAGAAAGCTTCTCGCAAGCTGTTTATCCGAACTGTCATAAAGCTGGGAGTTATATGGTCTAAAGGTTTACTGCAACACTCGTAACATATGGCATAATCTCACTTCCAGGCATTCTCTATCCTTTGAGGCTACTTAGTCAATCTTTTACCAGTCCCAATGTAAGTGTTTCACCTAGAGTACAACTAATTTTTTTTTCCCTCCTTCTTTTCATGTGACTGTTTCATACTGGCACCAATTTTGTTGATGCACTTTGCAAAGATTCAAAGGGTCCTTGCTCCAAGGACCTGTAATCCAGGGCTGTTAACGGCAAATCTAGTGTTACTAAGAATGAATGTAATGTTGAGCAGCGTAGAGCTTGGGAGCAGCAGTATTCACTGATGGTGTTTCTATCTAATGAAAATGTGCTAGTTTATACAAGACATATGATGCCTTGTCTTCCCCTATTATATCATGATGGATGGTTTGAGGCAGGGAAGCAAAATGTGGTGTACGTGAGGACCCAACCTATAAATTCCTGAGGGTAGCAGAAATCATATGATGTATTTTACATATATGAAGAGTCTGTTAAACCTACTTCTCTGAGGAGTGAATAGAGCATTTCTGCTTTTATCTCTCTCTCTCTCTCTGTTTTATTTTTAAACTCCCTGGATTATTTATTTATTTATTGCCTGTATTACTTTCTCCTACCTGGTTAGCTCACAGCCAAGAGCTCAAACGCCCCACCTGAGATTAAGCTTTGTTGGTCTTTCTAAGACAACAAGAAATCCTTATTCTATTTCTGATAAGATAGTACTTCATACTACTTGGCCAAGAAAATGAGTTGGTAACTGGTGAGGTGCTGGAAGAGGTTGCCCAGAGAGGCTGTGGATGCCCCATCCCTGGCAGTGTTCAAGGCCAGGTTGGATGGGGCTTGGAGCAACCTGGTCTAGTGGAAGGTGTCCCTGCCCATGGCAGGGGGGCTGGAACTAGGTGGTCTTTAAGGTCCCTTCCTGAAATGCCACCAAGGCAGGAAAACCTTGGGAAGGCCTTTAGTTTGTCCTTCCTGGCTTCTCTCCTGAAGGCAGAAGACCTGCCTGCATGGAGAAGAGAAAACTCAGTGTTCCTCTGCACAAAATTTTACCTGGGGTGGGATTGAGAACCTGACATGGTGGTCTGGTACAACTCTACTGCAAGGAAAAAAAAAAAAAAAGCTCAAAGCACAGGTTGCAATATGTTAGTAAATATTAACTGTTAGATCTTTCAGTTTGCAAAATAAATCTGGATGCTGTCTTGACATAGGGAAAACTGGTAGCCCAGCTGTGAGAAACTGCAACTCTCACTGTCACAATGGCTACACAGTAAATGGAAAAGGGGATTAGCCTGAAGGTGAAAAATTACTTGGAAAAAAAGGACTTTCAAACAAATTGATGACAAGAAGAGGTTAAGAACAGCAAAAAGAGAAACCAGTTCCCATGGTATTTATAGAATGTACAGGAGACAGTATATTCTTTGTAAGTGAATAAGACTACCCTAAAGAAATACCTGCCTTAATCATACACTTCTTGTTCAACTGGAAAACAGCCTGAAGGACTCTAACAGTGGCAAATATTTGTGTGAAAATGGATGTTCATTATACTTACTGTCAAGAAGACTATTTTGATGCACTACTTTGTTTTTATCTAAAAAATGCCATTTTGGGTCTATCAAAACTCCTTGTAACCCTATGTCATGTTCCTCAGACTACACCATACATGTCAACACAATGTATGGAGACAGTGACTGGCCATGTCAGTGTCCTGTGCATGTGTGTCCCCCCATGTCTCTGGGATCCACACTTGGCTTCACCAGGGGTTGAATCTACAAGGGGGAAAGCGGAAGCCGTGTCCCCCAGCCTGGGCAGACACCCTGGGTCCCCAGGCACCAGGTTGGGCTCCAGAAGCCAGGCAGGAGGGTCCTGGGCTGGGGCGGCTGGAGGAGACTACCATGCTCCTAACAGCACTTGACACAGATGAATGTAAGGTTAGAATTCCCATAGAAAAAGGAAATCAAACAAATTAAAAAAAGGTTGTTCTTCTGCTTCAGATGCACTAGAAAGCAGGGTACCATAACCTGCTGACTACCCAAAACAAAAAGAAAGACGGTATGGTTTTGTCAAGGCAGCCTTTACTATTGCTCATGACCATTCCATGAGTAATGTCTGTGTTAAACAAGCCCTGAAGATTTTCTGATCCCATGGCACTCTGCATATCGGCAGGGCCTCATGACTGTGCTTACATGGGCAAACACCAGTGTCCAGGACAAATTCTAGCTCAGAGGTCTTCCCGTACTCTCTATCTCCAGGTGGATATCCTACACTGCTATGAAGTATTTCTGTGCAATAAAAACTGGTTCAATCATATGAACAGGTATTATAACCACATTTTTAAAGATGTTGAAAAATTGAGAGGATGTAAAATCCCAGATACTAAACTGGCTTGAGAATGGAAGTGAGATCTTGGAAAATGACTGAGAAAATTGAAAAATGCCAGTCTGATTACAGTAATTTCATGTACAGAAAACACTGCACATTGAATATGAAAAGACTTTAAATCTAGCCAAGAAAGAATCCGTGAAATAGAATACATTCAAATGAGAAATAAAGCACACACTCTTGACAATGCAGGAAACTGAGCAACACTCCAGTACATGTGAAGTGATGGATTCACTTCATCTCTTGAAGTTTTCACAGTAAGACTGAGTGCTTTTCTCATCAATAGCACTGATGGAGCATCTGGGTGAATTATAACAGTCTGAAATGCATGAGGTCATGGCATACAATAAAACTTTGCTTTTAAGCTGTAGGACTTTGCTTACCTGCAGATTTCCTGGTGCCTGAATTGTGGGAAACAAGGGGGGAAATTAAACCAAAATAAACCAAACGTTTATCAAAGGAGATGAACAAGAGAAATGGGTCCTAGCACAATAGTTGGAAAAGTAGTAAAAAACATGTGAAATAAATTGAATGGGCAGATTATGTTCTCAGATGCCTACATATTCAGATATACCAGTATAAACATGTCCTTGTGAACAGATCTATACTGTACCCTACAAATAAAAGAATTACCTGCAAGGCTACTTTAATAGGAGCAACTATTTTAACACAAAGAAGGAAAGAATTGAACTTACAGCAGCAAAGGAGATAGATCTAAGTAAATCTAGCTGTTTGGGGAGATGAAAATTTAACTTGTGAAGCAAAAAATACCTTAATTCTGCATTTCTTTTTTTAACCGTAAATTAGAGTTTGTTTGTTTTTATAATTAGTATAGGGCATCTTTCAAAGAGTCTTTTCCGAACCTACTACTTGTTAGCAGGAACCAGTTAACGGCTGAGATAGAGGCAACAAGGTAACTTGTGCAATCCTGTGGCCAAATGACTGAACTGGTTATCAGTTGGCACTTCTGTGACCATCAATGCTGCTATGTCCTTGCCAGTGCTGCTTAGGCAGCTGGGTGCAATGGGAGCTTTGGAAAGGAAAAATCCTTTCCCTTTTGTGTTCTCCATCAAAAGAGGCTGACTCCAATCAGAGGACTCCCATCCTTCTCAGAAAGCGCAGACAGCTCTAACCAGCTTGTCATGTTTCCAAGCTTTATGCCTCACCCAGGCAATTTCTCCTGATCCAGAAGCCACAGGCTAACCAGCTGCCATCATCACTGCTGCTGGAGGGACTAGCTACAAGGAAAGAAGGAAGCTACTTTTAAAGGAGATTCAGTGAGGAACTGTGGGCAAAATTATTGTCGAACTATTTTGGAAGCAGTAGTCTACAAAAAATTATTATAGGGGCATCTTATGCATTGCCAGTAAGGATAACAAAATGAAGGGAGACCTCAGTCCAGGAATCACTTAGAAATTCAGAACAAAACAACGAAGCAAAGCGTCTAAGTATACATTCATAAACAACAAAACATAAGTTATATCATTACTTGTACAGCTCTAATCTTGGCCCGCTTCAGTGCATTTGAATTATTCATTCAGTTGTCAGCAGATGCAAGTTAAAACATGCTCTTCAGATCTTTCTGTCTTGATCCCTCCCTGAGAGTGTCCAGCCTAAAACCACCTTTACCAAATATTGTACCATTCACTGGAACAATTCTCAGATAAAGTCTCCATTAAAACAAACAACCAACCCATCAATCAATACCCTCAAAGAAAACACTCTTGATCTAAAAACACTTTGGAAGAAGCAACTTTGGTTCTTTCCTTTAGAGGTTGGCAAGTTTGTTATCACCTTCCTTATCACACCAACAGAACGGGAACGTCCCACAGCACGGCTGCAGCCACGGCTTCCACACCACGTTGTACACGGAGAGCTGCTC
>JANXJC010000059.1:12444771-12485012 GCA_027564655.1 Leptodon cayanensis
TCAAAGAGGGGCTCGGTGTCAGGCGACAGAGGTTTGGCTTCAGAAGGGTCTCGCGAGAGATCAAACAGCAACGGAGGATCATGATGGGTCACGCCTTCCCCAAAACATGGGCAAAATCCTCTATCATAACAAGCCCCAGCTCCGAGAGGACGGAAGATGGGGGTCACGTAATGACCTTTCCAGATGGCTCCACCTGGCAGGAAAGAAAGAAGGCTTGCAACGACACTGGTGGTTACCACAAGGCGTTAGAACAGTGAATGTTTTTCTAGAGTTCATTTCTGGTTGCACTTCAGCTCTACACTTACGAGTTCATATAGTATTGTAACTCCATTTAAAATTAAAAGTGTCACAGAATTAAACCAATAATGTAAAATTATTTCTAACATTTTGAAATTTCTCCAAAATTTTCAGCAAGTATCAGTTATCGCTCACTTTGGTTTTTATGAAGACATGAAAAACAAATTTGGGGTTTCCATGGCTTGCTTCCATGGTAAGGTAGCAGAAGGAGAGACAAAGGGCTGAGGCAAGGACTTCTCAATGAGACAAGGGAGGCATGGACTCCCCAGGCCTTGCATTCAGATAGAGAGGTGGGTGAGACCCATCCTGAGCTCCAGTAGCCTGCCTGGCATGCCACGTGCCTTCAAGTCCTGAACAAACTCTTTGTGCCATACAATATAGGCAATGCTAGTAAGTTCTTTACCACCTTACACTTGGAACTATTTGGTAAGCTGCAATCCCAGAAAAAATGTGCTAGACAAATATGCCCTCCCATAGATTGAGCTTAATTCTTGGGAAAGAAGTTCTGTACTTACTGTCCTTCTGGTGCCACCGCACAGCGTGTAAGTGAATGCCACAGTAATGAAACAGGAACTCATGCTCTGAGTGCTCAACTGTTCCTCGCAGTAAAGGCATCAGATCCCGGCCATCAATTACCCTAGCAGAAAAAAACAGAATCCATCAGACTGGGATAAGCTGTACAGGACCGTGTTCCTTCTGCACACCTCTTGCTGGAACTGGCAACTCTGAACGAGGAAGGTGCTTGTAGAAGATTGCAGGTAAATGGTGAATCTCAAATGTAGAGAAGAGGTGACTGAGCTGTGGTAACGTTTATGTGTCTAGAAAAGGAGCAGGAGTGAAAAAGAAAATGTCAGACTCTGCAAATGTGTTTCCAAACTAGATTTTCCATTGTTTTGGGAGAGAAGGAGGAATAAAGACACTTGTGTTTGTACCTGTCCTGGGGTAGTTCCCCTCCAGCCAGATGAACTACTGTAGGATAAATGTCCATGAGGCTTGTAGGTTCATCGATAACTGTGCCTGCTGGTAACACTCCTGGCCATCTAAATATCCCTGGGACACGGATTCCTCCTTCCCAGCCTCCCATAGCTTTTCCACCTGTCATTAAAAAAAAAAGAAAAATAGATTTTCATTTTAAAAAAGTCTCATTTAAAATAAACAGAAATTTTAGACAAATGTTATTGTGTTATCATAAGATAATGTTACCTTTATGAGCCTTCCTTACCCTTTTGTTTTTACTGCTAAGCTCCTTGTCCTCAGCATCAGTGAAAGTGTGTTCACTATATCAGACCCCTTGAGTGACCTTACACACTTACTCCCTTCTATTGTATTACAAACACATTGCCCCATCAGAACTCAGCGTTGATAAAATTTTCAGGCATAAAATGATTTCCCAGCCTAGCTCTCCTCTGTCTTTTACAAACGTGTAACATACCTGTTGTAGATAAGGCAAGGGTTCAGATGCAAGATGCAACTAATATTTAATGAGGTTACACATGCTTAATCAAAATTACCTGTGATCAGTTGCCTCATGAGGAAATGCCAGTTTGAGAATTCATGCTTATAAAGAACACCTGCACATGCTAGAATTTTCTAGATTTTTTAATGCCTGATTAGAATGAGGCAATTTTTCTTCTCGATGATAAATCACTGTTACTGCTTGAGCGTACAATCTTACCTAAGCTTTAGAGGTGTCCTGAGTACTTTACTAGTTGTTGTTGTGTTGCCGCCTTCCCTGACAGCTCTTACCTCTGTATATTCCGTTCCAGCCACCCAGCTGCCTTTTGCCTTCTTGTCTTTCCAGCCATCCACCATGATCAGAGGCAAAGTAAACTAATGTAGTATTTTTCAAGCCTTCCTTGTCAATAACATCTAGAACCTGGCCTGTAAACACAGGAATATGTGTGTTTTAAAAAGCAAAAATACCACTTACACCACATAAATTTTAGCCTCTGACTTGTAAACTTTCATCCATGTAATTTTTTATCTATGTAGTGCTGCTCATTGTTTAAAAGAAGAGTTTTTTTAGCATCGAGATTTGTAGTTGTGATTTCACTGCCTGTAAAAGCACAGATTTGTGATGTGCTGTAACTGCTTTATTAGTAGTATTATAACAAAGGAGTGCAAGAACCACAGCCACAGACCAGAAGCCTGTATTGTAAAGTGCAGAAGTGCTGTGTGCTATAAAAATATAGAAAGAAAGCATGAGCCAAAGCCCCTAAAAAGTTAGATTCTGCATCAGTGATGGCCATTGTGAGAAATGAGGAAAAAATGTCATGTACTCTTATCTTATATTTTCTAGACCACAGTTAGTATTTGCATTGAATTACTGGCTGGATATAATATGCATTAATAATGTAGTTCTTTTTTATTTAAAAGTCGTTCTTGAGCTGTTTCTGATAATTATATTTGTGGTGTGTAAGTGTTTGACAGGTAGGTTTGAAAACCAGTTCTTTCTGTATGTGTACCTGATTCTTATCGCTTTTGCAAATGTGGCCGCATCACCATAAGGGGTTCAAGTTACCTGATCTTAAATAATCACAGAAAATGAAATAATTCTCACTTATTTAGTAAGAAGAGCAGGAGAGGTCCTTGACAGGAGCCAAGAGGACATGGTTAAAACTGATAAACACTAGATAAAAAACACCGAGTGAACAGAAAGACTCATTTGGTCCAAGACTAGAGAAAATAAAAAGGCAACACTGTAAGCCAACAGTGCTCATACAAGATTGACAGATGTTCATTAAAAGCTTAGGACTTCTTTCTTCTTGTTTTTCATACTCTTATTCTTTTAATAACAACTGCATTTTTATTATATATTCAGACCTAGGTATTAGGTAGTTGGAGACACTGTAATTTACTATGGTGACTTACCCACCATCCAGTCCATCTCCTCTACATTGTCTCCATATAAACCATGACGGCTCCTCCCAAGAAACTTCTCTGTGGTGAGAAGAGGGGTGTGGGAGTGCAAAAAAGAAAGAAAGAGGAGGAATGGCTTGTGCTTATTTCTAAAAAACAGAAATCAACACTTTGTTGTTAGGGAGGAAGGTTCTCAAAACATACAGAGGTCAGTCGTAATGGAAAATGGTATGATTTGTATATATACATATTTCAGCAATCATTTCAGAAACATTTTACTTTGTAAGGTATTAAAACCCAGTGATTAGGATCTGTCTGACAAAATAATGTTTGGCATACATAAAACGACCCTCATTATTTCCTGATCATACATAGAAGAGTTGCAGATTGAAGCTCCACTTTGTGCTGTTGTAAACCACCGCAGTGCTACTGAAACAAAGGCAGTAGGTTCATCTCCTGCCATCTCTTGCCCACGTGTCAGTCCATAGATAAGGCTCTCCTCACAGCTCTACTTCTCCTTCCCCAGCCCCCCCCCACATTTCTGCCATCAGCTGCTATCCCTTAAAGCTACAATATTGATCTCATTGATTAAAATACGTATTTCCTCAAAATAACCTAGAAATATTCAATTCAACACACGGAAATTTGGAAACATTATCAGCTTTAGTGAAGTTCGGAATAACAGACATCCTTAAGCAGCAGCTAATTTTTGGTTTAATAATAATATGACATTATTAATGTTATTAATAATTAATAGACATAACAGTACTTATAATCCTATATAATACTATAAAAAATAATAAAAACTTCACATGGGAAAGTGCCGTTTAAAAGTTGCAAGACGTGCAAGAACCAGAAGAATTGTGATCAAAGGAAACACACTTTACCTTTCAATAAATGAAATGGACTCTCTCAAGATAAGGGAAGTAGTCCTGTCTGTCACCATTGGCTGTTCAGTAACTTCATGGTTTCTCATCATAATGCAGTTCCAGTATCGTACAAACCCGTAACTTGAGAACCAGGATATGAAGAACAGGACACTAAACCCAGCAAGGCAGATCAGCATTTTCCAGCGGACTGAAATCAAGCGGGTCAGTCTTCCCAGGGCAGCGGTGAGCGTAACGAGGCCAATCATCTGAGTGGAAAGCCAGAGTTTCCTTCTAAAGGCTCTGTCCATCTCTGGTGTTTCATTTGGTTGGCAGTCACTTATTAGTGTAAAAGGCATCCCATAAAAATAGTCAAACCCGTGGTTTAAAGGGTGATGACAATGGTCATTGCGGGATTCACAGTTAACACCTTGATGCCACTTCCCTGAAAATACAGATTATTAGAATGTAAAAAGATAATATTTAAAAATGGACTTTTCCTCATACAAAACATTTCTCAAAAAATGGTTGGTTTTTTTTCCTACTTGTGATAACTTCTTCATCCTACACATATATACCAAGTATGTACTGATATAATGGGATATATGTTATGATTGATGAAAGCAAACCTCCTCAAATTATAAATTTCCAACAGAGTTATTGGTACTCTGTATACATATTCATGTGCTGTAGCTTTGATCAAATGTAAAAAACTGGACTATAAAGGGAACTAGAAATGAAGAAAAATTCAAATTTTCAGAACCAAGCAAAAACGTATGGCCTTCCTGCAGACGTGTCAAGTATGAAATAGGAGGAAAAAGTCCTTTTGTAAGCGCAGGGCAAAATAATATTGTTCTGTTGTCCTGTTGTCTCTTTACCTTCAAGGTGCTATGCAGACTTGTTTCTGGAAAGTTTTGAACAGCTTGATGTCATGACTATGGCAATGCTCAGCGACGTGTTGGTGACAGATAGATAAGGGAAGCTATGGATTGTGTAGTCAAGTAACTCGCAGCTCAACAGTGGGTTTGGCAGACAAACCACCAGATCCAGAAGAACTTGAGCTCAGGAGATCAGGATTTCTCATGAAGCTGGACGTATGTAAATAACTTTGCTGATAATAGTATCTCTGTGTACTGGATCAGAATAACAGGCCTTGTTTTATAAGTATTTTTGCCATTTATTTGTATTTCGTCACATTTAAAAAGTCAAACCCTTCTTCTTTTAAATTCTGAAGTCTTCAGTATCAAAAGGAACATCTCCTGACCTTTTGCAATACAATTTGTTCTTCATTATGAACATATGTCTGCTATTATGATGAATGGCACATCAAAACCATGCATTTGCTTCCCCTCCAGACTATTCAAACAGACTGGTTAGGCACTTACACGGAGACAGAAAAAGTTGGCTGACTTGGCTTAAACACTGAGGCATGTGAGTATCTGAATCAAGCAACCAAAATCTATCTCTCATCAGAGAGATGGAGTTTAATTGCATTTTACGATCACTGATGTAATGCAGGCCTTGGGTACCAGATCTATAGATCAAAATGAACTTTTAGAATTTTACTTAAAAACTAATTTGCAACTAATTCTTATTGTGGAGTAAGGAACTGTGTACTTACAGAAGGGTATTACCCTAAACAAGTGGTTCACTACTATGTTACCAATACATATACTGGCAGCCAACCCTGAGCAGGTTTCAATAGAATTGCTGTGCATTAAAACAGGAGCAGAAAAAACTGCTTCAGAAGAAAAAAAAAATGCTGCTTTTTGGACATAAAGAAAGAGTGAAAATTCTGTTCTAGGTGGATGAATTGCTTTCAGCTAAAATCTCTACTCAGTTTACCTTTTGACATATTTAGAGCCAGTTATAGAATGAAACAGGTTTGTAGTCAATACATAGATGCATTGGTCATAAATACAGGTGCAGTGAAAGTATCTTTGGACTTCAGATACACTCCAACACCTAAATCTCCAGCTGAGGTCGATAAAGGCTTCTGACATGCTACAAAAGACTCAAATCTCCAGAAGACAAACTAAGTGTATAATTAAGATAAATTAATCTTTGAGGGCATACGTTAGACAACATTGGCTTTCTGACTACAAAGAATCTGCAAAGGGCTTCCCAATGAAAAGTCTCATTATCACATCAAGCTGCAGGTTATTAATAGGATTTAACTTTGCAATTAAACAGGTTGTGCTCAGAGCAAAACAATCACAAACCATTCAGGTGAGACTATTTAGTGCTCAATCAGCTGTGGTGATGTGGGTAGATGTTGTACAACATTTCTTGCTTCATGACTTGAATGTAAAGTTGTTCTTACAGGTTTTTTTATGTCACTTATCACCAGTGCTTTCCATCATTCCCTACAGTGTAATTAATCAGAATCTGTCAATCCAGTTAAACTAAGTGATGCTCTTGGTGTCTATAGTGTAATTTTAGCTGAGATGCCCACAGGGAAAATGCCGGGCCATTTTCCTAGCTGCTTCTAGGAGGTATGCAGCACAACCTCCCTTTGGCAAAATGGAGACAAATCTGATTGTTTTGTTAGTGATTACACACTGAAACCAAGCTGAAGCACGTGGCTAATAGACATGGGCTTTTTAATGAGCTGATTTAAACAACTGAAATAATATTGCTAGAGAACTAACAGGAGAAGAAGATTCAGTAACATAGAACTGAAAATGCTTGGAGGGCTTCGTTTAGTATTGTCCTTTATGGTTTAGATTTATTCTGCTGGATAAATACCAATCTATTCCTGCAGACACTTTTCTTAGTAAATTCAGTTTATTTGTGCAGCCAATATTTTCACGTGTCAGACAGATTTTGGATATTGGCATTTAGATGCTTAGATGAGGTAGGGCAAATAGCTGAAAAATCAGCTCAGGAACATTTGTGTTTTATCAGTCTGTGGAACTATGTGATATATCTAAGATAAATAATTATTTGAAACTGGATCATGATCAAAAGTTACAACTGTATTAAAAAAAAAGTCCTATAAAATATAAAGCAAAATGGAATTCGTATTAATGCTGAAGGAGGCAATGTTTTATGGGCTGTACTGAAATCTTGGTGAACTATAGTGGCACGTTATAATTAAAGAAAAAAATCATTGCTTTGTTTCTGTTTTTGAAAGGCCAAATCCTGTGATATTATGAACTGGCTCTATTGTTTTAAGTAGCATCTATTCACTTTTGTTGTGAATCTGCTCCGAGCTGTGTATAGCATCATCATGCATGTTTAAATGGCACTCATGTTTTTGTTTTTCATGAAATACTATTGGAATAATTATCATATACCTGGTAGAATAGTAACATATTTTCCATTACGTATTTTAACAACCACAGCTGTGCTTGAAAGCAGGTCAACAGTATTGTTCTCTTTATCAGATGCCTGTTCTTTTAAGAGAGATTCTTTTTGGTCAGGATTTCTCCTGACAAGATATTCTTAAATCAGGAAATAAAAATATTACACCCAAGGTATAAGCAGTTGCTAACTAAAACAAACGGTTTGAGTGAGCCGTGCAGGTGAAACACATTCTAGGCCATCTTCAGGAGTGTCCCCATACCTATCAGTCCCGTGCTGTAGCCTTGCTGCTGCAGTATTTTGGCAAAAGTGGTTTCATTTGGAGGAAGCCCTCCTGAGCCGCCATTCCAAAAAATAACACGGTAATTATTTACAGCATCCATCCCTAAAAAATACAGTAATAAACAATCTTAGTAAGTATAACTGGTAGAGTACTTTTATCAAACATTCTTGTTTCTTGGTTTCATAGGTATTATAGTGTTAAATGTTTATCCTAGTGCTGTTTGTTTGGGGAAATGAATCTAGGACTTTGGACAAGATTAAGAAAGAATGAAGTCTCTCCACTAAATAATACCTATTCTTCTTTGTATCTCATACTGAGACATTTTATTTTATTTCATTTGGAACAGCACAGTTGTATAGGAGCTTTTATATATCACAGTGACACCCAGGTGGTATGAAGTGTACTTAGTGTGATGGTGAGGGCAGGGAGGAGGGTAGGGAGACTTCAGCCCTCTGTCAGCCTCAAACTCCAGCTTGCATTAGGCTGCCTGGGAACTCAAGACTTCCCTGCACAGTGGCATGGCTGGTATCCGACTTCTGAAACCCGCAGAGCAGCTATCTAGCACTGCAATCTTCTCCTCACCTGCAGGTTTACACCCTGTAATTTAGCATTATATACTGGCATAACCCCATCATAGAACGTTATGTGAAGTACAATCTGTCATGGGAGTGCTGAATGTCTCTGGCCCTGTGGTTATAGTGGGAGAGAGTCTGTACAAGCTCATGTGCGTTTTCAAGCTATCTATCTCAGTGGGAGCTGTCATGATAAAAGTAGGACAACATGTCAGCTTCAAAATGCCTTGGGAATGAAGGCACTGAAGATCATTTGCAATAGAACAAACATTAGAGAGTTGCTGTTAGAAACATGTAGAGCTATTTGTTTTTCATACCTCTTCATCTCAGGGATGCAGTTTGACAGGATAGTATTTTTTCTTCAAAAATAGAACTGGGAAAAATAATATAGCTGTCAAACTGTTATTTCATAGAACGGATGAATCGTGACACATAGGTAGCAAAGCTTTCCTGTAAGCGACTCGTTCTGCACCTCAACTGGAGGGAATGGACACACATCTGCATAGATCTACTCTGCTCCCTGCAGCGCTAAGCTGTTTCTGGTATCTGATGAGGAGTCACCCATGACAGAAATTAATGTAACTAGTGCTTTAGAAATGTGTTATTATTATTCATGTTCTGTGAAATGACTTTTTTGAATGCAACAATTTGTACTAACTCCATTCTGGCTGCAGTCTGTGCAATAGAGCACCAAAAGGCAACCAAAGTTGCGAGCTGGGGGGGAGCATGCTGCTCTGCAGAGCTGGTTCTTCTCTGCTCTGCCTTGTTGTACCCCATAAATACAGATGCCACCTCAAAGGTACTAGGCCTAGCTGCTATGGCTTTGTGTGCCTCAGAGAGGGATGACATGTCCGTGGCACCCCTTCTATTTGCACACCCTCGTTTCTTTTGTGCCCATTGTATGACATTGTTCCCTTTAGCAATAAAGCAATGTTTAAAGGCTGCTTGGTTTTGCAAGACAAACCTGATCGGATGGGGTATCTGCCAGTGAGGAAAGCTGCTCTGCTGGGAGTGCAAAGTGGAGCTGCAGCGATGTGTTGGGTCAGTTTTACTCCTTCCTTTGCCAGGTGATCAATGTTGGGCGTCCTAAAAATGCAGCCAAAACTGTCAGATATTATTCAGAGAATCTTCAAGGGAATGGGGATGAGGAATAATATACTTCTCTTTATTTTGGGAAGTTTCCTCTATTTGAAGATGGCCAGGCAATATTTTATTTTTTTATTTTAATTTTCTCAAGTGGGGGGGAAATACTTTTTTTTTTTCTTTCTTCATTAACAATCGCCGCCTGGATAAATTTCAAGCCAATCATTCCTTCTTGTTTCCCAAGTCTTATGAAGGGCCTTGCAGAAATGTAACCCACTGCTCTTGAAGAGAAAACTAATGCCTCAGGGGTGATGCTATGCTGAAGTGGAGGCCTGGCCATTCAGAGTCCCATCAGCTACCTATGGTCATCAGCTACCTGTCAGAAACTTGCCGGCTGGTGCCAATCAGGGTGAAATTTTGAGAACTTTGCTGGATGAGAGGAGCGATCGTACCAAATGTGGTTTTGTTCAAAGAAGTGACAAACTGGTAGGAAGCCAGCTTGGTAGGAATATTGTGGCATGATTTTCAAAAAGAAGGCAAATTCTATGTCCTTGGGTCTGAAAAGAGAAGTATTTCCTAGTAACACAGCTCGTTGCACTGGTTTATACTGTATTTTGATGTGAGATGGGGAAAGAATGGCAAAATAGAGTTAAATGAGGTAATGAGGCCTGATACATTGAAAGACGGGACAACATTTCTATCTTTGGGTATGTGCAAGAGCTTAGCTGTTTCTCATTGTTGGGTAATTAAGGAATACACAAGAACAGCTGAAATACTCCCACAGTAAAGCAGCTCCGGCTAGCAGAGCTGGCCCTGGGAATGCCCTCTAGGCTGTGAGATAATCCTGGTAGTGCTTTACATTTACTGTTATTGGCACCCATGGGAAATCCTCCCATTTCTCCATGAAATGAACTTGAAGACAGCTCAAATAGCTGATGATGGGCAGAGGATTGCAGTCTTACATTAAATTACACACCAGCTCTGTTTGCTGTTATGCTCAGTTTCCTTACCTGATAGTATCATTCCCATAGCAGCCTACATCCCCTATGCCGAGATCATCAGCCATCAACAGGACAACGTTTGGCTGTGTGACAATGGAAAGCTGTGTCGGTGGTGGCTGCAGAAGCAGACTAAAAATCAGGGCTGTGACCAGGGATGTCCTGAAACACAGAAGAAGGAAAGAAGCCAATGACCTGGCCATTCATCACTCCCACTGCACGTGGCTGAAGATGCTCCCACGTGAGCTTGGCTGCAGAGCAGACCACTCTCTGCCCAGACGTAAAGGGTGTGTTAAATTTTAATCATTGACCCAAACAGATCTTAGGGAAAGGAAAATGCCAGGACCATAACTTTAAAATCTCCTTTTCTCATTGTTTCCAAACTTCCTATGAGCAGTCTCACTTGGGAATTTACATGCGGCAGATGACATACAAGTGATTTTTCTTGAGTGGCTTGGGATATTTTTTAGAAGTTGGTCTGGGAAGCTGAGAATGGGATCAGCTTCCTCTGACATCCTTCTTGCCCAGACTGGGACCTTTGTGTTATGAAAAAGTTAAGAACAAGAAAAACAAACAAAAAACCCCACATTGTGAGTATACTTTAGATCAACAATGCTACTCTTTTATAATACAGTATTATGTCATTATTGAACTTCTTTCACTTTAGATCGAAGTAAGAAATAACAATAATTCATGAACTTTTTTCTCACCAATAAGATGTTAGTTGCCAAATCATTTCTGCATTTGGAATGTTCAGATCCTGCAGAACCAAGAGAGAGAGCCTTGTCATGTTTGCACCTTCCTAGTAGTCACTGCAATAAAAATAGATAAAAAAATTAATCAAAGCCTATCAAAATTCTCTGTTTTATTTACTTCAGTGCACCTCAGATCAGACCCTAAACGAAGAACAGTACAGGCATTAATGTTATTTTTATCGCTAGCACTTCTTCACTACTTAGAGGAATTTTTCTGTTTGTGTAGAGAAGTTTATCTTAAAATAGCAAAATAATTCTCTTTTGTTACACGACTCAGCTGTATGAAAGATACTTACTGTTCAGAAAGGAAGAGAAGAGATTTTAAAATCCAGTCCTCAATATAATTTATTTTTCTGTAATCACAGAGGCAGTAGCAGCCTGCTTCTTCACATAATGTGCCAAGTTTCCTTTCAGGCTTGTAAGAGATATCTTTAGGTGTAGAAATGCTAGTCATCCTTTTCCAACAATGACATTTTCTTAGAAGACACTCTTGTTTGTCTCTGAGCTGAGCCTCTTCCTTCTTTGTATGTGTCAGATTTTGGGGAGCGATCCTTTTCTCCTCCCTCTGTACAGATTTCTGCAAAGGTTCCTCTGGGACTTTCTCTTCCACTGCCTGTGAAAGAGGCAAACAGAGAAACTGTTTAAAGGCTTTGAACTAAGGGCCAAATGACCTTGGCTCAAAGGCTTTAAATAGACTCCTTTCAAATTTGTCCCATGTCTGGTTGAACTATCCCAATTTTATAAATTATGCTGCTTTCACATTTTGTTTTCCAGAAATGATAATATTTAGCAGCTTACTTAATATCCATAGTTCTTACATCTTATTCATCAACACTACAAGCCTCAATGTGAAAATTAAAATTTCTATGCTTAGAAAATTGGCAACCAAGCAGCTCTAAACACTTATTTACAAGCACCAATGCTGATGCAGCATCGCTATCTACACTCAGTTTCCTGCGTTTGGATTTGTGCCTTTGCTGCATCCTAAGTAGGTATAGGAGAGACACCGGAGGACACCTCAGTCGTCTTTTACGTACACATGCTATGTGCCTCCAAATCAGCTGAAATAAAAGGGAGTTGGAACTATTCAAATTCAATTGCGTAATTGGTCGTCACTAACTGCCTGTTCTTCACAGTAGAGATACACAGATTCAAAGCGCAGCCTGGAGCTCAAGGCTGAGCTTCCTCAGAAGCTGCCTGTAAAACAGCAGGGAATATACAAAAACCAGTCACCGCGCTGACTGATATTATCCCTGCCAAGCCATTTCCTTAGTGAAAGGCGATGGGAGTCCAGTCAGAGAAACTTTAGCAGCTCTGGTGGGAGCAAGAGGGTCCGTGAAAGCAGCTTGCCCTGTTCCTTCCCTCTCTGAGAAGTCGGGGGACCGCGGGTCCCCGCACGGCACCGCAGCTCCCTGCTTGGCCCCTGGCAGCTGGGGCGGCAGGAACCGTCCGCCCGATCCAGCTACAAACCGTTCGGAGGATGCCTTTTCGGGGACCTCACCACTTTTGCCAAAGTGACGCTTAAGCCGTGCTGCAAATAAACAGTCCCCTTTGCTATCTGGATTGAATTCGGCTTAAAGCAATGCTCTTTCTTCCCTCTCCCATCAGTTAATTCTCCCAAAGTAATTTAGATTTTAACCCTTTCTTCATCCATTTTAATAATCCAGGTGAGTATATGTTGCGTATCTTTCATATTTTACCGTTTTCCTTTACTGATAGGACTGTTTTGATCTGTCTTTACTTTTCTATCAAAATACTTACAAGATACTGAAATCCCAATTCAAGCCAGTTTGCAAAAGAGAAAATAAGAATATTTTTAGATGCACTCAGATACACTTTTCACAAGAACAGTACCCATTTGTGGCATCAGTGTGGCAACACTCAGTGAAAGGTCTTACAGGTAATTCCATTCAATTTGGTACTGTTCAGTCTGTGAAAATGTCTTTTAAAAATTCCTATTTTGTAGACTTGACATAGATAAAATAAAAGCCAGACTCATGATAACAAGTTGCCAGCAGCTCTCAGTTTATACACAGGCTTGTACGAGGATAATGTTGTGAAGGGAAATGCCTTTTAGAAACTTCCTCAAGATATTTTTATCTACAGAAGCAAAAAAAAAAATATTTCCAAATGCCCATTAAAATTTTCCTGTGCGTTTCCCAACATAGTAAGGGAGGAATATGGTACCTGGTCAAGTTATGCTCAAAGCAGGCAGCTGATAGACTGGAGCGTGAGCTTATTTTCCGTTGACTTAAAAGCATTCCAGATTTTTCAGCACAATGACTGCTGCTACAGCACAGCGTCTGACATCTGTTTCTGAAGGCCGTCCTTAAATCTGCCCTCACTGCTCATGCGCACTTCGCCACAGGAAAGCTGTCTTATGCCAGAGCTTGCAAGCGGCTGGATGGTCTAACTTATCCTGGAGTCCCTCAAGCTGTGTGCACAACGGTGACATTCATACAACACGTGAGGGCTGGGCTGGGGAACACCGCAGATGTAGCTAAAGTACTTTCTGTCCCATCATGGGTTTCTCAAGGGAAGGGAAGGACCTCCTTCAAGTCTGAGACACTCCCATGCTTTCATAAAATAACAGTTCCCTCTCCTCGTTTCCACCAAGGAAAACAGAAAATCACTGTACTTACGAAGCGGCAATTTTTTATCTGTAGAAATAGAAACTGAGAGAATACCTTCACTTCATGGCAGCCCCGACTGCCCGCAGCCATGACAAGGTCATCTCTGCACACGCTGTCAGAAACAGTTTTAGGCTGGGGGGGGGAAGTGCTGGCAACAGACCTGCATTTGCTTTTTCAGAAAATGACTCATTTGGCTTCACTTCTGGGTGCTGTCTGTTTCCTAGTCATCATTCAAAGGGATGAATTAAGGTTACATGCGGGCTAATGCTGGTTTTCTTGATTTTTCTTGTTTGAGTCCTGTTGTACCGAGTGTTTTTGGACAGCATGAAATACTCTCAAACAGCAATCTTGCTTTACTGACAGAGAATTTCCTGTTTTCACATCTTAAAAGAGAAGGGAGGCGTTGTTAGGAGTTGGTGGTTCATCACGAATTGCCGTGCTCAGGTTGGTTTGCTAGTGGAGCACCTCTGAGGCAAGTTAAGCACCGTACGTGATCCCTCCCCTGCTCTCTCCCACCCCAACATTTCCATGCTGGACTGGTTACAGCCAACACACACATGAGAAGTGACGTGTCTAGTTTTCCTTCTCCCAGTGCCTGCTTCCTTATCCCCACCCACGTTACGGCCTCTCAATCCATACCTTTCCAGTTCCCTTTCCCCTTCACTGTGCCTTTAGCACTTCAGGATTCATTAGCGTATATAGGATTTCTTGTTGTCTGATGCCCTCTGCTGCTGTGTATTTTCCAAAAAGAAAACACCTTCTGAGGTGCTGGGTTTTTCTGTCCAGGTTGCAATCAGTCCCAGCCGGGCCCTGCTGACTGGGAGAGCCCCTCTTGCAGCTGGGGTCTCCTCCACAGCTCTCCTATTTTCCTTGTGTTTTTCCAGGACTTCTTGCAAATTCTATAGTATTTGTAATGGAGAACCACAAACTATAACTGCTATGTTATTTACTAAATTTAGAGTACAGCAGAAAATGGAATGCATGTCTGCAGTTACGCTGCAGGAACGCGTCTTTGTGATTTTGTGTGTAGCCGCCTTCTAACAGAGAGAGAGCCAGACCAGATCACGGCTGTAAGTGGCAGTCATTGAAATCTGGCTGCTGGGACTTACCGTCTGGGCACAGCTGCGGTGTAATGAAGATAAAGGAGGTAGGGTAGTGCTTGTGGTCTAAAGACTTGGTGCTTATTTTGGTGTTTGATCTTTGGAGGAGGGAAAGGTGAATGCCCTCTCGCTGGTGCCACTTAAAGATGGCATTTTTAAAAGGTCAAGGCAAAGCTAATTCGGTTCCCAGCCACTGCACTAACTGGCTCTACCTGTTTTTCTGTGGGGAAATCTTTAGGAAGTCTGTATTTGTTCAGAATGTGGAATGAATGTGGAATTTTGCAGAAGCCTTGCATACTCTTGTCTTTTACCCTCATTTTCTTTAAACTGGAGGAAGTAGCACTCACTGACCCTATTAAAGTACTTCAACATCTAAGAGTTGAAGGCTCAAGTTAGTGCTGGTTTGATACTGCGTTATGATGATTAAGAGGCTCCCTCTAGCGACTAAATTATTTTTGAATTCTTGATATGTTTCAGAGAACATTTGATTCACACTCTACCTTTCTAAAAGTCATTGCACAAGGATGTAAAACGGTGTTATTTCTTTGAACTCTGATTTGCACTAAGTCTTCAAGGCCTGAATCCCCAGGAGCAGTTGCAGAGCCTCACCTGTTGTCCCGGAGCATGTAATCCAGGTTTGCGATGCCAAGAAAGAACCTGGTTTGTGCACTCCAGAACTGTTCTGCAATGTTAGCCAAAGGGCAGTAAGTAGGGGAGAGCGGGCGAGTCGCTTCAAAAGTGCACTCCTGGTCTGGGGTAAAGCAGTAATTCAGATGCCCCAATTCCTGCCTAAGGCTCGACTTAGAAGGCTGCTGCTCACAAGTCTCAGAGAACCATTCAGATTACTTACACATCATCTAACCTCTCAAGGAAATATAAAAAAATCAGTGTGTGTTTCCATTTTTGAAAAACAGGTTGCTGTGCTGTCTAAGCATAACAGTCTACATCGGCCAGTATAAATGGTAGGGGCCAGGAACCTGGATGTAGGCATGATCTAACTCTTCAGCAGAGTGGAATGGGAACTTAGCTAAAAAATGGAAAGCTTTTTTCTGGATCTTGCTCCCATGATTTTTGGCAGATTTTTTTTTTAATTAAAAGCCATGCATAAGGTGTATAAAGAACACTTACAACAGGCGCCATGGCTCTGGGTTTCCCTTTCAGGAATCCCACCTTTTACAAGAGAGATGAATGTTAGCTCTCTTCAGAGTAGCTTATAGCTTGTTCCAAGGTAGTTAAAAGCAAAAAGGGCCATGACCACTCTGTCCAGCTCAGGAAAAACTGCTGTAGATGATGTTCAGTGGAAAAGAAATAGTCTTCTCCTTGCGCTTGCCTGCACAAGGTGGTGCTTAATGCAGACTCCCAAGACTCTTCTGCTGCCCTTGATCATGCGTTTTTTTTGTTGCAGGTTTACAGCTTCTTTTTTTTGTTGGCTTTTTCCCACTCAGGAGCACACAGCCCTTGTGTTGTCCCACAGAGGTGGCCACTTCTCTGTATGCCACTCTAGAGGGGCACCCACCTCCTCTAAGCACCTTATCATCACTCCCGCCGTTGACTTCTCTCTACAATGCAGGGCATGTATGCATCCATGGCAGTCTGCATGGAGACTGCTTTTTAGGAACAGTCACATGTAAGTTAAATGCTTAATAACAGGCAGGTGGTCTGTTATCTCTTCCTTCTACTGCAGTGAAGGTAGTGATAGTTTAACGTGTGTGAATACATATGTACATACCAGAATTTACAGAGCTTATTTCAAATATTTCTGTTTTTTTTTTCTCATGGGAAAGAAGACCAAAATAGATTTAGAACAGTTTCTAGGCAGTTAAGGCTGCTAGAGTAAAATTTACACTGAAAATATTAAAAACCAAAACAAGAGTGTTTCACGAGTAATAAGATCAATACAGGGTGGAGAGATCTGAAAAAAAAATAAAACCCCAAAAAAGAACCCTGTGGATTTTTTCTGACAAGCTATAAAATACAGAAAACAGATTTTTATTTTGATAGCTGGTGGAAGCAAGGCACAAACTATCATGTTCTTAAAACCCCTGCCCTTTAAAACTGCTTAAATCTGTAAGAGGCTGGGATAAAGCACAAGAGTGCATGAGGATCTGAAGGTATTATCCGATCCCATGTTCTGCTGCTTTATGAATTTTCCAGTACTGCAGCTGTTCTTGTAGATACCAAGAGCTATAGCCTCCATGGGGTGCTATTCCAACTACAGGGGATGGTTAAAAATCTACAGTATTTAATTTCAGACTGTTTTCTGATGCTGAGACTAAATACATTCACAAAGGCAGAGACTATCTAGAAAAATTGCTAAGAAAATTTTGCAAAATATTTTTACTAGCATGATAATTTATAAGATACCATAGTGAAAACCCACAAGCCACCAGTATCACTAAATAAACACTAGATAAGGCACACACAGGGTGTCACAGATTTTCAATGTTTTTATAAACTTGAGTAGTATGAAGTCAGGAACACCTTTGTGCTAATATACTTTATCAAAGATTTTCAATATGAAGTTTAGGAGGCTTTAGTTTCTATTGCTTATTAATTAGCAATTAATAATAATGGGTATTAATAATTGGACATGGCATAAAATTCTAGTAAAATAAACTGCCTAACAACTTTGAGTATGTCATATTCAGGTCAATTTTTCTGTCTACTGGAAAGTGATCATTTAAACCCATGATAGAGGAAATCTATAGTTCAGCATCCACAGAGGTACGGAATCTTAAAAGGTAAAAGGTCTTGAGACTCCTTAACAAGCTGGGAGCCATACCATAGAGCAAGTGTTGCATACAGATTGCATATGACTTGCAGGGGACAGAACAACACTCATGTTTGTCTGCAGATAGACCAATGGCAAAGTCAAAAAGAAACCCTGGAGTACATTTTGGTAACCGTTACTATTCTACATTTATAGACACGTTGCTCCTTGTTACTACAGTTCACAAGTCAGCTTAAAACTATCTTCAGTATTTTTCTGGCAACTGCCACAAGCCGTAGTTTCTGAGTTCAGCATTTCAAAAGCCATGACACATTTTAATTTCCTTTTAAATAGTATTTTTGTATTACAAGCTTCCCGAAGAGCACTTGCCTTTCAGAACTGAGGATCTACTTCAGAGTAGATCCTCTTGCTTATTTAGAATCACAAGTCACATAAATTGTCCATTGCAATTACAACAGTTGAGCACCCGAATGGCTCCAGCGCTGCAGAAAGGAGACGTGCAGGTTCATCATAGGGATTGTTTGCACTTTCAGGGAATGCAACTTTGCTCCAGAAATCAATGGTGGGAACATTCCTAATGAAGCCACAAAGAAACAGCTTTGCTGTGATGGTCTACATAGAACAAAAACATGGATTAGGAGGCCTGAAATGTTTTTATATCAATGGCATTCTTAAGCCAAGGTTGTACTACAGACTTCTGCTAGCATAGCTATGTTGGTTAAGAGTGTGAAATGCATTTTTGCCAGTGTATTGTGGGAAAGAAATGGCTAAAACAAACTAAAATGCTAGACGTGATTTTTTTGGTACAAAATGCATCTTCAGCAGAACTGGTTGGCTGTTACCATATTCCACTGTGCCATTTAAGCGCTCTGAAAATGGATGTGGTCTCATGGTTTTCAGTCATGAATGTGCTGTATCTTCTTCTAACATCTCACTTCAACATCTGTAGGTTTGCGGGGAGGTAAGTAAACAAACATACCAGAATGCTCTTGGAATTTTTTCTTGTACCTTACATGCTGTGATCTGGAATCCAAATACTATAGCATCTGTAGCCTTATAAAAATGCTGAGTACTATATTTCGGTCTCGCTACACCAATTACCTATCAGTTTATGAAGTTATAGATTTAATTCTTTTTCCCCCATGTGTACATTTTATTTTAATATGTCTGATTTTCCTACCCATTCCCTCCCTCTTGGCTTTTTGTGGTTTGTAATTAAGCACTGTAAACCTCCCTTTTTATGGGCCAGTGAATTAAATTCTACTGCCAGTGTTGCTTGGGGAAGGTCACCACTACAGAATATACCCACAAATATAATTAGAAAGTTTTATCTTTTGTTCCTTCCATATATATCTATTGAGTCATTAAAAAATGTCTTTGAAACTGTGAATTCTCTTTCATCTTCTTGTTACAGAAGTTTAGGTAGTGACGTTACAGCTGGCATTGTATTAAGCAGATTTTCAGAGGCAGAACTACAATTCTCTTCTTTCATTTTTAAAATGAACAGGTCTGTGATACTTGGCAAATACTTCAACAGAAAACAAGTAAAATTTCCTTGTATTTTACATGCCACATATTTACTAACTATAGCACTCTTAAAAGTCTCTTTATTTTTAGTTTTATCCTGGAATTTACCAGGTTGGGTTTACCAGTGAAGTGGATAAGATTTCCCACAAACTGCAGACTTCCTTCCTTCCCATATTGTGTTACAGGCACTGGCCAGTTTCAAAATATTAAACAAACCAAGAGTTTCCCCTGTAGTTTTATAACTTAACTGGTCTCCAACCATAAGTACTCAGCAATACCAGGTACTTTATTTCTGCTATGCTGCCAAAGTCAACGTTTGTCTCTAGGGGCTCTCCTAGCTTTTGATCATCAGCAATATGGGCTACATCCAAATGCGGGTTTACCAAGGACTCAGAGAGGCTCCAGGCTCTTCATTCATTCCCAGATTTCTTTTCCCCGCAAACCCTTTCCCCTCCTGCCCCACCACAGCCCCACAGCACACCCTGACGTGAGCCCCCTTGTTTCAGTCTTTACTAACCCTAAATGCTCGTTGCGCCGCAGAAGACCTGGAGGTTCATGTGCTCCCTGAGCAGAGTCTTGCCTTTTCTCCAACTCTCTCTTCCTACACCCCCCCCATGTGGGGACACCCTTTGGTGTTTCAAAGAGCCTGGGCTGCCCACTCAACCACTCTCCCAGCATTCGCCAAAATGTCTGAGACCTGACCCCGCTATGTCCCTGGACATGGGCTGCTGTCTCTGCCAGCACTGGAGCTGCATTACCTCTCTCTTTTCTCTCTCTGTCTTCACCCGTTCTCTTCTAGTCTGGCTAAGAAGGAAGAGAATTGTGCTGGGGTTTGAAGCTTAACTTCTTTTAGAGAGACATAAAAATACGGGAAATGTCACTCTGACTTCAGCAGACTCAGCTCTGACGTCTGCATTTCCCCATGTCATTTCTGGAGAGCGTCCAGAAGGCTGCCCTCATTGTTAAAAGCAGAGGTGGGATTCTGAATGGCACAACTATTCACATCTGTCCTTTACAGACTCTGCATTAGGGAAATTACATCTTAGCAACTCTAGACTGATTTACATTTCTTATGCACTTACGAGAGTGAATTATTTTTCATATATATTTCATTATGGTACATATGTGTATGCATAGTATGTTCATATATATTTCATTATGGTACATATGTGTATGTATAGTATGTGTATCTATCTATCTACCTATGCATGGAAGAAAATTAAAAGCAGACTTAGCAATGAAAACAGGTCCAGATGCAGTAATTAGGAGAATATTTGTTATGCTACAGAGCTAACTAGTTTGTTAATAGGTATGGAAAATGTATCCAAAGAAATGCTGATTACCATAGCCAAACAATTTCTTGTACTGAAGAGAAGATTATATGAACAGTATTTGGTATTACTTTTACATGCAAATTTCAGGCATTCATTAATGTAACAACCATGATGCAAAGTGTATTGACAGCTTCCATATGCTCAGACCAATAAGGAAGTTTTATTATTCATCATTTAGGCTCTGATATTAACAATCAGCTAAACTTTATTGTATTTACTGCAACATACTATAAACTCTAAGGCAGAAATTATCTAAGACGGCAACAACTGAAGAAGGTGAAATAAAGGAGAAGTAGATAAGATAAAATTTGTGTGCTCCTATACATTTTAAGTATTTTAACACATTTTGGTTATACAGCAGGTGCATGGCAGTTATTTTGGTTATCCCAGCTTGTTGGCTTGATTTAGCCAGCAAGTCAGGTAGGTATTTAAATTATGCAAAATATGTAATAAATCCAACTGGAATGTACCCAGTACATCACAACTAATACTATTCCATCTGATGAATGGACAAAAGCCTTGTGCATAATATTCAGGAAAACAAGCTTTTCAATATAAAAATCAAGTTTGCATTTTTCCAGTAATTGGGTTGAACTATAACATATGCTCAAATGATTTGGTTAGAAGCTACATGCCTTGTGTAAACCTGAACTTTTTCTGCCTCTGCTAACAACGTTGCATATGCATTACACTTTCAACCCGAGGTTCTTAGTTAAAATACTCTACAAAATAAGTAACAACCAGTTATTCGAGTCATGCCCCATTTTCTATTACTAATGCTCCCACCCACTCGCTGCAGCCCTCATTCCAGTCTGGGTTTGTTAATGTGGACCCCTCGGTACTTGTGGAATCCTATTACATTTTGGTGTCTTAAGTGCTTTGGTATCCTATTTCATCATAAAAACATATCATTTTATCTTTCATTAAGAACTTCCAAACGCTTAAACATCTTCTGGCTAAAATCTTGGTGATTTTAAAATTTACTGAAGTTGTTTTCTGAGAGTTTGTTTTCACCACTAGAGGGTAGAGAAGTACAGCAAGTAAAAATGCCTTGATCTACAAGGAAAAAAACTGCTTTTAGGATCCAGAGGCTCCTCCATCGTTATTTTCAACACCACTGTTCAGATGGAGTCAAGTTAACAGAATACAGCTCCCAGGAAAGAGGTGAATCAAAACCAGGTAATTCCCTAGATTACTTACAAACAAACTTCTGCCAATGTATTTGAATATCAAGGTTCACTTCAACCTGAGTGTTAAGTTTGCAATGCTGAGCCCAGGTATTCTCTAAGGCTGGAAAGCTGAAGCCTAGTTATGCATTAGGTAGCCTAAACTACTTATTAAAGTACACAAGTACTTTGATAAGCCTGCTTTCATAAGCCTGGTGGGATTTTTGATGAGTACTTGTCCTCTGTATCTCTGCTTTGCAATCCAAAACTGTAATCATGATAGCCATTTTGGTGATGTGTTTTAAAATCCTCTGAGAGAATTTATCTGTATGCAAGAATGCAGCATCTGGGAATAGGTAGGTGTTTAAAATACAATTAGGCTGGTTTCTAACCATCTGGTGATATAATTAAAATATGGTATGTGGAGTAGTATGTCACTGCAGCATCTCAAGGTTAAACTCAGCTCCTTGGTTAAACTTATCTGAAGGTTTATGCACTGTAACTAAAGCATCTGTAAGTTACAAACTGGACAATTAAATTCTAAGACAACTTCTTTTGAATATATACAGCAGAAACAAAATGTACTAAATGGAGGATAGTTATGTACATCCTTTGCCGCTCAGAAGTTCTTTCTAACATAACCCAATAAAATTTGTCCTCCACTGAAAACAACTGCAGGTCAAAAAATTTTGTTGCAGAGAGCTCAGTTACTTTCTAATGGATTCCTTAACACTTTAGAGACGTAAATGGTGTACAGGGCTTTAGGTGACATCCCTGAACTCAGGGTTTGTTCTATATGAATGTTTTCTAATTTCAGTCTATGCATGTTTCTGTTCATTCATCAATCTGAAGGGTACTAGTTCTGATGTACTGGGTATATTATAATTTGACTTCTTGTATATTTTGCAGAATTGAAATCCCCACCTGACTTTCTAGCTAAATTAAATCACTTTCCTAAAACAGTTTGAAATGCCATACCATTTGCAAAAGAAAGACTTTAGATGTTCCATGGGCTTTGTTTTACATTTCTCAGTGACACCACTTGCAGCCGCCTGGTGCTAGGACACTTGTCATCGTCACTGGGGTTTTGCGGCACTGTGCTCCTCATTGACAGAATTTGTAGTAGAGTGTTTGGTAGTGCTCTGCAGGGGATTTAGGGACTTCAGAGGAGCTCAACCTATCTCAGATACGAGAAGCTACTCTAAAAATGAAGAAAAGATACCAATGATTAGGCTGTCAAGAGAAATTTATTAACTTTCAGTAAGATACAATAACTGGAGAGATTTTTTTTCTTTTCTGTTTTCTCTCATTAATTTTTTTTTCTCCTGTGGAGTAAAACCCTGCTCAGAAAAATAACATTTTCCTCTTCCAACAAGTCATTAATTGCTATCTGACTCCTTAGGTGAGAAACACTAGAAGCCAGTAAATACTGTTTTGGAAGCATGTCTATAATTAAAAGATAGACACCCCCCCCCCCAATTATGTGTAAAATAAAAAAGAATCAGAAGATAAATACATCTTTTCACAAAGCTGAATTTTTATGTATTCAGAACAGATTTTGGCTTCCTTAGAGTTTGCTAAAAGCATTAGTTAAAAAAACCCCACTTTATTTAAAAAACATCTGCTGTAAAGAATTCCTCCTTGAAACAGTCACCTTTCATTGCCTGCTGCCATCCACATCAACGACTTTGCTTCAGCTCCAGCTGAGGCAAAGAAAAACAAAGTGGGAACAGACGCAGGCCCAGTGTGAATGAACGGCCTGAACCCTGTTTATTCCCCACTTCTTGGCACAGACTGTCTGATAAGAGTGGGAGGGGGAAGTCTAACAGCCCAAACCTCAGTGTGTGGAGCACTACCTATAGCCAGAGCACCACCCATAGACCTAGCACCCTCTATAGCTGGAGTACCACCTATAGCCCTAGCACTTACAGCCCCAGCTCTAGGTGCTCTGGAGAAGAAAGGGGGACTTTAACCTACCGCAGCTGTGGGGAAAGGTTTATTCCCACCTACTGGGTCCAGTCAGCTGCACTGACACCAATCCTGTTCCTGAAGCAGAGCCAGAGGAAAGCAGTCGCTCTGTGCCAGGTGCGTTAATGCTGCTGAAAATGAAGCAAAAGAGTGTGACGCAGAGGCTATTTGGGAAGGGAGGCAAGGGTCTTTTTGGCTTCCTTGCAGTCTGAGCTTGTGAATAAGGAGATGGACATAGGGAAAGCTGAGGATTTGCTCTATGCTGTGCTTTTTGAGGGTGTGTGTTCACTGCAGGCACCGTTTGAGTGATTGTCATCCAGCTCAGAGAGCACATATTAGTCTTTGCTTCAAATACTGTTTCCTCATTAGTGGTATGTTCTTGGCTTTGTCCTCCTTGTGGGCTTAGGCCTCTGGAAGACACATCCTCTAATTCTCTGTACTGCAGCTGGTGAGCTGATCCATGTGAGTTGTGGGTGGTGGTAGCGCGGGAAGTACCCTTTTCTGAGTACATGCAGAAACTGTGAGAGATGCTAGAGGACTAACAGCTCTCAAGCACAGCTCATCTATGACCTTTTTACAAAGTGGGCAGCTTAGCTATTATCCAAACTGGTTGAGATAATTATGCAGAGACATCATACCTTCTGTCTGTCTTGAACTGAATGCTGCATTGACTACATACTTGAATAGGTGGCAAAGGAAGTCTTTGGCCTAACGCCGTGGTTTTAAAGTAAATACCGGTAATACCAGCGAAATTTCAAAAAAAGTAGGAGAATGGTGATGTGGTGGTGATGTTTAAAATGCACAGGAAGATTGACCTAGGCAAGGCTAGGCTAGCTACACTAACGTTACCTGTTAAACAAACCTGATGTTTACCTTTGCAATTACTAGTTTGGGAGGTGATGGTAACTGCAGGATTGCAATCTCTCTATGGCTTTGAAAACCTTTATATAATGTAGAATGAATTCTCATTTAAAAAGTAAATACTTCATAGTACCAGCGAAGCATATATTAAATGGGTTAAGAGTAGACTAACTGGCATATTATGAATAAGGCAGTCATTGGTGAGGAAATGTTATTCTAAGACTTGTATTTATAAAGATCTGTCTTAGATCTAGCGCAATCAACATTGTCCGTGTGACTTGGAGCAAAAAAATTACTGCTGAACACATTCGCTCCAAGGACTGAAGAAGACTAAGTAATCATCAAAACAAGACAGTCCTTCACTGGAATTTGGATTGCTTGATAAGCTGGGTCCTTTTGACAGAGGCAGGGCATTCACATGCTGGACTGCAAAAGGCAAGCTATCAAGTAGGGAGCATATTCGGGAAAGAGTGGTTGTGAAAAGGGGCTAGTGATAGTGTCCTTTTAACTTGGCATGAATTGCCAGAATGATAGTATAGCGGAAGGATTATGTGATGAGTTTATACACACAAAGAAGGAGTAGCAGAGTGCTAGAAAGCTGTTCTTCTGATATCTGGTTTCTCAAAAGTACTTTTGAAACAATGGGAGATGTACAGAAAAATAACTTTAGGGTCACAGAACACAACTTACACTGGGAGGCTTAAAAAGACTTGATTAAAGAATGTACCAAGAGGTGATTCCTCATGAATATGCAGGTTTCTTGGGGTGGGCTAATGAATACTAGAGTCACTAATATATTAATGGTGAAAGACTTAGTGAATACCAGTGGCTGGCAGCAGAATCTGAATCCTGCAAACAGGAAATAAGTCACCATTTTTGATCTCAAGATTGGAACAAACTATTGAAGCAGTTGTAGACGTCTCTCTTAAGATGTTCAGCTCAAGCTTGGATGCCTTTCTGGAAGAAAAGTTTTAGCCAAATAAATTATTGGGCTTAATGCAGCAATAAGTGCATGAAATCTAAGGTCTTTTGATATCTTGCAGGTCAGATTAGATGATGTAATGGTCCCTATTGACATACAACTCTAAGACTCTGAAAAGGCTGTTACCCAACATGTCCTAGCAGTTCAGCGTAGACAAGACAGACTAGACTGAAGCATATACCAGGAACCAGTGTTTTTAAGCAGTTTTGCAGGATTCCTTTGCATTATAAAATAAAACCCACTGGTTCATTACAGGAGAAAAGCCAAACTGGCCTTGAAGAAATGACCTTCTTGGACCATTTGTCCTTGGCAGGTTTATAGCAATGCCTAAAAAACAAGTAAGGTGTTGTCTAGTCAGGGAGCAACTGAAAGCTACTGCTGCTTTTCTGAAATAGTTTTCATTTTGTTCTTCCAACTTACTGTACTTTTTTCAGTCAATTGTGGCTTGTTCCTGAGCATATGAGAAAACAATTACACCATATTTCTCATGCCAATACAAAATGTTCACTATTAAAACAGTGTATATTTTGTTCTCCATTCATAAAATCTACCCCTTCCCCATGATTGGTTCTGCAGATTAGTACAAATATCTGCAGTTTTGGTTTCAAACAGATTTCTCATTTCTTTCTTGCTCTCTCTTTTATATGAATGTATGACTTTTAATAACCTAGTGTAGGAAAATCATAGTGAATCTTTTCTTTCAAGTTGCTCTATAACTGTGCATGTGTGACTTTATGTGAACTATAAATCCTGTTACATTAGTTATATTTTTTTAAAATATTTTGGCCATAGCTTTAAGGGGCCGCTCAAGAACAGGATATACTGAATTTATAGAGAGCACTTCTGACTTAGGTTTTACATGATGCACTCAGCACTGCTGAATACCTAAATTCTGAGGGCCTAGGCCTTTCTTAATAAGATCTTTTTGTGGAATGCAATTTTTTTCAGGGGTTATAAGTCTAAATCCTCCATTTATTTTCAATGTAAGTACTAGGCTTGTATGTGTAAATAGAGAGATTGACATAACCTTTCTGCCTTTGAACCATCTGCAGATATAAAATGCAAGCACAGTTACAGCTTTATGTATTGTGCTGGTGTAAAGACATCGTACAAAGGGACTCCATATTTCTTATGCTAATCCAGTTCTTATCCTAATCCGTATTTGCCCAGATTTTGCGACTTTACTTAGGAATCTAACTTTCTGTGGATAAAATAATTCCTTGGCTTTCCTCCAGTCTCTGACTCCTCTAACCAGCATTTCTTTCTGCAAGTTTCATGCAGTATATTCTTTAGGCAAATCTGAGTGCACAAACAGAAACGCAGACTGATGCCAGTGAGCCATTACAGTCCATCTGACATGGCTGAGCCATTTCACATGACTGCAAGTATCTGGTGGGTTATTATTACAGACCCTAAACAATCCTCAAATTTAAATGCTTGCAGATTTTAATGTCTGATTCTTTTCAGGCACCTGACTGAATAAATAGTTCAGTTGTCAGAGGTCGGGATCTTTTGCACCTCCAGTTGGTGTTTATGTGGCAAAACAAGCTTTTTGTAGTTTCAAAACAAGCCTTCAGTTCCTCTGCCACGCTGTTTATAGCAGCAATGCTTGCACATGCTGGTTCTTCCCCTTTTAGAAGCAGCAATTTCTATCACAGCAATGATGCTATGAAGCAAAATTTACACACAAACCCCAGCTAATGATCTAGTTAGCTGGGAAATCATATAAATGGTTTGATTGATTTAAACATTGTCTTGAAGTAAGGCTTGGTGAAAAACACCAGGTTCTGCTATTCCCCCTAAATGTTTTGCCAGGTGCTTTGCTATTTATTACCACTATTAAGCTGTAG
Organism: Leptodon cayanensis; assembly: GCA_027564655.1. Classification (NCBI taxonomy): domain Eukaryota; kingdom Metazoa; phylum Chordata; class Aves; order Accipitriformes; family Accipitridae; genus Leptodon; species Leptodon cayanensis. Next base: position 12,471,943 of record JANXJC010000059.1, read on the forward strand.
CTCTCAGATCCCTGTGTTGTTTTGTTGTTGGGTTGGTTTTTTTCCCCAGGAAAATTTTGACCTCCAGAGGAGTTCTTAGTAGCAAAATAAGGGGAATATATTAAATTGCAAGGTTGATAGGTTGTTCTTGCCATTTTAAGTGCTTATACTGCATTAACAGTATTCTTGTTGGAACCAAGCACACAGAGAGCTATCCTACATTTTGGAAACAGCTACTCTCTGAATTTGAAGTTTTCAAAATGTCTTTGCAGCCTAACAATCAAATAGGTGCATTCTGCAAGGATTCTTGAAGACTGGCAATGGGTACAAGGTAGAGGGAGCTGGTCACTGGTCTCTCAGCCAAGCTAATGGAGACAAATAACATGATGAGGCCTCTGCCTCATGATGATAACCTTACTTGGCTGTACTGTCTTTTCCCTATTTACAAGAAAGCTAGGCCTGGAATGGTCCCCATTCCATGTTCTATGACACTAGTGCTCTTTTTTGAACTCTTATTTTTAGGTATCATGAAAATGGTGTCCCTTATTTTCCTCCGATATGCTGGTGCAATATGCATTATTTAGAAATGCTGTACTTTATTTGTCTGTCACGTATAATTATATGAACAAAAGAGCAAAGATAAATGAGAGACAGGGGAGAGAGAGCAGTAATCGAGCAACATTTCTTTTTCCTGCCTCAATCCCATCAAGGGATGTGGTTTCCTCCTTATTAGGCATATTTTACTTCTCTCCATACGGTAGAATTTATGTTCGTCCATTAAGAAAAATACATATATGACCTAGGGGTGTACGTGGCAGCAAGTCAGGAATAATTTAGTCATGAGATCATATCTGAAGAGAAGTACATTGCCACTGGAAAATGTTCTGCTGGTGTTATGAAAACACTGATGCATTTGTATTAAACGTTGCATTATTGTGATAATGCAGAGTAGTTAATATGTTAGTGAGCGTATGGATGAGAAATAACCAAAGTTAGGAAGTGGCATGTCACCAACAGCTGATGATGAAGTTATACTTGGACTAAGACTAAAAATGACTTTGACAGCACATTTCATTTACATGAGTGCTGAATTAATCACTGCCCTTAGCTAATGCATTTACCAGACTTTGTGACAAAATGGATGAAACTTAGATTCCTTTGTGTTTTTTTCTTCCTTGCATTTACATGGAAAAATGTATTATGTCACCCTAAACTCTCAGCTCAGCCAGTCTGCGGTGCCAAAGGGCTTACAGAACATTCATCCCGCCTTCTTCAGGAAGTTATCTACCAAATTTTACATGCTTCCTTACCGATGAAAGTAATATACTAGTTGCTTGGTAGTTTCTTGTTTGTAGTTCCAGAAATACTATGAGGAATATTGAAAGAGATAAAAGATAAATGCAGAAAGGAACCTAAAATGGGAAACAAGAGGACATACATTGTGTTCTTTAAAACAGTCATATGAGATGGTAAAGCAGTAGAATATAGCATGGTCTAAGGACATTTTACAGGAGGAAAAATTACGTACGACCCGTAATATCCTGTGTGGAAATATGGATTTTAAATATATCATGTTACATGCTTCTGTACGAAAAGTATCTTTGCATCATTTAAGTAAAGGGTGAAATTTGGTCAAAACCCCAACTATAAAGTCATATAGGCTCTGTCTACATTGGCAAGGGGCAGGGACGAATGCACACACTGCTTGCTTGATCTGCAGCGCGGGGCAGTTGGTGCTACAACCCCACAACACACTTGAGGGATTTTTTTTACTTCAGACTAACTTCAGACTGGTGCCAGAGACTGAGTGCTGGAGCTGCTGAAGTACATTAGGTGCAGTCCTGCAGTTCATCTTTCAGTTTAATTTCACCTGAAAGAAATCCAGTTTGTGCATGCCAGCTCCACTAACTCCACCATACAAACAAATGCGCCATGTACATGAAAGTACAGGGGGAATTGCTTCAAAAGAGGAGATGTATCTGTTAAAAGCAAAAGCATGACTTGATCCATTTATGACTACAATACGGGGGAACGTAGTGCTTGCAAGTAGCAAACCCTTCTATCCTTTAATGTGCAGGAGGCATTTCTAAATCAATGCCAAACATTATGATTTCAGAACTACAACATACTTACAGCTTCTGATGTGTTCACTTAGTGGCCTGGGGGTATGTGGAAAAAATACTTAAGAATTACAATCTTATGCTGTCAATTCTTGTCATTTACAGAATTGCTTTTTGTAATGCTAATTAAAACAAGGAGCCTCAGTAAAATGTGCTTGTCTCTTAAATGTATTAGTTGAGAAGTATCTAAAAACCAATGCTAAATACTGAGCTATCCAACTTCAGGCCATAACTTATGGCAGGTGTGCTTAGGTGGGCCTTGACGAACTCCAGCTTGTCCCGCTTGTGCTCCAGGCCGCTGCACACCCACTAAGGAGGCAGACGGCTTCCGCAGCACGGCGCTGGGCTCTGGCAGGGCCATGCTCCTTCAACAGGAGCAGTTTGGCCAGTTACAAACCTCTGCTGAACTGCACAGCCCTTGGGTCAAAACCCGCTTAAGTGCAGCAGCCTGGGAGGATGGGATGGGCAGGGAGCGTTAGGGCGTATCTGCAGCCGGGTGGGTAGGTACGCTCCTAGGCACGGGCATGTCCAGCCAGCGGATCGCGATTCCCAAAGCTACCAATGAAAAACTAGTTTGCAAAGACAGCACTGTTAGTAGATTAAAGTTTGTTTTCTCTGAACAAAGGCTGTGTTGTGGTTGCCAAGTCCCTGAGTGCCCCCACTGCCCTGACTGTCCCTGCCCAGCCCGCCGGGGCTCCCCCCAGCCTGCCCAGGGCCCAGGACGCCATGTCCGGGGCCGTCAGCCCCTGCCCCAGCACCACCACAGCAGGGCCCCTCCAGCTCCCCACAGCCCTGCCCTGCCCGGCCATGGGCCCTGCTGAGCTGGGCCCACCCGCAGGCCCACGGCCTGGCCCGGCCTCGGCCTGGACCTGGCCCAGGCCCTGTCCCCGTCCCCAGGGGGGTGCCCGATGCCCGGGGCTGGGGCTGCCCCGGTGCCCCCGGCTCCTGGGGGTGGGGGGACGGGCCCTGGCTGCCAGGCCCTGACCTGAGCCGCCATGGGGAGCCCCCACAGCACCCAGGGAGCCCCTGATCCACACAGGGTGCTGACAGTGGTGGTAAAATGAGCTGTAGTTCTGGATAATCTTTTCCAATCACGGACTTTAAATAAATGTTAAACACTGTCCTTCAACTCATTGAAAGGTAAAGAAAGAACAGGAGAGGGCTGTAGAGTTGCATGTGTCCCCATCTCTGCATGCATGCAGAGTGTGGAGCCAGATGGCAACTATAAAAGACAGAAATAAACAGAAAATATAGTGTGTGAGACCTCAGGCGTATAAAGTCTTTTCTTTCAGTGATTCAGAAGCAGGTTCAGTTGTGGGCAGCTCAAGGTGCTCACCATGAGTTAAACCACTCAGAGAGCAAGGCTGGAGGGCATGAACCAACCTGGTTAATGCAAACATGACCAGGACATGTGCTTTCTGAATTTTGGGTGCTGTGGCCAGTGATGTAATGACGGACAAAGAAAATGGTCACCCTTTTACCCAGGCAAGGATTTCTAACGTGGTGAAGTTTGGACAAGGTTGAGACACTGCCATTTTCCTAAAGCTCAGGAGACCCCAGGCAATGTAGTACTTTGTGTTGCGACCATGGACCCCACAACCCCAAACGAAGGTCGGGGAGGAGATATATATATTTGTGTGTGTGTGTGCAACATCTAAATATGACACTGTAAATAAGTTGTTGGACTCTTGCAGACAAATATGCAACATCACCAAAATATAGAAATATCTAATGGACAATAGTAGGCCAATAGGTTCTGGTGACAAGTATGCATAATATTGACTATGTTTCTTAGTATTCTTAAAGTGTCTTTAATGTGAATTTATTCCCTATTTGAATCTTGACTGATAATTGTAAATGATGGTGCGCTGAGATATATAAGTACAGTGGCTGTAGGAGTCAAATCAGTTTAAGCTTTCCTGCAGTCTCTAAAGCAGAATTTGGGCTGCTGTTTCACTGAGCAATGAGACCAAAATTCAGGAAAGCGAGGGCAGTATGCTTCAGCATTTCATCTGCATGCTATAAGTGCATGCTACAATCCCCTTTTGGAAGGGGATTTGTGTTAGTCCTGGTAATCTTGCCAGCACTCCTTTCATTCTCCCCCAGTTCCTTCTCTAACCTCAGCTGTCTTGTTTTGCTTCAAGTCTTAGCCTGTTTTACGACTCTCCTACCCTCCCTTATTCCCAGAAGGATATGCATCGATGATGAAGTATTTCCTGCAATGCAATATTTGTAAATAGCTTTGGGATCCTTTAGAGTGAAAAAGGATATTTGAATGACAGCTGTTTTAACTCATCGGTGATTTTCTTCTTTAAAGGAAACCCATTGTCCTAATCTGTGCAATGTTGTTGTAAAAAAAAGATTGTATGATAATCAAGGTAGATTACCTAATCAAGACTGATTACCTAATGAAAGTTAAAACAGTCTGTGTTATTAAGTAACTAGATAAACAGTTCACATTCATTATTTGAACTTACAGATAGTGTCTCTGTGCAGCTCTCTAGGGTTTTTTTAATTTCTACAATTTGTTATTTCTACCCAGAGTTTTCATTAAGCTCTTAAAAAAATATATAAAATTATGAGTAACTCTAGAGTCAAAGCATCAAACATGCCAAGTTTACAGTAAGTTATTTCATATAGCAGTTAGAGATATGAAGAGTCTCTGTACAACTATAGAAAAATACAAACAAGTTGCACAAGCCGCTATTTTCTGTTTCTCTGCAAGATATCTGAACATAATGGAAGTGGGAAATAGGTAATTTTAATATTTATTCAGAACTGAAACTGCTTATATCTGAGTAATATTTGTCCATAGGTAAAGTGTGGTTGAAGTTTTAAATGAAAATATTTTTGTTCAGGATCAGAATGATGAGGCTGATGAAACCTTATTTAGGCTGCTTAAGGAAGTCTTGGGCCGACAGAACTTGGTCCTCGTGGGTGACTTCAACTACCCAGACACTTATTGGGAATATAACACGGCAGTGCACAAGTTGTCCATCAGGTTCCTGGAACGCGTTGAGGACCGCAGCTACAGATATGCTTGGTGTGCTGACAAGGACTAAAGCATTGCTTGATTTACTGCTCACAAACTGAGAAGACCTGACAACATAACCACCAGTGTTAGCCTTGGGTACAGCGATCACAACATGGGGGAATTTGAGATCCTGCTGAAGACCAGTAGTAGGACAAAGATCCAGGATTTTAGAAGAGCCAGCTTGAATATGCTCAAAGCCCAGCTGCATGGGGTTCCATAAGAAGTGTTCATAGAGGGCAAAGAAGTGTCCCCTTCAAACCTGGGCTGTTCTATGGTTCTGTGTTTGTTAAACTTCATCGGTGTAATACACTGTATATATGTACAATAGACCAGCACTTTATGTTTCCTTTGTCCAGGGGAGACCATTTCTCTTCCCATCTACAAATTGGTATAAAATTATATGTGATAGGAGGTGGATTCATTACTAGGTCAGCTGAATTTCTAGAACTTACAGTGAAGGTAATGAAACAAAGAGTGGCATCATTCATAAATCCTGTTTATATACATTTTGGGTAGATAAACAGTGAAAAAGAATTTCTGATTTGAGGACAGTGATGTCCCAGGACCAAACAGTTACAAGCTGGCTTTAGGAGGGTAGCTTCTAGAACAACCTTCCCGCAATAATGAGACCTATGAGTACTTCAAAGATATATTTAGATAATTTTATTTTTTTTTTTAATTATGTGACATATCTGCTCTTAAAGGCAGAGAATCAGACTCTAGGACCCAGCAAGTCCTTTCCATTCTCATATGCAAAGTTAGCTAATATATTATTAAGACTACCATGTATTTTAAAGTTGTATTCAGAGCTATTAAAAAATCAGTGCAAAAAAATTTAGTCAGTTGTGAATGCTGTCTAGCAGCAAATATTACAATAATTTCTCTAGTGTATGTCTGAGTACATGCTACTGAAGGAAGAAGTTAAGAAAAACTTAAGGGAGAAGCTTTATCTATCTGCAGAGTGTTCTGTTTCTGCAGCATGAAATAACAGAAGGAAGCTCTTTTGCCATGAGACCAACTGACAGCTGCTACCAGAGGTACCTACAGGAGCTATTTGTGGACTTTCCTTTGCTGAAGGGCATGTACAAAAATATATGTACGATTTGTGCTTTTAGTTTTTACCAATGTGTGTAACTGGCCAGAAGAAAAATGGTTTTTGATACCTCTAAAAATGCCCAGTCAATTGCAGATTCACATGCATTCCCATAGATTTAAAATCAGCTTAACAATTCTTAATGTGCTTTTAGGCACCGAGCATTAGCGCCATTTTTCCTCTTTTCTTTCTCTCTCCAAAGCAAAGTAAAAAAAGGGATTCTTATTCCGGAAGCGTATAGAGAATGACTAAAGGATTTCCCTTGTAGAAAATGCTTTCTCTCCCTGCTGTCAGCTTTCCTCTGTTTGGAAGATAGCGTTGCTGTCGGAGAAGAGTTGCTGCAGGGAGACAGTGAGCTCTGAAAGCTTGTGCCTTGGCCTGGAGAGTGAGAGTCGGCCCCAGCCCAAACAAGAGGAAGCTCCCCTGCGTGCAGAAATACTATTGCTGAAGGACGTTACGTGCTACCTAAAGAAGGCTACAATTGCTCATCGCAGTACCGGAGCAAATTAGTAACCTCTTGTGGCTGAGGAAAAATCATACTCGGAAGAGAAATACTGTAATTTTGAGAACTCATTCATTTACAGCTTGTCTTTCCCTGCTGTTTTATATGCTTTACCACTGTCTCACGCCAGTGAAATTAGAGCATGGGACGAGGGAGGGGAATCATTATTCTGCTTTATTTTAAGAGTGCCCAGTGAATACTCTACCTGTGATGATCAGTGAAGTATCTACAACTCAGATAAGAAGCAATAAAATAAAGGAGCATGATGTTAATAGGATTGAGGAGTGGGCCCGTGAGAACCTCATGAGGTTCAACAAGGCCAAGTGCAAGGTGCTGCACCTGGGTCAGGGCAATCCCCAGTGTCAATACAGGCTGGAGGATGAAGGGATTGAGAGCAGCCCTGGGGAGGAGGACTCAGGGGTACTGGTGGATGAAAAATTGGACATGAGCTGGCAATGTGTGTTTGCAGTCCAGAGTTCCAGTTGTATCCTGGGCTACATCAAAAGAAGTGTGGACAGCAGGTGGAGGAAGGGGATTCTCCCCCTCTACTCTGCTCTGGTGAGACCCCACCTGCAGTACTGTGTCCAGCTCGGGGGTCCTCAGCGCAAGAAAGACATGGACCTGTTGGAGCGGGTCCAGAGGAGGGACACGAAAATGATCAGAGAGCTGGAACACCTCTCCTCTGAAAAGAAAGGCTGAGAGAGTTGGGGTTGTTCAGCCTGGAAAAGAGAAGGCCCTGAGGAGTCCTTATTGCAGCCTTTCAATAAGGAGGCTTATAAAAAAGACAGAGAAAGACTTTTTACCAAGGCCTGTAGTGGCAGGACAACGGTTTAAAACTGACAGAGGGTAAGTTTAGATTGGACAGAAGGAAGACATTTTTTGTGATGGGGGTGGTAAGACACTGGCACAGGTTGCCCAGTGAAGTTGTGGATGCCCCATCACTCTAAGTGTTCAAGGACAGGTTGGATGGGGCTTTGAGCTACTGATGTAGTGAAAAATGCCCCTGTCTATGGCAGGGGGTCAGACTAGGTGACCTTTAAAGGCCCCTTCCAACCCAAACCATTCTGTGATTCTGCGATACATGATTTGACTCCTTCATTATTTCATTACTATTTTGGGGAAGATTTACTTTTCAGCATTAAGAACTTACTTTGTAGATTGTGTAGAAGAACCTCAAAAAAAGAAAAGGCTCTTTTACATAATAGACAAGCCAGTATGATAAATAATAGACTACAAACTAGAAAGAAGCAACAGAAATTTATTTCACTTTATTAAATACTATGAATACACATAGGGAAACTTGCTGTATTTGCATTGTAATAGTATTAGTTGTTAATATTATAATGATGAATATTAATGTCTTCTGCCTATTAATATAATGCAGATTAATGCAAATGTAATAAGAGATGGGATAAAAGAATGCGCGTGCTCACTGGTACTCATGTAAAATGAGATCACAAACAATCCAATTGCAGCCTTGGCTAATCTCTGATGCTGACAAACAGCTGATGTAGAAACTGATGCAGAAGTGGCATCAGTCACAGTTACAGGTGTTGTGTTACAGTGAAAAGGGGAGAGAGTGGATCAGAAAAATGATTGTGCAAGTTGCAGTGTGAAGGAATGACGCTAAGTCTCTGCCTCCCAAAGATAACTTTTGATCTAGAAGTTGAAAAGTTTCAAGTCTGTTGAACCGAAAAGAGATGTTGCCCTATGAGCTGTTTCTGCAGGTCTAACAGCTGAGGCATTTTTTAAATATCCTAAGTGAAAGGTACACAGCCAAAAATGGGATATTAAATAAATAAATCTGGCTGGTTTTAAGAGAATTCATGTTCTTTTTCCAAACCATTTCCAACTTTATAATGAGAGTTTAACCTTGTGTTTGCTTGAGTGTGCTGTATCGTTCTTTATCCATGCACTTGTACGATAGAACTTCAGCCAGGCAAAGATGAGGAATTAGGTTATATTGCCTATTTGGAGGGAAAAGATCCAAAATACAAGAGCGTGTGCCGGCAGACCTTGTGAATCTCACCCACTGACACGTGTATAAATGCCTAGGGGCTACGGCACATTTCCTGCCAAGCCCATGGAGCCTGGGTGCTGGTTTTGCCAGGTCCTGGAAAGGCATCTCCTCTGTCAGGCCCAAATCAATCCTGCTCCTGTGAGACGCAGGTGGCAGTGAGCTGGCTAACTCTGGCCAGGCTCCTCACCTAGCATGCCTGTACAGCAGCTGTTATTGCTGGACTCTATACTGGCTATAGAGTCTCCAAATTAAAAATGGGACGTGTTTCCCCTGCTCCAAGGCAACTGAAGACTTTGACTACCAAAGCTGTATGCCAATAAATACTATACAGTGAAAGAGTGATTCCCCCCTGCCCCTCTAAGAAATAAAAGACTATTTTACCACCGCTAATTTAAAAGAAAATTACTTCAAACTACATCTCTTGGAGACAGACTTTGGAGGCCACATATTTCCAAAATGGCACTAAAGAGAAATAGACATATTTATTTTTTATCTGAGGTCCGCTCAGAAAAAATGTATAGATTTGAATAGTTATGACTCATTCATTGAAAATCTTGTATCTCGTATGTGACTGCACAACTTTATGGCCTTTTTACATAGAGATGCTGCTAACTGTTTTGCTGGTTGTAGAGTTTGACTTTCAACTTTGAATTGAGCAATTCTGGATAAGAAATAAGCATTTTTCACTCCATTTGATTCCTCTGTGGTAAAAAAAAAAAAAAAAGACATCATCTCAAGCTATTTTTAAAGAAAAGATACACAACTTATGTGTCTGGAAAAGGCTGTATGCTTCTTATTATCTCATGACCTGTAGCATTATTTTAAAGAAGAATAATAAGCTCTTCACTGTAATATATTGTGGACAGTCTGGTTGTCACCTAAATTCCCTAAGTTGCATTAGACTCAATTTGACTTTGGTTAGGCTTTGGGTCTGTTGCATTAGCAATGAAACAGTTACTTTAGCATTTCCTTTTGCAGCTTTCCATTACAATCTATGTGAAATCCAGATGTATTTGTTTTCTTCCAGAGAGTTACCTTGGGATACCAAATCACGGCTAATGAATCTGAATGTGTTGGATTAGATCCCAGTCCAGCTCTCTGGGAAACCCAAATTCCATTACCTCAAAAAGCTGAGCCCAAAATACATTAAAAATGCTTTATATGCCAAATAACCATGCTTATTGATCATACCAAAATCTATTGCTTTTGCTTGACAAGAGGAGTTAACACAGTTGAGACAGTGGAATAATAAATTGACTGTATATCTAGTCTTTAAACTAATTTTTTCTGTCTCTACATTTGAAAAATAGTTAGGAAAAAATAGGCACTCTTGGACTGAAGATATTGTAAGCAGAATTTTATCCCTTTATGCCCCAGAAAGTTTTTTCTCCCCACTAAGTTCTAGTTTAGACATCGGAAAATAGATCCTCACAACAGAAAACTTGACTAAATCCTAGCTGTGTTATGATACTGCCAGTGTAGTATTATATTGAAATTAGTTTTAAAAAATGTAACAATTTAAAACAGTGGTGCAGGAGGTAAAGCTAGAGATAAGTCACTTAATACATTCTGACTGAATTATACAGAGGTGACAGCAAACTTACTTGCCCTCCTTTTTCCTCAGCTAGCACAGAGGCTCTGCACTTGTCTCCTTGTGACCATTAGTGAAATTTTTGCTGTTGCTCTTTTGATCACGATGAACAACTCTGTTGCTAAAGACCCTTGTCAAAGAAGAGCTGCCGAAGAGTCAGCTGCTTGCAGTTAGCAGAGGCAAAACCTCAGAGCATGATTAAACTCTAGCACATAGTCAGCACATAGAGCTGAACTGCTCCTCTGCCTTCCTTCCAATATTCTTGTTTCCAAACTGTCTAGAGATTGGGTTTTCCAGTAATATTTTCCAAAGCAGAAACAGTAAACCAGCTGAAAAGACATACCAAGCATCTTCTTCAGCAGTTCTGGGGTATAGAGTATCTTTTGTTACTTGACAGAAAGTGGTCTATGCTAGGCATCTAGGCAAGTTCTTTGATTATACCCAGTTTGTGTTCAGTGGGTGTTATTTTAAAATTAGGTTACACTATATGCAAGCTTCTGTCCTTCACACTGGAATTCTTCACAAACAAGATTAACACCCAAGACAGATATGATTGTCTATTAATGAAGAAAATAATTTATTTCTCACTCTTTCCTCCCACCTCCTTTAGATTACTTCAGATTACTGTCAAGATGCTGCGTTTCTTTTCTGGAGAGCAGAGAACATGAATACAATATGATGACTGAATATTATATAAGCTTTTGTTAACTGTTAGGCTTTTGGATCAGGGACTGTATTTTGTGCTTTTGTAATGTCCAACAAATTGCATGGAAGTTTCTTTATTAACGAGGAAGAAAGAAAAAACAGTATATAAATTAGAAGCAGAAAATGAATAGTAAGGTTTAAACAGAGCACTGGAAGGATTTAATAAACTAATTTTAGTTTTGTGACCTTTTTTTATGACTAGTCAGTTGATGTAAATTAGACTCATTTATATGAAAGATTCTGGATTTATTTATTTATTTATGGACTCATTTGTTGCCAGAAAAACAGCATTTTTATAATACAATGTTAAATATGCATCCTAAAGCTTAGTTCAATTTGCAATGCCTGTTTGCAAATAGATTTTTCCTAGAAGTAGCATATTGGTTATTCCCACAGCTAATTGGTATTAAAGGACTTTCCAACATTGTGGCTTTTGACTGTCCAATTAATTTCATTTTCTTACCGGTAATTGGCATGGTATATTAATTTTCATTTCTCTTCACTAATTCTTTTTAAAGATGTGAATGTATACTTCATCTGGGATGAGAAGGATATGTGGCACTAATGAAACGTATATATAGTCTACACTACATTTTTGTAATGTACGTATTAAACTTTTGCAAGACAAGTAGCTCATACTGTTGAAATAACTGGAAAAGAATGTGCAACTAGTTGAGGTTTTTAAGGTGAAGATTAGAAGAAAAAAGTTCACACGTTTTAGTTGAAATAAACCTCTGAGTGCTTGTTGATATGAGCAAATTTTAGAGCTTTCATCGCTATAATTTCCTTCAAGAGAAATTTCCTAAAGGCGGAGGAACACGAGCAGTAGCATGGCTATGTTGTAAGGTCTGAGGACTGAAAAGGCTTAGTATGGGTTGCTGCACCTCCAGCTTTCAACCATCTGCTCCAGTGCCTGTGAGCTACCTGTCAGTTTGCCTATGAGCAGCAGAGTGCATAGGGGCATGGATGTTATTTAGCAGAATTTTATGGGGCATTCCTGATAAGAGAAATAAAGGAACATCTAAGGTAGACAAATGAAGAAATTGTTGGGGCTGTAGCATGAACGGAGAAACACCTTCAGCTGCCTTATTCAGCTGCTGAGCCTTTCTCTGGCAAGGTGTCAGAAAGTGAGCTGTCTTTGGCAGACATGAAGAGGAACAGACAGAGCATAAGCTGACTTCATTTGTAGCGTGCTTCTGCTTTTCTGCTCAGTCTCTAAATGCTGTTTTTTAGAATAAAATGGCTCTATTGAATTCCAGCATAAGACAGCCTTGTGGCAACTGGATGGAAATTTGTCAAGACTTTCTTTTTAATTCTTAGAAGTCTAGAGTCAGGGGGAGCATGTTGGTAAATTCTCTGAGAAGTTTAATTACTCTTGTTCTGAGTCCTGTGTCTGGCCCCTGCAAGAAACCCTGGAGCTCTGAGTTCCCTAATAGCTGGAGGAGAAACAAGGCAGTTGCCTGCAGAAGACCCTTGCTGCTTTTTCGTTAGAAGGCTCTAGGGTTTCAAAGCAATCACTTCCATTTCTCTGTGTGGCTCACATATAAAGAATGGGCTTCTTGCCTGACACTTGGAAATAGCCTTGCAGTAGCAGCAGCGGGAAAATCCTTTTGGTTAAATTTACAGATAAGAAAAACATTAGTTTTATGCAGTAAAAAGAATAAACTGTAAAATTTAGTTTTAACCAAGAGTACTGATACCAGAGAACCTGATAACAAACCTGCCTTTTTCACAAATGGAAATAGTACTCCTTAAGGTAGACTTTCCCAGTTGTCGATGGCTCTCAAATGCTACTGCTCACTAGCATGCTTTAATAGCGGAGATGCAGGCAGTTTAATGGCAAGTTTGCTGTGGGTCAGGATGCTCTGAGGTGGGGAAGTAGGAAGGGAAGACTACTAGAGATCTGTCACTACCTATTTCACCACATTTCAACATCATATTTTGGAGAAATTGTAGTGGTTTTGGTTCTAGGACTTCCTTGGCAACCAGGGTACAACCAAGGAAGTGGTCATGTTCCCAGTATTCC
>JANXJC010000059.1:12494842-12513975 GCA_027564655.1 Leptodon cayanensis
GGAACACCACTTGTGACTGGCCACCAACTGGAGTTAACTCCATTCACCACAACTCTTTGGCCTGGCATCCAGCCAGTTTTTTACCCAGTGAAGCGTGCACCCATCCAAGCCATGTCAGTATAAATACAGAAAAAATGCAGAAATACAAATTTGGCAATGTTGTCACAGGAATATCAATACTTCACTGATTTAGTCAAAAAACTTTTACGTTCTCTAGCTTTTCAATAAATGTGGATTTTTCCAAGGAAAATGGAAGTACTTCATTTAGCATATTAATCAAAATCCTAGCAAATACTTGGGTAAAAAACATTAGTAACCCCCAAAATTCAGACACCTCAAACAATTCAGTATGATTTGCTACAGTAACACGGGAAATTATACAGCTAGAAATAAGATGCTCTTTAATGATGAAAAAACTTATTTCTTCATGTGTTTGCTGATTTGTGTAATGATCACTGCAGAGTTTGAAAACCTGTGCAATGAATGAAACATTTTGACTGTTGTCTTGTAATAAATCAATAACCTACTTTAAAAATACTTTAAAATGTAAATTAAAGAGCTATTACTCTTTTTTTTTTCTTCTATCATGGCAATCTTTAGCAACCTTTAAAAAAATGAGATAAGCATATTTTAAGCAAATCATCAGGAGTAAATATTGCAAACTGGAAATTTTCATGCTAGGCTTACATTGCTAACTAAACCTGTAGGAGGACTGAAATAGTTTAAAAACCACTCCCATTGCTACCTCTTCAACAGAAAAACTATATATCCCCCCCGCCCCATGCTTTCAGATGTAAAGCTAATAATTAAAAAAATATATTTATTCGATCTGAAGTGCTTTCTGTTAATTTCCTTGTTATTCCAGATGGCTACTATAATTTTATGGGAAAATAATGGCAGTTGTCATGTCAGTAGTGGAATACCCATAACTATGACAGATATTCTGTCCATAAAAATCTTTCAGCTTTGAAAATTATTTCAAAGAGCTGCAGGACAGAACCAGATTGAAATAGTGTGTTGCTGTTAATATATCCCCATTCCAATGGTCAGAAAGATCTGACCTGCATGTTGTTAAAATGGAATGAAAAGTGAAGTGTATGAATATCTATTTATGGTAGTGGAAAGTAGACTGAAAGTAGGACAAGGTCATTTTGTCCATAAAAAGAGGAGCGTGAGGAAATGCATCTCAAGCACAAGACAGAAGACTCTGAACAGCCTGTAGAACTGGCATGTGCTACCTGCCAAGCTGGGATGCATTAAACATTTAGACGCAGCTCCTCTTGCCCAGTTTTCTATCCCACATGTATATATGTCATATGAAGTGTTATTTTTGGAGGTAGCTCTATGTATTGGTGTAATAAAACTTTTTTTAAAAAGTTTGAATTAGCTGGCACTTTTTAGACTTCATCTCTTTTTTAATTCTGCACATATTTTTACAAATACGTTTTTCAGCTTTCTCTGACATGAGCACTACTGGAAAATGGTTGTGGGCATGAACTGAAAGGGGATGGTAGGTAATGACATGCACACATACACGTTCCCAAATTCAGTACTGTTACACAAGTTAACTCTGAATTTAAAGTTACCTAGGACAGACAAACTAGTAAGGATCACTTACTAGGAGATGATGAATTAGCAATGACATGATAGAAGCTTTGGAAGCACATGAAGAGAGTAGGGTATCTGCTTTGCCAGTACCAAAACTGTCCATGATGCACTGATTGCTCACAAGGTCTGTAAGTAAAAAAAACAAAAAGTTCTCCATAATGCTGGCTTAAAAGGATAGGGCAAATCCTCACGTCAGGTTGAGGTTTTGATCTCATAGGAATTCAGTCTTTTGGTGTTTGAGGATAACTCCTCAACATAAAATGAGATATAGGAAGAAGGCTCAGTGTTAATTAGTATCTCCATGGGAAAGTAAATTAATTAAAGCCTGAAAATATTTTCTTCTGATTACTTGGAAGAGTTATATTTCACAATTTGTTTCTGCAGTTTTCCTTTCCCTAGATTCAAACCTTGCTCATTTAAACCCTCTTTTAAAGAAAGGTAGTGTAGCGAGTGCTTTATCTTCGCTCACTCTTGTCTGCAAATGGCATTCAGTTCTTGTATAAATTGCTTATGCTTGTCTTGTTTAACTAATGGTACTTAGGTATAGGAACACTGCTTTAGAAAAGCCCACAAAGAAGCAGTAATAAGAATAATCATGAAGACAAACTGGCAGTCATATGCTTTTTTGAAAAATGGTAGCAAGCAGATGACCTGCTTTTGAGGTTCATAAATGGTCCCAGTCCACTGACAGCAAAGCACCTGAGGAAGAAAGCACGCACTGGAGTTCAATGAAATAGGTGCTACAGAAAGGAAGAGAGGAATGGGGAGCCTGACACAGGACAGCAGGGAGGAAGGAAAGCAGAGCAGAAGTGCTGAAGTGACACAGCAGTTTGTTCTAATTAAACCCACATGGGCATATTGATCAAAATAGACTTAAATTTCACTCTCCTGTTTTTTTTTTTTTCTTTTCTTTCTTTTTTTTTTTCTCCAGAGCTTAAGCCAAGACAAATGGAGGATCTCCTGAGTTTGACATCCAAATTGCATGTATCATACAATCAGAAGATGATGGGATTTGTATCTAAAAGGTCACTTCCATTTCATTCTAATTTTCCATGGTTTTATTGGAGCAGCACCAGGCCCTTCTGCCTAAAGTGTTATTTGACCACTTATCTTCTCAGTGTCTTAATATGCGCATTTTCTTTGTTTGAAATAGGTCCATGTTTAGAACATGTTTCTGCTTTTAGGAAATTCTTCCATGCATTAATCTTCGTATTGCGAGCACAGACCTCGTAGTTAATACAGGGAGCCATGAGCTGTTGCGAACGTAGCATCAGGGGGCTTCATTTCACCGGGGCTTGCAGCAGCCGCAGCCTGCCGGGGTGTAAGGCTGGCTCTCCGGCCTCCAACCCGCTCTCTGCCAACAGCCAAAAAAAAAAATCTTTCTGATTAATTCTGATCTGGTTTGGGGTCTCCAAGCAAACTGCTTTTTGGATGTACTCTTAAATGTTGTCCAGCTTCTCTCTGGTCCCAAGACTACATCACTGATTAGCTAAATAAATCTGATCTTAAGCACCGTTTTAGCAGAGTCCTGTGGTAGTACCTAGGCACTCCTGAGCTTTTTGTTTTTCTGAGTATATCAGTCAGATCCATCTGATTTCCTTATGATTTTACAAGGCCCCATTTTGCAAGTCCTGGGAGCGCTTTTTGTTTTAACCCATCTTCTCTAGGTCTTTAACGGAGAGTAGTGTTTAAAATACCTTTTATGGAAAATATGATTAATGATAAATGCTACATAGGAAAAAAAACACAAAACCTTAGCGAACAGTATTAACAAAAAGATGTACTTGCATAGCTGTCTTCCAGCTGGGCAGAATTAGACAATTTTATTTGCAAGTAATACTTAGCAGTTGAAAAGTTCAACTTGTTTGGAGAGTTTTCTTCAGGGATACTTGTGATAGTTCCAGTGCTGCTTTCTTATTGTTATGACTGACCTCAAATTGCTAAAGAATACAAAGTTTATTTCAGGAAGTTAATTCTACTGCAAGAATTTCCTTATAGTCTTGTTAATAGTAGCTTGGAAATAATTTTGGATTTTTGGTTACTTTTGGCTATTTTCTTGCAGAATTGTAAACCTCGCTTTAATGCTAGTTATGACAGCTACCTCAAGCACAGCCACAAAGTGTTGCAAATACCCACGGTCAACTGCAATATCTAACCACCCTGTAAAAGAAGCCCACACATGTTTGAACAGCTCTAACAACCACGGAAATATATCCGCTTGATAAGAGGTCAGGCTCTAGTGGACGGCTCACACCAGTGAAAATTTCAGGGAGAGATGCCAACTTTTCAAGCTATGCATACAAGAAGTAAAAAATGCTTCCCAGGCTTCTAATCTGTGCAAAGGACCGAGCCACGAGGCACCTCTCCTGTGTGTGTCCTTGCTGTGCCATGTGGAGCACGCACCAAGAACAAGGGTTTTGTTATTCTGATGACTCACTATAAGTATCAGCCTCTACATCAATAGTTATTTAAATTAAAAAACGCAACTTAGGGTATTAGAAATGAGGGTTTTTTTTCAGGTGTGTATTTGGAGAATTGTAAGCATGCTACAACTGTAATCTTAATGCAGGCTAGTGGAAAATTTTCCATTAGCATTGTTTTTTACAATAACATGATTTATAATGGAAATGTTAGTATAGCAATGTTAGTTTTCAGCCAGCTGGTAATTTTATAATTCAGCTTTATGGGTTACTACATAGCATAATGGATGAAATACCATCATCAGTAAATATTTATGCAGAAAGAATATAGAAAATTATAGGCTACTGTACACATATCACTGATGTTATATGGCAATGTCCTCAATATACATAGATGTTAACGTACTGGGGGGGAATTTTGTGAAGCTTGAGTAAACAATTTCAGCACTTAATTCCCAGTTTTTAAATGTGGTATATGCAGATGGGGCTTGATGCCTCGCTGGATTTAGACATCAGAACAAAAGCAAACTCTTTGATTCGCTGTAGAACCCAAGACCTGCAGTAAAATACTTTGGCGCCCTTTATAGCACAGGTAGGAAAATGGATAGCAAAACAAAAGAGCCCACATAATTTGACAGAAAAAAAAGCATTTCAGGGGAGCAGGTCTTCAATATTTTTTTTTTTTTTTTGGTGTTGGAGTAGGATGACCCTGGCTGGCAGCTAAGCTCCCACTCAATTCTTTGCTTACTCCCCTGCAGTGGGATGGGGGAGAGAATTGGAAGGGCAAAAGCAAGAAAACCTCATGGATCAAGATTAAGAGAGTTTAATAAGGGAAGAAAGAAAAACAAAACAAAGCAAAAAAACCCCAAGTCATGCAAAGGCAGTCACTCGCCACCTCCCACCAGCTGACCAATACCCAGCCAGCCTCTGAGCAATGGCTATCTTGGAATAACTAGACCACCTCCACCCCCAATTTTATTGCTGAGCATGATGTCATATGGTGCATAATATCTCTTTGGCCAATTTGGGTCAGCTGTTCCAGCTGTGTCTTCTCCCAGCCTCTTATCTATCCCTAACCTACTCACTGATGGGGTAGAATGGGAAATGGAGAAGACTTTGACACTGTCGAAGCACTGCTCAACAACAGCTACAACACTACTGCGTTATCAACACTGTTTTGGTCACAAATCTGAAACAGCACCATATGGGCTGCTATAAAGAAAGTTAACTCCATCCCAGTCAGACCCAATACAGGTGTTTAGGTACTTTCCCTGTGCTCTGTGCTTTCTGTGATACGTAGACCTAAGCCCGTTCCTGGAGGTCCCATGTCCTCTTTTCAAATCAGTCCAGAAGTAATTCCTTAAAAATCTACCTATGCCAAGAGGTTTTAAGGTACTAGCAGATGAGTTCTTAACCCTTATTATAGCTGAACAGAATGGTACAGTGTTAATCGTGGGGAAACCAACGTGAAAACCAACCCACACACAACCGCAGTAAAGAGACAGGATGCATGGAAGAAAAAAGATCCTTATTGGATTTGCACCTAAACTCAAAGCCTGCTCAACCAAATGAGAAGATGATGCAAGGAAGTCATTGCAGGTGTTAGTGCTATACTTACTTAGTTTCTTGCATTACCTAAACTGAAAGTGAATAGATTTGGAAACCTTGTGAAGCCTGCAGGTCCGTTTTCTGCAATTACTGTAAGTAACTGAGTTGGTGAATCACAAAACCCGAGGTGTCCCTAACAGCAGACCTCTGGAAAGGGCTTATTTAAGCTTTTGATAGTTAATCCAGGAAGCTGTACTTATGTGAGGAAGCGGTAGACACAGTCTGTTTTCCATAAAAATGTGAGACTGGATAAGTAGGAGTAGTGGTGTTGTCGAAGTGACTTTCTGAAGGTATAAACAAGGCAACTTTGGAGGGTGAAATAATAGCTTTTATTTAGCTAACATGTATTTTGAAAAAGCAGTTAAGTTTTTAGCCCACAAGACTTCTGTGGATCTCAAACAGAAGCAGTAGCATTCAAACTTGGTAGAGTTGGTGAGTAATTCTTCCAAGTCTAACCTCAGCTAAGCAGAGAGGTTGGGAGGCCACATACGAGCCAGCGCTGCAGCTTGCCCTGCTGGAGGGAGCCGTTTCAGATAACCCATGCCCGGTGTCATGGATCTCAAACAGCTGGCTGGGCAGGCATCGACAGCAGGCATTGGGCTGAGGGTCTGGAGCCCTTCAAAATACAGTGAAGTACTTTTGAATGTAACCCATTATTGTGAATTGCTTTTAGCTTCGTAGAAAAATCTGATCTGTACTCAAATTTTAATTACTGTAACTTTGTTTATGAGAAACATCTGTGTTTATCACTGAGAAACAAGCTCTGCTTTGAGCTATAAACCACAAAAAAACCTTTAACTGGGGAACTTCCAAAGTGAATTAAAGTGCATAGGAAAGAAGAATTAGTTAGCCCTAGATTTATGATATCTGCTATGGACCAGTGTATCTACTACATATGGTAGATTAAGGACTTCTTTGGATTTTTTTTTTCTCAGAGTATTAGTATAT
Organism: Leptodon cayanensis; assembly: GCA_027564655.1. Taxonomy (NCBI): domain Eukaryota; kingdom Metazoa; phylum Chordata; class Aves; order Accipitriformes; family Accipitridae; genus Leptodon; species Leptodon cayanensis. The sequence goes on from JANXJC010000059.1 coordinate 12,501,427, forward strand.
TTATATATGGTATATGGAGAGAAGGAATGTTTAATCTCATTTAACTTTAACCCTAAGAAAGTAAGGCACCCAGCTTCCTCTGTGGTTAATGGTGAGAGAAATGCTTCTTTGCATTGTGACTCATCCCCTCTGTGTGGGATGTGAATCCTCACATAGAAGAGATCTCTGACTTCTGGAGCTTGGTTTGGAGGGTAGGCAAAAAAGCTAAACTTAGTTGAAGCCCACTGTAAATGCACGGATGTAACGCGCATCTTCTTAATGTCTCTTCTACAGAACTAATCTCTTTTCCTGACTTATGTGTATCCATCTGTTTGTGTTTATCTCAGGAAAAAGGACCCATGAAGAATGTAATTTATTTCATATTGAGGGTTATGAATAGAGTGGTGCTAAGATATTAGAAGAAATGAAAGAAGCAAGTTCTGTTTTGATATTCTGATTCATAAATATATGCTATTGAAATCTCTCTAGACTTCTGTGAAGAAAAATGTGGTTGTATTACACTGTCTTGTATTTTCCTTAGCACTGGTGAATGATTTTGTAAATATTACATAGCTTTTGTTTAGAATTAAAATGCAAAGCTGATTTACAGTAAAAATCTCATATCTGTGTTATTTTTAAGTTTTAGAAAGATTCCCCCCCCAATCCCATCAAGATGTTTGCATGCATACGTGCAGTCATTTTCTCCCTTGTCTAGGCTGGAGTTTTGGGTTTGTGTGGTGGGGTTATTGGTGACGGTAGAGGGGCCGCAGGGCCGGCTCCTGTGAGAAGCTGCTGGAAGCTTCCCCGGCTCCAAGCCGGACCCGCCGCTGGCCCAGGCCGAGCCCCTCAGCGACAGCGGTAGCGCCTCGGGGAGAACGGAGTTAAGAGGGGGAACCTGCGGTGGAGAGGGGGGTGGGATGTGAGAACTGGAGCAGGGGAGGAGTGCGGAGTCCTCCTCCCCCTGAGGAGGAAGGAGCGGCAGAGACCAGGTGTGGGGAGCTGACCCCAAACCCCTTTTGCCCATGACCATAACTGGTGAGTGATCCCTCCCTGTCCTTGTCTCGACCCATGAGCGTTTCTTTATATTTTCTCCTCATCCCACCGGGGCTGGGGGGAGCAGTGAGTGAGCGGCTGTGTGGTGCTTTGTTACCATCTGGGTTTAAACCACGACAGCTGGACAAGAAGTAGAAGCACTTATTTAATATACAGGAGATTGTATTCTCTAAAACGAAACAAAGATATGATGTCAGCACCTACTGGCATCCTTGTGTATATGTAATCAATGGGGAGCAGTAGGCAGTAGTAATAACCTACGTATCTTTGGCATGTACTAGCAATCAGGTTTCAAACTCTACAAATGCTTATTCTACTCCCTAGTTTGAGCTAAAACATTCACACCTTCATAGATATTACCTACCTGAACAAGGTATATTATGCTGGTGTACACTAAAATCGCACCTTCATTTTATAGACATAATATTAATATACAAAACCCAGAAAGACCTGTGATTTTCTACATCCCAGCTATTCATGAATATGAGTCAAGTTCCCAAAAATCATGGGATTCCTTTAAATATCATCAGTTCTAAAGATAAGATATTCTGGGCTCTTTTTCCTGCCTTTCTAGTTTTCAAGCACTAGATTTTGTATTTCCAGACTCTTCTTCAGTCAGGAGAAGGAGAAATGAGCTGTTACTTTTTATGAACACTGAGATACGTAATTGCATCTCTTTAAGGAACTGTGACTATTTAGCAAGAATTTCAGGAGGCGTTTAAGATCTGATTTCAAAGAATGTTGAATTTAGAAGCCTGAGAGGTTGATTAACATAAATAAATTGCATCTGGATTATTAAACTTCTGGACACTAATTACCTTTGAAAACTCTATGGATTTTGCAGAAGAGCAATGTAATGGTGGTTGGTTTTGTGCATTAATATATATTCCCAACCTGTTATCTTTTCATTTAACCTTAACTGTGCTTTGATTTAAATACATTTGTTATGGTGTATTTTGAAAGAGCTTATGACCACATCAGCATTTATTGGATTGTACAGGGGTTATAAACAATTTATTGTACTGCTTTAATCAACACTCTCTTTCTGTAAGGAGACTGTGGCATAAAGCTAGAATGGACATTAGAGAGATAAGGAAGGAATTTAATATAAACTGTAGTCACAGGATGTGGTAAGGAGTATGACTGCCCCAAAATAAAGTCCACATCTGTTTAGGTAATACTGGCAAAGGGAGAGGGAGGGAGAAGAATTCGGGAGCGCTACTCTAGTTACTTTAACGGGAAACTCTGGATCTGTTTTTGTTGTTAATTCAGGAAGTGCTGATATATGAGGAGCTGTGACAGAACTTTAAACAAGAGAGAGTCAGCTCTGATTTTTGTAGTGACATTTGAATTTTCACAGCAGTGATCAAGCAACCTTCCAAACACCTTGGGACCAGGACAGAGTAGAATTTCAACAGATTAAACATTGTGTATGACGGCTATGAATCCTGTCAATGGAGTATTTTCATGTACCAAAAATAGTGATGAAGAACTAAAGGGCTTACCCGATGCAAGAAATATTACTTCTTTGGAATTTGCAAATTGTATGCTGCTATGGACTTACTTTCTCTCTCTAGTAGTGACATTTTGTGATTTTTACTTTTTTTTTTCATTAGTATTACTGATCAGCACTGACTTGAGTCTTCACTGAAATCCAAAGGACTTTTGCTATTTTTTTTAGTATCAGTCCTGTTGTATGGAAAGCGTGTGCTGTTGAGTATTACTCCTAAGATTCCTTGTGTGGTTTTCATTAGATTGGAAGGTCCATTGATTTACTGACATGAGTAAAATATTTTCTATGAATTGCTATTGCTTTCCTCAAAATAAAGATAAGAACATATGAACAGCAGTAATGAATCAGGCTAAAGATGATCTAATTTTTCCTGTTTATATAAGTGATAATAACAGCTGTATAAGAAAACGTGTATGAACGGGGAATGAATAGCAGCATACTTTTTCACCTCCATTTGGGATTTCCTGAGCTTTATAGTTAATAGCCCTTAACGGGTTCTTCTTCCATGAATTTGTTTGATCTATTTTTGAATTCATGTAAACTATTAGCATCTACAACAGACTATCGAATTATATTAATTTCACTTGGTTTTGGGGCTGAGTCTGACTTTAACTGCTAGCAGAACTGTATTAACTTGTTCTTATCTACAGAAAGCATCTCACATGACACAGGGAAGTTGGTCTCAGGAGCACATATTAAACAGGAACATATTCAACATTAATACTGCAATAGTATACCCTGTCTTTCAAAGAACTTAATGATATCATAGACATCTGTGCTCAATCAAGTCAGACGTCTGAGCTGTGAACTGTTCAAGTATGAAGATTGAAAGGCCTCAGAGTTATGACACCAATGCATGGAATTTCATGGATGACTCATTTATATAAATTTTCATTCTCTGAGTGACAGTAAAACAAATAAAGAAGAAAGGTGCAGATTTCCAGAACAGATTTGCCTGGAATCGACACTGTAACCTCTTTACTAAGGCAGTCTTTGGGCTGATTTAAGACCCATAGTAAAGCAAGTTGCAAAAGCAATTAAGTAAAAGATCTACAATACTGCACTTGACTTTATGAGCATATAAATCTCAAAGATGGAAATATCATTTCATCATAGCTATTTACCAGAGATAAAATATGTCTATTCAGCGCACAGACTTTGATCTGACTTTGTGGTCCCTCAGGATTCAAATTCAAGACATGTTGTCTTTCTGATGATTGGCACTGAAGAGTGAAAGGTGTGGAAGACTCAAGTGTTTATTACTGCTGAAAAAACAGACCAAAATTTTTTAACTGGAGTATGTCCAAGAAAATGTAATGGTCAAAAACCCAGGCAAAATAAGAATATAAGAAATAGATGAGACTCTTTTGGCTGTAGGAAGAGCAGACTACAAAATACATCTTTCTTATTAGTATTTTTGCTGCAGATGGGGTAATTACCCGAGTGACTTTCACTATTAAATATCGAGATATTCCACTCAATGTGTTCCATTTACAGCTGATTAGAGCCTCAAATTCTGTGTTGCTGAAAGTTTGAAGTATAAACCAAAAATCAAAATTGTGCAATTTTGTAAGGAAATTAAATTTTATAAAAAGGTTTGGAAATTTGTTCTGGTTCCTTTCTTTTTACATCAGAAAACTAACAAGTAGCCAACTGTTCCATTACTGAAGCTGTGTCCTAGAGCCAGGGCACTGTGTGGGGCAGTCCCATGGGATCAGAGGCAGCCTGAGGAGTTCCACAGAGCCAGGAACTGGCTGCCTAACAAACCTGGGAGGCGTGGTTTAAACTAGGAGACTTTTGGAGAAATCCCAGAAGAAATACAAGGCTGCAAAGTTTTGCTGGAGAACTCCTTATCACTTCTAGCATTTTTTCATCTTTGCCATATTTATGTCGCCTATAGATATTCGTTGCACAGTGGAGGATGGTTTGAAGTTGGTGCCACTTACAAATGACATAACATGCAACTGCAAATACACACATAGAAGCAGATTTTGGGGAGTATTTAGCAGCTAAACAGGCAAATAGTCACAGATTTTCAGCAGCTCATTGAAACATTCTGATTTGAAATCAAGGTACCAAACTTACTCAAATCCTTTTGAAAGCCCCACTAGGGATAGAACCACAGCTTTAAAGACCTGAATGACTCTAAAAGTGTTGTCTCCACTCCTAGGGAAGGACCAGAAGGGAAAGTAACAAGCTCAGGTGTGAGACTGGTGTAAAGGAAAGTGCCTTGGAGTGGTCAGGTCAGGGACAGGTGAAGGCAAGCCATGAAATTCATGCCAGCTACAGGGGGTTCTGAGTATGTTCCCCATTGACATGATCTCCCTAACCAGTGAGTCTGAAGCTGTGGAAGGTGCAGGGGCTGCTGTGCCCCTCAAGGTCCCTTAAGGACATACAAAAATGGTTCCTCCATTAAGTGACGGATCCGCAGGCTTTCGCACATCTCCCTTCCTCAGTGAAGTACTAAACCATGAACTAGGTACTAAACTACTGAAGCTGGTGGAGTACATTGAATCTTTGTAGATTAATTCATTTCTTTTCCAGCCTTACATCATGACAAATCAAAATCTACTGACTCCTCCCCTCCAAAAAACCTGTCCCTTCCATCAAATCAGTTAAATTGGTGGGGTCTATGCAGACTGCAATATATATTTATATGAGGGCTAACAGCCAGAGCTGAGCATACAGCCTGGATAAGTTAAGTCATGGGTCAGTAAGCACCATGGCAGTTATGTGAATTCATTCAGTAGTGTGCAGCACAAGGACCTTAAATAGGGATAAAACTGGACCCCATGGACAAATCTTACTGTGTTTCTCCTTTTTTTTTTTTTTAAACAAATGATCCAATTATGTTGTTTTCTTCAGCATATATTTATTTCCATTTTGTATAGCTATTTGGAGATAAGAGTAGTCTGTTACACAACACCTTATTCTCAACTCTCAGATGTAGAAGCCAGGAATCCCATGCATCTCTGCTGAGAGTTTCTGTTATAAATCATTACGAAAGTTTGTTTGGATTATGACTTCCAAGTTAAAGAACCACTGAAATTTACAGTTATTAACTATGGACTTTTGATCCCACCCTTCACAGTAAAACAGCAGTGAATGTAAATGTCTCCCTCCCCTAGATACCCCTGTATTGCATCAACTTTGCAGACTTGGGGATTTAACTGTGTTTAAGAAGATCACCTGGTGTTTAATACCAAGACTTAGTCAGCATTTGCTCTGTAAACATCTTCCCTTATCTCTTCTTTCTAAAACAAATTAACCCATGTATTTTATGTTAAACATTTTAAAGCACTTACCTTTTGTCTGTAATCACAACTCACCAATGAAAATCAAATGGGAAAACCCACTGCATTGTTTTGATATGACAGTAACACTGTGATGAGATTATTTCTCAGGCAGAGAATGAGAGGACAAAGATTACAACATCAGTAAGTTCCTGTTTTATGTAATTCATGGTCTTTCCAATCAGGCATGTTGCCAATGAGACCATTTTTAGGGCATATTTATAATGTGAATCACAAGAAAAAGAAAACTCAGCTCCCAGTGATAAACTTTGAGAAAGTTAAAAAAAAATTTAAACCAAAATAGCAAATGATCAGCACATGAACAACCCTTAACTTCCATGAACACACCTGAACATCCATGCCTGAATAAAACTGCAAGTTAATGATGGGTGTCTGTACTGTGGTTGGTGGTATTAACGTGGCTGCTACAATTGTATTTATGGCCCCAGGAAGACTGTGCAGTCTTCAAGCCTATGGGTTTCTGGCAAGGTCTTGCAGTGCAGTTAAACCACATGCTGCTGTCTTTCTTAAGTTACGTGCTCAGGTGGCTTAAAGCTCATCTTTATACAGCTGTAATGCAGCTGGCACTCAGTGCAGGGATGGTTCTTTTCGGTCCTGTGGGATTTTCTTGTGAGGTGCTCTATGTTATGCCAGACTGCAGTGAAGACAAGGGAACAAACCTAGACTGGCTTAACATAGATGCATCAGATGCATACTCTAAAATGTATCAGAATAAAGGATCTGGCCCACTCACTTCTGTTATTAAGTGATTGCATTTTTTACTATTTTAGTCCTTTCTTCTGAAATTAAATTAACTGAAGTTCAAATATATTTCCCAGTGTATGAATTAAAACAGATTTATAATTAAATCTGTTATAATTAAATCTGTTTTAATTCCAACTTTGAGAGACAGAAAAAAGATTCCTTTCTTAAAATGGTGGAGGACTGCAGAGCATCATTAGGAGTTTTGCCATTCATCTCTTGAACTGCCTAATTTTTACTTTGAGACTCCCACAGTCTGCGATTGACAGGAGTAATAAGTCTCAAAAAGCTTGCCAAAAATCACCATGCCCCTTTATATATTTTTTTAAAAGTAATATTTGGACCAAAGTATGTAATGCTGCTAGGTGAGACAGTTGTTTCTTTAAGCTTATGGACTAGAAAGCTGTTGGGGAGTGTGTTACTCATGTCTGAGCTGGTTCTAGTTACGGGAATCCAGTGCACTGAAATTTTGGGCATAACAGCATCTGGAGCTCACAGAAGTGCTGCTGAGGTTTGGCCAACTCACAGAAAAAAGTCTAGATCTTTCCTTAATAGTTTATAAAAGTTTTTAAGCTATCCCTGCCTGAAAACCTGTGCAAGCTGATGAAGAGCCACAACTTGTACTTGATACTTCCTTAAAAGACATTGATGTTCTCACAGAACAGCAAGACCTGCCTACCCATATAGAAGATATATCCTCATTTTAGAGGTCCATATCCAGTCACCTTTCTCTTATGAACAGTCCCACTGAAACTACTGAAATTTAACTGAAGAGTAAGACAGGATCCAACTTGAGTAAAGTTATCAGAATACAGGCCCAAGCTTTAAGTATGGAGTCACAATCTGTGTTTGAATTATGGAAACTGGAGAAATATCCTTAAAAAAAGTCTGACACTTAAGAAGAGCATAGATGTAGGGTAGTTCCTTATGTAACCTGCATGCCCATATACATTTGATCAAACATTTTTCAAGTATCATAGTTATCTAGAAACATTTACTTTGTTGTTGTTGGTTTTTTATTTGTAGCATGTATTCTTAAAAGCTTTTGTTCCATGCTCCTGCTTTTTTTAAATATCAGATTTACAGCCTTGTTTGCTACAGGTTGGGCATATCCAGACCCAGTTCTTCAGTGCTGAGCTTGTCAATTAATGTTATACCCGTACAGGGGGAGAAGAGAGCAAGTGCCACATGCTGCTAAACACAATAGCAGAATTTGCTTTATCTACTGCCTATGTGTAGTATTAGTATTAACTGGAGTATCAATTACTGCTTTTCTGTTCTTCAAGAATGACCTATACTGGGAAAAGTACTGCTCACTTCCTTAGACCTTCTTCTCAGTCCCTGATACTCTGGCCAATGTGTTGTGCTAATCCTGACAGAAGCCTGTGTCTCCATTGCCTCATACCGTGGGTGGTCATTACCAGCAGACTGTTTTTTTCCAATTAGACTAATGCTTTGTAAACACATCTGAATTTTATTATCTGCTGTAGGTAAATCTACAAGGCACAGAGCAATGAGCAGTCTGTCATTTACTCACTAGAAATGTGATGGATTATCATCTCTATCACACATACCAGTGAGGCATCAGAGTGCAGCAGTCTCCACCCTTTGGCCAGAGAAGAGCCAAACTAAATCATCATATCTGTAGCTAAAAGTCAGATGAAAATTATTTTGTTGTTTTTTTTTTTTTTCTCTACAGTGGAGGCTCTGAATGTAGGAAAGATTCTCATCCTGCTCCAAAACCCAGCCCCTCGAATTTGGAGATCAGTATTCTAGTTCAGTGAAGCTGGAAACACCAAACATTGCTCATCATAAGCTTTACACAAAAAGGCAATCCGATGGTGTTACAACTATACACAAAATCAAATGTATGCCTATAAATCAGCAGATGTGTGGACTCAGCATGCTATTTTGTTGCTGAACAGAGTGGTTTGGAAGTTATGGTATAGATAAAGGGCTAGCAAGATCTCAGAATAAGACCCACTAATTATTATTGTTAATTCCAAGAAATTTTGCCATGCTTCACTGCAATCACACAAAAAATATTAAATGAAGAATTAATTCTTGGTCTAACTGTATTAGAAGGACTAATGTCTTTTCCAGGAATATTTTAAAAGGTCATTTGTAGACACAATAGTCTGATTATTAGGTCTCATTACTGATATAGCAAATAATACGACTTCCAGTGGCTTATCATGGCACAGGTCTCTTTCAGTTATTTTAAAGCAAAAGCAAGTTTAAATAAATTTTATGCCATTTTTTTCGGTCAGTCATTCAGATAAAATGATACCATAAGAAGTTTATCATGCTCTAGGAAAAAAAAAATGACAAGCATTAAATTTCATATGATATGTCAAAGTGAATTGCTACTAAATTTTGAGATTTTTAACATGTAAGACTATAGTTACATGGGGGCTACAAACACCGTAAAACAGTAAATTGACTGAAGGTGAAAGGAGTGCTGTAGTAGACGCTCATTAACTTCCCTTCTATGGTGAAAAAAATCTCAGCAAATTAGTTTTGAGTTTGCAGGCTCCATTTAAAACTAAAACATCTGCTCAAGGGCTGTTGAAATGCCACTCAGAACGAATTAATTTTGTCTGGAGAGAAAAATACCTATGTAGTGGTTAGGAATGGTTTTGAAAGGCTAAGCTAATGTAAATTTGAAAGAACTGAACTGCAAAAGGAGAGAAATATCGGAAAAGACTATTCCACTTACTTTTTTTATTTCTTATGCTCACTTAATTGGCCGTGCTAACACAACACAATGCCAGTATCTAGATTTCATCATTCACAATTCACGCTGAAGTTCCTCCTTACTCTGAGACTAATATTTTCCTACTTCCTTTGATGGGAATTTTGAAATAATGAATCCCTTTGGATCTCTGTTTGGCATGTTTTATCACATGGTAAGTGAATTGGCAAATTGAGCAACACAAGCTTCAGTCTATGTTGAGACTTATATATGCTAAGACACAGGTGTTTAAAAAATTCTTTTGGATACATGCTGGAAAAAAGTCACTTAGAAGGACTGGAAGTATTTAAGATTTGTGATAGTGCTTTTGGCCAGACTATAGTCTAGTAACTGAAATGTGCCCATCTTTTGCAAAGTCAGATCTTAGGTATTTCTACAGAACCTTTTTTCTGTGCAAATGGTCTGTACAGAGACAGTCCTATTAACAGAGCCTGCATTTGGGATTTGAACCTATCGTTACCATTAATGTATTTTTGCAAGTGTTGAACTCTCGTAGATAAATACTCATAGATTAAAGGAGAAACAAAAATCTAGCTTTCATCTGTTTGTTACAACTAATAGCTAAGAAAAATCACCTGTGTTTCCAACATGAAGCCCAGAAAATGTTTGAAAGTTGTATATTGCCATTAACAATATATTACTGTTGTAAATTTTGAGTCTATACTCCACCATTCTTTAGGATATTGTGCTTAACCAATACCACTTGTTCAGAAAGGCTGCTTTTTCCAAGGAAACTTTCTTAATTTCCTGAGTAAATGTAATTTTGCACCTCATTGTACCTTGGAAGGTATCTTAGGCTGCTTTTCTTGCAAGGCCATATTGTGGTGATTTAGCTGAAGCTAAACTTTAACAACTTAAGCAATCTATTTCAGTGGTACATTTCTGTCTATGATATGGTTGATTTAGATTTTGCACTGGCCTTCACAGCCTTGCCTTGGAATTTGATGTTTCAATGATGTCAAGGCAAAATCACATCTGTGGGCCATAAAGGAGCCTTTACAAAGCTCAGCTACATGGGTGTGACATCAGTCGGTCAAGTGGTGAAGCATGTTGCTGTTGGCAAATTCCAGAATAATGTTTACATTTACCTGGTGTCTGGTGTGTTCAGTTTAACATCCTCATTCTTGCTTCCTTTTCCAGAAATGAAGAATAACACTTGTCCAGAAATGAGGAGAACTAGATGAGATAGGAGGATTCTTTCCTTTTTGTGTGTCTTCTGACTCACAAGGCAATGAAAACACATGTAGAAATGGAAATTTTTCCTGAAAAATCCCATTAATTTCCTACGAAAGTGCAAGACACAAAATGTTTTTAAATACTAAATTTTTATTCTATTTAGATATAACCCATCAGGGCAGCTGATTTGTATTTCTAGTTTCTCATGATCTTTAGTCCTTCTGTGCGCCTGACAGCATTTGGAGTTGATGCACGGTGCTCTCATGGATCATTAGCATCTGAATCTGAAAGTACTTACTGAGTCCAGGAGAACACTCACTGAATCCATTGAAATGAAAATGCTGTAAACTCACGTTCAGAAACACAAGGGTATCAAAGCACCTCTTAAAATTCACTAGGGTACTTGCCTTCAGTTCTCCAAGTGGAAAATTATTCCAGAACTCCACCTGCCCTCTCATTTCAAGCCTAATGGGTTTATGAGCCTTTTGGTGAGCCACTGTTGCACATCATGGGATGATACGGTCAAGCTGGATCACAGAAAAATGAAGCAGCCGAGACACAGATACAGCATTGCTAAAAAAAAAAAAGCTCTGGGGTTTTTTAGTTCTTGGTCTAAAAGCAGGAAACATCTTGATTTGCAAAGCATTTGATTTTTCAATAAAAGGCAACAAACTTCAGCAAGGAGAGAAACTGGATTTCACTTTTTTATGATCTCATTCACCTTCTGACTCTGTTTCTTCCCAAACTCCGCTGTGCCCCTTTCCTGTTCCATCCCAATATGTCTTTCCAACCTCGAATTCAGACATTTTCTGCCCCATTGCCTACCATTTTCTCGTGTCAAGTACTTCGGTCCCACAGACTGCAGCTCTTTAACAAGAAAAGCTGACCTTTGACTTGTCATCATTTTCTTTGCTGATACTACACCTACTTTCCCAATTCAACACCTTCCTCTTTCCTGCTACTTGCAAGGTTCAGAAAGACCACAGATTACAAATCTGTTTTAACTTGATTCTAACTGGTCACCCCTGAATTCTTGACACCCCCTCTGCCCAAGTTGTAATCCTTGCCTTAAAACAACTACTCCCACTTCAGTCTGCAGTTTGTGTGCTTTTCAGGGCTCTGTTCAAACAGTCCTGTTTGTTTAGCTGCAGCTAAGCCTGCATTTCCTCTGCAGCACTGCCCCTGCCTGCAGTCTGTGCTCTGTAAAGAGCAGATATACAAAGCATATTAAGCATCTACAAAGCATTTACTCAGACTAATAGAGAGGTGGGGAGGACCGAAGTGGTGAGGTGACAGAAGGATTGCTGTGTGGGAGTGGAGGCTGGCCATGTATGCATTGGCACGAGTGCAAGCTTATAAACACATAAAAGTAAAACAAGGAGAGAAGAAAAGTCTGATCAGGGGGTTAATCATTTACATCCCTTGTAAGATTTAGCAAACTAAATGGAGCACCCAATTTTCCTCAGAATTTCTTCTCTCCATTTTGTTGGGGCCCGTACTCCTCTGGTTGTGAGTATGGACTGTTGGCAAAAGACGCCCAGTTGAGCAGTCAGGGTGGTGGTACTCAGACACAGCTTTGGCCCACTGAGCACCTGTAGATTCGCTACGTATGTGGAGCAAGCCAGATGCAGGACACTTTGGACATGCTGCTCAACAACTTGCAGGTGATCTGTACATTTCCTGCAATTCTTGTCATGTCCAAATATGTTGAACTGACTGCACAATTGCAGTTTGATTTAAATAGGCTAGTCTTGTCAGAGCTGCTGTGTAATACAGTTTAACTCCATGTGCTCAGCAAACATGTCCCAAAAGTGGATGGCTTTTCTTCTCCAGGCAGGTAGCAAACATCTAGATTCTGCTGTGGATAGAATCCCTACAACATTCTCCAGGAGAAACTGGCTGCTTATTGCTTGGATGAGTCTACTCTTTGCTGGGTAAAATACTGGCTGGATGCCAGGCCAAAGAGTTGTGGTGAATGGAGTTAACTCCAGTTGGTGGCCAGTCACAAGTGGTGTTCC
>JANXJC010000059.1:12514800-12545132 GCA_027564655.1 Leptodon cayanensis
TGGAGGTATTTAAAAGACGTGTAGATGTGGTGCTTAGGGACATGGTTTAGTGGTGGACTTGGCAGTGTTAGGTTAACGGTTGGACTCAATGGTCTTAAAGTTCTTTTCCAACCTAAATGATTCTATGATTCCATACATAACAGCCCTTGTAGCTGATGGGGTTAGACCTAAACCTCTCACTCATTTCCCAGGAGGTGCAGGCAGCACTGGTACCTTACAAAGGATCAAGCTATGGTCAGACTACTCAGGAGAGGGAACAGGAGAGCTGTTAGCATGGTCCATTTAGCAGTTTGTTCAATATGTGTATTTCCATACAATTCTAAATCTGACCTGAGTTGTTGTTCCACCAAGTTCTTAAGAAAGTCACTCTGAATCCTCCAGTTATATGAAGTCGTTAGTGAGCATCCAAAAAGAGAGAGACACAGGAGTTCTTTGTGCATTACCTCACCTATGGCTCCCAGCCCTGGGTGGGGGCAACCATTTCTGCAAGGGAGCTGGGACACATGTAAGGGGCTACTGGAGGGTCCTCACCACACCTGCTCGTAGCTCATCCGTCAAGTCACCCCTGGGATCCCGACCGTATGATGCAGACATGTTCCTGATATCCCCTGTCCATTTGAGGTAGGTCAAACTGCATATGCTTCATTTTGGCACTTTCCAGTGAATTTCACAGCCTGGATCCTTCACTGAGCCAGCTAAGGCTCAGAGTTTCTGCATGCCTCAAACTGAAAAGCTCTCAGACTCTACAGTGTGTTATACGTGCTGTTGACCAATTTAGAAATAGGAACATACACACAGGAGGTACAACAGCTTGTGTTATAAAAAGAGCTCATTATGTGCAAAATATTTGATCTATGCAGTTCACCCTACTGTTTTGAGTTCACTCATCGCTGGTGTGTCAGCGCAGCAGACTGGAGTCACAGGGGGAAATGATAATAAACACCTACACATCTCTAAAACAAAGCAAACAAAAATAACAAGGCAAAATGTATTATATACAAAGATTTCTGGCAGCTGTTGAGAGTTGAATGAAACAGTCTGATCCAATGAAAGACTCAAATATTGGATGCTGACCTTATATAAATTTCAGACATATAGGCCCAAGATCATACTTCTAAAAAATCACACTCAATTGCTCATCCAGTCTGGAGATACCCCAACTTCATTTTTCTAATTTTGTTGTTTTTTTTTTTTTTTTTCATTTTGCTTTAACTTTGGGGAATTATAGAGCATCATGCCTTTTTGTGTTCCTAGAATTACCTTGCTCTTACAACTTGCGGAGATTTTCCTCTGTGTGCCATTGATTTATCTTCAGATACTTATCCTTTATAAATGCATGTTCCTCGTGGATATTTATTTATTTAATAGTTAGATTGACAGGACAGTAACACCTAGACCATATATTTTCCTCTGCAAATTTTTACATTTTCTATGCAGTTTGTTACATATCCCTTTTAACTGATTATTTCAATAGCTCATATATTTTCTCATTTATTAAAATAAGCAATGTCTAGTATAGGTAGATAATGGTTTGTTTGGTTTGCAGGTTTCAGTAGCCATTACACTGTACTCTTCGCACACAAGTTGTTGCTGGCTTCTTTTAGTTCATCTTCTCTAGCTCTCACAGTTGCATTATTTTTTTGTATTATGGCTGCTCAACCTCCTCTCATTTCATTACATTATTTGATGAGCATTAAATTTACAAGGCTATTTCCTGCCCTCGTTTTCCTCCTCTCAGTTTTAATTGCTTCTTTTGACTTGCTGAATGCCTGTTACTTTTCCATCTCCATAATCATGTTTGGTTTGTTTTGTTTTTTCTGAACACAGCAATTTCTCTATAAAAGCAGCACAAATTTTAGCCTATTTTTTTATATTTTTTAAATCAAAACAATAGAAAGAAAAATAAAAACATGTCAGGAGAGGACTGGAGAATTTAAGGGTTTGCATTATTTCAATATCGCTATGGATATATTTAAAGATATAGCTTTGAATTGGGCCTACGTTTTCATTAAATAGGATTCACACTCAATTGTGGTCTTTCTCTGTTCAGGTATTGATGTTATGTTAACATCAAATTATTTTACAGAATCTTGCGCATTGTTTCTCTCTTGCCGTTTATGTCCTTTTTTCAAAGAATATTTCATAAGACTAGGAATGAAGTTAGGAAAATAGTAAGTTTCCTAACTTCTAAGTTAGGTCTGCACAGCGGTTTCTGCTTTTCAGATAACGTTTTGGTTGCAGATTATCATTGCTTCCACATCAGGATGTCATGTAGTAGCCCACTGCTCTAGAGGAAATTGTTACCGCGCCGTTGGCATGCTATGATTTTCCATCACCCGCTACATTGCAGAGAGCCAGCCAAAAAATTAGTTAAAACCACAGCAGAATTCCAATGTTTCTATTCCCTTTAACAAGTACTAATGTTTATTATTAAGCTGAATAGCAAATAATCCAATCTCGCTAAAAATAGCAGCCCATACATTAGACATGCAGTGTGCTGCAGGCCTAGTAGTTTAAATGCTGAAGACGTTCAGTTTTGCACATGCTCTGAAAAACTGTGGACACATCAAGCCACTTAAATGCTAACCCACGAGACAAATGTTTTGGGGACTGTGCCAAATGCACAGGGACGCAACCCTTGAGAGTACAGGCTGCCGTGGCCGTGGCTGCAGTGGGTTTTGGCAGGCGGATGGGAAGGTGATGAGGAAGAGGAGAGAGGTGGAGGCATCGCCCCAGCAATGGGGAGATGCAGGCACCAGGGCAAGGATTTGCGGTGGGAGGCAATATACTGATTCTCACGTTCAACGTGTGGGACTTGGTGGTCTCAACGACAAAAAATGTGTGTTTATCCGGGCATACTCCCAATACAATGACTTTTGATGGACGTGACTTGGAATGAGAGTTCAGCTCTGCTAAAATGCATAACCAGCACAGTGCAGTGCTGTGTGGACCTGAATTTTGTGTTTCACTGGATCCATTACCTCTAAAAGTCAGACCTTTGCTGAATGCACAGTATTTTCTTGACAGCTGTGGAATTCAGTTTTGGAAGACAAAAATAACAGTGAATGTTAAAGCTGGACAAAATCTTTGCTATAATCCAATCTGCTGCATAAAAGAAGATTTAAGCTATAAAAAAGAACTTCACTGCATTACCCATGAACTCTGCATGAAACCTATGGTTCAGTTTTGAGGTAGGGTTTTCTTTTCATACAGCTAACTAACCTTAGTTAAAAATTTTGGACAAAACCAAGTTCACTATATTCTTTACTATGTCTCAGCATGAGAACTTTTGAGATAAAGTGTAACTCCTTTAATTTCGCTTTTGCTCAGAAGAATGACAATATTTGAAACATTTAGATATTTCTTAGAAAATAAAAAGCAGACATTATATCAACTCTGGGATGATGAGAACCATGACTAGCTCAGAAAAGTCACATAAGTTACAGTTATTACATATTTGGTTTCTGAAAGGCAGGATTTTCTTTAAAAGAAAGATTATGATCTAAGATATGACCCTTCTACTATAAAGCCAAACACATTAATTTATACTATATTAATCTCTACTATTATGATTGTAAAAATTTTGGTTGTAAAGGCAGTACTGCTAAAATAATCTCCATTTCTGTTATTTTAATTTTGCTCTGGCAGGGTTTGTCAGAAAGCAATGCAATTTGTGGTGAAATCAAGTTGGCCAGTGCCTAATTGAATGCTTGTTTAAGATTTAGGTTGATGTGCAGTTTGACTGCAGTCTGCAATGTGGCCATTTTCAGAGTTTGAGCATGGAAAAATGAAGTCAGCTTCTATTTTACAACAAAACAAGATCAGCTTCCATTTTACAACAAAACAAGAAATACACCTACAAAAATAACTGTTCTGTCATGATTTCATAAGATATATTAATTTCAACAAATTAAAATGTATGTTACAATTTAGAACTCACCAAAAGTTTGTTTTTCCATCCAGCTTTTAAATATAGATTATACTAAAATAAAAACCTATAAGACATCAAGACCAATTTTCCTCTGAACATGAGTGAAGAAAATTAGGTCTCTGAATCCACTACTGAATGTTGGATGTAGTTTTAACAGTTGTTGAATACCGTTTTCCAGATTTCAAGTATCAGCACTCGATAATGATAGCTCTAATGTCCCAAGGAACTCTACCTTAAATTTTGCATTCAAGTAAGATGTGTTTATTTTTTCTGGACACATATATACACGTGCTTAAAAACATATGCTCAAGAGTAATAAATAAAGTGAAATATATACATTCTTAATGGGTAGCTGGGAGCAATTAGATGTAATAAATATCTAATTGCATAACTGTTAAATATCACAGTGTCAATTGTCCTCTTGAGAGACTGGTGTTTTCTTCCAAGTGTGGGTTAGGATTAGAAAAGGTTGCAGCTTGTCATATGGTGGTATTACTCAGTAACCGTGGTTGATATTGTTACACCCTAGGTTGGTAATGTAGGTTTGCCTTTCATCTTGGCAAATCTAACCAGGTGAGCTTTCCTGCAACAACTTTTGAGGTATAAATAATCTTCAGAAAATAATTTTTACATGGATTTCTTGACAGAGATGACATTGTTGCATTTAATAGGATATACATTATAGACTGTAAAACTGATTAATATTCATGTTTGAACAAAAGGTGGCTATTTTCTTTGGAAATGGAGACCTGGGTAGTTTCCGTGCTGCACAGAAGGGAGCTGCTGGCAGGGGATGCCACGAGACACATCCTGCACTCAGCTTACATTTTAGCTTCTCAGTGCAATTACTCAGAAAATTAAAGATTCCTGCTCCACGTGATTTATGCATTGCTGTGTCAGTCACTGAGTTACTACAGGCAGGGAGGGGAAGCATTTTTCAAAAAGAAGGAGTTAAAGTGGGAGGTAGGCTGCTGGTGAGAGCCCACCATCCCTCTGTGAAGGGTAGCCTCAAGGAAGGCAAGGCACAAGTAGCACAGGGAGGTTTGACACTAATCTGACATTAGCTATGGTTTTCCTCTGGCAGAATTATTTTATTGAACTAGCAGATTTTTTCCCCCTTTTTGTTTATCCTTTAAATCACATGCAGGAGTTACAGTCTTCCTTTTGCCAGAGAGTATGCCTTTGGAAAAAATATAAAATTTGAAGAAATGTGATATAATTTAAACATCGTTTTCCTGAGGAGAAAAAGTGCTACATGATAATCAGCAGCAGAGTGCCTTAAGAATCCTACAATTGATTTTACATTTTGTTTGTTTGCTTTTCAGAGCTGGCAAAGCTCATGGAATAATGAAGTGGTGACACACATCATTCAAAATCAATCAAAACTCGGGATAGCTGAAAACCCTTTCAAAGTAGTGAGAAAGTTCAGGCTGGGAAATGAACTGACTCACAATAACATTCGCGTAATGCCAGACAAACCTGGTAAGAAATAAAATGAGTTTGTGAAAGGAAAGAGATTACAGTGCCACTGGATAAATAAATAAGATTTTCCTAGCTGGAATATTATTCTCAGTTCTAGTCACGACATTTTGTGTAGTGTTCACAGAGATAAAATTATACAAAGGCATGTGACACTGCTGTGAAATTCTGAAGTGGTTTCTTTAGACTTTTTTGGGTGAAGGAAATATCAAAGAGATTGGACCTGTTTCCTGTTAGCCTGGATACATAAGGTGAGACTGAAGAAAAACATACAAAACCTTCTGGAAGAGGTAACTAACATATTTATTCCCTCTTGTATTGCAGCAGTAAGGGATTTCCAATGAATCTGAGAACAAGCAGATTAAAAATCATTAAAAAAAAAAATAATCAACCCACAGAACTGAGGGCCTCAATGTTAAAAGCATAAAACAGTCAAGCTTTAAAATATAAGTCAAATCCTTGGTGGCCAGAGCCAGGGGAAAGTTCTCAATGGGTTCATGCGTCTCTGACTGCCCTTGGTGTTTTTGTCAGATGCACCCATAGCTGGCTGCTGTTAGAGACAAGATATGGTATCACTGATCTGATGTGGGATGAGAAAATCTATGCTCCACTGTCTCCTTAAGAGGAAGAAAGAGTCCATTAACACGCAGGAATCTGCTTTTGAATCACTCTTTGCTGGAATGAACTTTTAAGCCCTTCAGTAGCTGTTCCAAAGGCAGGAGTTCTCCACTTAATGTGAAACAGGTCTCAGAAAATACAGCCAGATAAAGCAAAGGAAGAGCAGAATCACCGACATGAGCTGAACAGATAGTGGGATCCAGTTATCTTGTTGCTTTCAATAAAGAATGTCGGGATAAATTAAGTATACAATGGAAATCTGAATCTCAAAACATATGTGAGATCTAAAGTGCTTTTGGGTATCCAAAATTGCTAATTTAATGGGAGTTACCAAAAAGGGAGAAATTCTAAATTCTAAACCCACAGTTTCATATGTTTAAGACTTCACAGTGTTTATTGCCTCAGAAGGTATCAGATTTCTTCATGGTTTTAGTATTGCTTCCTGTGATTTTTTTTTTTTATTTTTTTTTTTTAGGTTTTGGGGATTGGCAATGAAGTTATTTATAAATCAACACTATGAACAGAACTGTTCCTCCACAGTCTGCAGCATGGAGACAAGAATAATCTTTGCCTTGCTCTTCTCTCTCTCTTTTTTGAATAAATTGTTTGGCTTGCAGTGCATCTTTCCTATTTAAAATTAACTTTTAGTATTTCTCAAGCACTGCTGTAGAGTCCGATCCCCAAACCAACAGAAGCCAAAGCAAAGAATTGCATCGACCTCAGTAGGCTTTGGATTAGCCATACAATACACTATCAATCAGTCTTTTTTTTTGCACAGCCCTGCAACCACTTTGCTACCATGTGGACAATATTGATGTGGAAATACTTTGCAAGGAAAATTATCAGAGAATGTAGAAGGTCTTGCAGTACTATCCAATTAAAAGAAAAAAAAAACAAAGAAAAAAATACCGGACAGGTTATTATAGCAGCTGCTTAGTGACTGGATGTGTAATAGCTTAACATAAAGGAGAACAAGTTTGCTTCCAGATTTCTTCTCCTACATAATTACATTTAGAGTATGGCAAATTTTGAACTTGTAAGAAGATATATTTGTTATGTAAATATGTCACATGAACATCATGTGTTATAATTGTTTAACTCCACTGTGATTTCCTTGACCTTTTTCAGGAAAGAAGATCAAGCTAAAAATGAAAACTGAGGAAAAGACAGAAAGATCCAAATGTAGTACAAGCCCCCTTATTTTTGGCAAGTTTTCCAGCACAGGACCCAAGGGGTTGATCCTAGCCAGAAGAACACTTTGGCAAACAGAAGTCTTAAATAGCAGACACATCTGCTGTGAAATTTTGGCTGTTGATAAGCCAGAGAGATCTGGTTAAGGACCAAGTAATTTTAATGTCTGCTGAAAGACATGTATTTCTGAGCTGGTTTGGGATTTGGGGTATTGCACTGTCAAACCGATGATCTAACAGTGAGCGTGTACAAGAGACAGAGATTTCCAGCATTACTGTAACTTACCGAACATTGTAGTATAATTATTAATAAAACAAAGCATCGTGATGACTTGTGAAAGAATGTGGTCTCAGTTACCATAACACCCTGGGGTCATTTAAAGAACACAATATTATTCAGTATTCGTGTGGAAAAAATTCCAAAATATTACAATTGCTTATTTTGCAACAGCTACATGTGCTACACAATTTCTTTACAATGCTTATTTTGCTCTGGAGGGAAAGCCTATGCATTACTTTATACTTCTCTAGTACCCTGCACCTTGTCAAGCACTTGCCAAGCATTTATGAATTACTCTTCTTAGCCTCAAAATACATACTAGGAGGCAGTGTTATTGTCTCTATTTTTCATGGAAGCTAAAATGAAATATTCACGATTAACCACAAGAACGCTGTTGTCATGATGAACTTAGCCTCTTTGATGCATGAGTCATCTTTTTGTTGAATGGGCTGTACCTAAAATAATGGAGCTTTAACTCCTGCCTGGGGTCTTACTGAGGTATAAGTAACAATAGTTGTGGAAGAAACCTGTAGCAGAAAGAGAAATATAGGCCTTGGGATTTTCAGCATCCAGCATTTCCTTGAACAAGAGAACCCATCTTCACTTTACTGGATAGTTAGTCAGGCCTGTTTAATTTTTAAATATAAAAGTACAGTTCTTTCTTGGAAGGTATCTTGAGGTTAGACAGTAGCGGTTGTTGCAGGAGTTGCAGACACTCCCTTTTAAAACCACTGTTCATGACTTTGCTGGAAATAGTTCAGTATGGTGTAGAGCTGTGAGCCAAAGGATGCTCCGCTCTGACCACACTTCTGCCATTCTCTTTAGTGGACGCAAAAAAAGCTGGGATGCTTGGGACCTTTCTGCTTAGGTGACCAGTGTCAGGTAGAATTGTAAAAAGATACAGTTCACCTGGGTTTCATTAGCAGCATGAAAAAGGAGCTTACCCAGCTCCCCTGCTGGGAAGGGCAGAGCTGGTGCAGAAGGCCACCCTGCAGTTCCTGTCCAGGATTTCTTGGCCAGTTTTTTCAGTAAACACTCATTTTTGGAGTGGTTTCATTGCTCAGTAGGTTTCTCTCACTAATGAGGGGGTCTTAATAAGCAGGAAATCTAGAAAAAGAAATAAACCATGTCCTCCAGCATTCAGTCAAGGTGGAGGGACCTCTAGCCATGAGAAAGAAGGACCCGCTTTTGCCTGGCTTTGTTTGCTGTATCCCGGACCTTAGTTACTTCTAGGGGATTTTATTCCACCAGTGTTTGAAAGGAAATTACTTTTTGCATGCTTGGGAAAGTCTTGCTCTTGACCGAGTATAGCTTTGTCAAGGTGTATTAAGAAGTAAATAACATAACTGGGTATAATTATGGGCTTTTGAAAATTAAGGCAGAGTTCAAGTAGTGTTATCCTGTTGGTGGGGGATGGGAGGGCTGAAGAGAGGTGATTAAAGGGCTCAACTGCTTTGGGAAAATCCAGTTTATTCCTGTCGGATTACACACTTCAGTATTTTGGAGAAAACTTTGTTTCCTGAAGAAATAGGTAAATTGCCAGTATTTAACCAACTTCACATCATTGACATCTTTTCGGCTCTTGCTACATCTACGACCACTATTAAATGTTTTTCCCCATTCCCAGGTACTGACGTTTTGTACTTTAGTCCCAGTTAGATACACTGTAGCCTACCCACAATAAATTTGCAGAAAATGCTGGGAGATCAGAAAATTGAACTTCTATCACCTCCACAACTAAAATAACTGTAATAGTCCCTTTGAGATTCTGTACCTGCTCTGTACCTCGAAGTTTCTAACACTGTTCAAAAAAGAGGCTTTCAAACATGATCCTTGCTTTGCAGAAAGCACTACAATCATGCTCTGGAAAAATAAAAACCTGCACCTGGCCATTACCTTTGACCATCCCCCAAAGGGAGGCAAGAGATAAAACTACAGGTCTTCCCTCTAACACTCACAGGAGCAAGCCAGCTGAAGAAAAAAGACGCATGAGCACTCCACCCCTGGTTGCTGTAGAAGCTGTCCTAGTACCCCACGCAGCTTTCTGCCAAGTCGGATAGGACACTTCTGATGTGGTATTTCTGCCACCATCAAGGATTTCACAGACAGTGCTACACACCATGAGTCGGCTGCCCAGATCTTCTGAAACATTTGCAAGGGCAAGGGCTCCTCTCTGAAAGAACAGTCCCAAACCTCTGATGTAAAAGTTTGTTCATGCATTTGGTAGTCAGAGTTTTTCTACAATGTCTTGCAGGCTAGTCATTAAAACGTATGTACCTTTTTCAGAGACAGCATTAACGGAACAATAAAAGTAGAGTATGTGCTCAAATGCCTCATAGCCATTTATTGACCCAGTTGTCAGTGCTGTTTTCCAAAAGAAGGTGTCTGAAATGCTGCTGGAGCTGCTGCAGTCCATCTGGTGAGCGGGGAGTTTCGGAGAAATACCACCCTTCACTGCCAAGACTAGTAGATGTGGTATTTCAGTGTAAGTAATAAAGTCATGCCTGAGCAGTTCCTCTGGGCTATTTCATCAACATGACAATGTTCACCTGACTGAAACGGGGCAGACGTACTTAATGAGGATCTTCATGAGGTGCTGGACCTGTGCCTGTCAGGAGGATTAAGTAAAAGAAAAGAACTCAGGCAAACTGCTGACCTGTGCTTTGGCAGAGGCTCATTACGAATTTGAAGCAGAAGAGAAAGGGCCGAGCAGCCCTTTCAAGCTCTGGGAAAAAGAACCACAAGCAGAAAACACTTGCATTTTATTTGGCCCTCAGCTGCTTGGAGGAGGCCATATGATGGAATGAGCAGGAGAAGAATGAGTTCATTCCCTCTGAAGGGGCAGAAATCACAACTCTTCATACAGGGAAAGGAGGACCTTTTATTTTAACTTGCTGCAAATAGCCAAGGAATCTAGTAATTATTCTGGCCAGGTTTATGCTAGAAGGACATTGTCAAGTACTTTATAAAACAGATTATAAAACTCTTCAGCACTTCAGCACTTTCTCTTAAATGCATGAAAATAATTCTTCCATTACTAGTTGCAGCCTTCACCATTTGGCAGCAATCTGTTCCTCCTTCCCACTTTAATTTATATTTAAAAAATGTCATTACACATACATTAAACATTGAATCTGTTCTTCAGTGGCTTGTAAGTTCACCTCTGCCTATCTGCTCCACAGAGAACCAAGTTTCAGCATGAAGCTATTACATCTAGATGAAGGGAGGAAAGAAGTGGTAATGGGAAAGGAAATTAAAATGTTGGTAACAGAATTGTATCTGAATTTTGAATTTGAATTTGAATATCCCTTTGGTCATGATCATTACAAAAGCTGACACCATGCAGGAAAGATTATTGCTTAAATTACGCACTTTACCCCTCTGAAGGACAGGTGGTCAGAATCACATTTAGCAAACAATAACTTCAGCCACAGGAGCTAAGGGCAGGGAGAGGGTGGATGACAGGGCCACAGGATGATCAGGAAGCAACTGTAAATGGGGGAGAGTTTGTCTTCCATGACGAAGAGTGTGTCCTGTGCTAACCTCCATGTGTCTGCGCGTGTGTGTATGTGTAAAAGGGGTTGAAAAGGAGGGATGCAGCTCCCTTAGCCTCTTCTAGTAAATCTGTTACCACTAAGTGAACTGAAAATGAACTTCACGTGAAAGAGCATCTCCAGAGAAGGCAGACTTACCTCTCTCTTCCCAAAGCCCTTCACCCCCTTTTTATCCTGACATGCTACTTTATTATATAAAGTTTCCCAATATAGGGATCGATTCCACGTTCCATTTCACTCTTGTGAATTCAGTTGTTGTGTTCTTTCCAACCCTGTCATAGCTCCAGGGAGCCTGCACTGGGTCCCCTCTCTGGTCAGTAGGAATGGCATCCTTCAAGACATTGGATCTCAATCCTTTACCTCTCCCAGTGTAGAAAAGCCTGATTCTCTCAATATTTGAGTCACTCTTGGTTTTCTGGGTCTGCACAGCAGTTCCTGGGTTTCTCTTGGGAGCTGGTGGCAGCTTTCTTCAGGCAAGGTATTTATTTGGAACTGCCATCTGCGCAAACACAGGGTGGGAAAGGGCTGGCTAAGAAGCAGCTTTCTAACAACAACAGAAAAAAAAGGATCTGTGCTTATTGTGGAGTGCAAGCTGAATGTGAGCCAATAGTGTTGCGAAAAATGCACTCTAGGAGGCATATTGTCTGCACAACACATTAACTCATCCTTCAAGTCCTCTTGAAGCTCTTGAAGCCTCAGCTGGAGCACTAAGTGTTATTTGGGGTAGTGTAATTAAGAAAGGATGTGAACCAGTTGGACAGAGACCAGAGAACACTGAGAATGATCAGATCTCGGAAAAAAAAGGGCTTCAGGAGGGTGACTGAACAGGGATGGCTTAGCCTAGAAAGCAAGAAAATTAAAGGGAACATGATAACTGTCTTCAATGTATCAACTGAATAAGGAAGGGAATTAAAAAAATCCATTTATGTGCTACCTATAAGAAATAACAGGTCTGTATTGCAGAAAATGAGATTAATTGAGACAAGAGCAAAAACATTCTCATTGCCAATAGTCACAAGTCTGTGGAATAATTTATTCAGTAAGTGTGTAAAGTCTTCCCCAATAAAAGTATGTATAAACAAACATGTTAAACAGACGCTGATGAGAATGACATTATCTACAGATGATAGAATAAATGACATCTTGAATTTCCTTCTGTTCTTATTTCCTATGTGTCTTTGTTTTTTTCATCTTAGCTATAAGAACAACGCACACTAAAATGCAGGACTTTTTTAAAAGTCCATGTATATGCATTTCACATTACTGTCTGCCCACACTTTGTTGGAAAGGAAGGTACACCCAAATTCTTTAGACTGCTCCAGCGTGGGTCATTCTATACCAATCTGAAAGCCTTCCTCCTGGAAAGAAAGAGAGACTTTTTATCTAACCTGGGTCATTAGTTCTCTGAGTCTTTACATGTTTAAATGAATTTGGTAGGCTGAGTGAAAAGTCAACTTAAGCTGTGGTTCTCCCAGGATTTTCTTGTAACCTACAAGTTTTCCCTTCTAACTGTACTTTCCTCATCTTGTGATGAATTGTAAGGTCTGCTAGAAAACACACAGGAAAGGAAGACAATGACTCTTCTTTCCTGTATTTTTTTCTTGATTATTTATATATAAGCTGTACAGGAAATCTACTCACGGAAACAACACATAAACTACAGGACATAGCCACATCTGTCCCTAAAGATTTTTGAAATGTAAAGATTTTTGAATGTTACTACACAATCCACACCATCTTACATCTGACAGAAAACGCAGACTAGCCTGTTAATTTCTGCCTTATTTCCTCTCTTGAAATATGTCCTCTTTAATTGAATAAAGACTAACCTGAAGGAAAGCAAGCTGTGAGGGCAATTTTTTCCTCTCTCAAAATAATTTCTCAATCTAGCCTTTAAAATGTAGCAATGTAAATGAATAAATATGACATTTCTTCAAATGACTTTAATCTATAGAAAATAAGTGGATTAGAGGGTTACTGTCAGGTCAGTTCAGGCTTACTGTTTAGCTTTTGTGGAAAAAGTAAAAGTGACAGTTGTAACCAACCTGTTGCAAGTTGAATCACTGTGATATTTGTGATATCTCTATTTAGTTCTGATGGCAGCATGTCTCTGCTAAACCTTAAAACCATATTATGCAATTGAACTATGTGGTGTGCAAATCACTTAGCTTCATAGCAACAGCACTTGTAATTTACCTTCTTTTTAACGTATAATTTTTAGAGCAAAGGAGATAACAGAGTTATAGAAAATTGTATTTCAAAATATGTTGTTAGGTTCTACTTACCTATAACACCAGTACAGTTGGAAGTTTGTTTAAAATATACATCGATTTCTGAATCCATTTTCTGCAAATCAGTCCATCCAGAGGACAAATGTCAGCCAGGTCCCACACAGGAGCTCCCATGTAGTCAGTGGAAAGAAGAGGGTATGTCCAGGTTTGCCTGCTGTGCTCTGGTGTGACAAATCTCCTTCCAAAGGTTCCCAGTTCCCCTCCATTTTCTACAGCAGGTAAGCTTCCGAGTCTGAGTTAGTTATCTCTCAGATGTCCTAAGTCAGGTGAGAATAAGTATTTTGAATTGGTACCAGGCAGTCTGATTGTCAGGAACTACTTATGAAGCAAAAAATATTCAGTATCAGAAATATTTGTTTTTACTGGGAAAGGCAGAATGGCCAGAGCCAGGCTTTTCTCAGTGGTGCCCAGGGACAGGACAAGAGGCAATGGGCATGAGCTGAGACACATGATATTCCAGCTGAACACAAGAAAAAAATATTTTACTGTGGGCCACATTTCATGAATGAAGGAATTTTTTTGGTTTTTACTTTAGCTAGTGTGTGATATATTTTAAAATCCCTGGAGACTCTAGACTATTAGGCATCAAGCTATCATATTTACTTACTCTGTAAAAAGCTGATCAGTCCAAAGGGGTAAATTTAACTGTTTAAAGAACACCTGTTTTAAAAGCAAACAACTAAAGCACCCACCAGGACTGAATCATACTGGAAATGTAGTAAATGTGTTTCTAGCAATTTCCTATATAGAAAGGATTATTTGTACTTCCTGGTCTATAGGTGTCTTTACTTAATATTATGTATGTACATTTAGGTAGATGGGGAAATCTAAACGAGAAACCAAGTATTTCTTTCCTAATTTTTGCTTCTCTGCATCTGTTTTGAAAAAAAAGCTTGATGTTTTAAGACTTGGAAAACTGTTTTCCATGGAAGATAAATACATTTAATGCAGTCCTTAAAAATTATACTTGTTTAAAGTAAATTAAATACAGTCAAAATTTCAGACTGAATTTTCCATTTGATACACGTACAGACCAAAACTATTCTGCAACATTTATTTCTACTCTGTCCAGTACAGTGCATGTACTTTTTCTATTTTGGGACAGCTAAGATAAATGTTCATACTAAAATCCCAACCTATTAACCTCCAGCCACTTTAATTCAAAAGAAGCAGCCAACACTTTATCAACATCAGGTATTAAAAGGCTACTGGAAGTTCATATTGATGCATTTGTCTGTAACAGAAGACAATTATTAAACTTGTTATGTACCACAGAGAAGTGAAATGACATGGAAGACCTCCAAAGTTTGAATTAAATTTTAGACACATTCTGTGACCTTTTCAGATTTCCCAGTTACAGTATTTCAAGGAGTATTTATAGAGGTAGACAAGACAACTGTTCTTAGAGGAAAGACTCAAGAGAGAAAATATGGCCTCTTGGGAAACTAGTAATTCAGACTCTGCAAACACAGATGAAATCTATGCAGGCATTCTGATATAAATCTCTGTACACAGCATCAAGGATTGGCTCAAGATGATGCAAAACAGCTATCTGGAAGGAATAGTTACTATAAGGATGTAAAATGTATGTGTGTTTGGTCAAAAGTACATGTATTTGACAATCTGATGAGTCTTACACATACAAATTCTGGTCCTGAAGTGTTTATTTATAGCATTTGTCGCAACCTCATTTAGTAGGACAACTCACATATGTAAAATTTGCAGGATGATAACTGTAGGATGTGCATTTCCTAAGACAGCCTGACAAGACACTAGTTTCACCCTTGATTTCCTGACCTCTTCCCTAAGCTTAAAGAGTTCTTGCTGCTTTTGATTTATCACCTTCCAAATCTGCAACATGTTTCAGTCACAAAAATAATTTTGGAATGCAGACATCTATTTAAAAAAGCAGTATAAAGGAAAGAGATATAATATATTATTAATGGTACTTACCTGTAACATTTTGCCATGAAGGAGCAGTCTATTTATTTAAAGTGCCCTGGCTTGGAGTAGTAGGTTCCAAAAAATCATGCAGAATTCCTACATGGTTCGTTCTGTGATCATGTCTGACAAATAATATGGCATTTAATTCTCTAAATTATTAAAAGATTCACATGAGTTCTTTAAATAAATACAAAATTAAAAATGGCAAGAGAGGTTGCTTCATCATTCTTACTACATAGCTGCATCAGTAATGTTTATTTCCATCTTCTTACAAGAGTATTCACTAGTACTGTTAATAAGCACTAGAAGTACGTGGTTTCACAAAGGGCAAATCATGCCTGATGGATCTAGTTGCCTTCTACGATGGAGTGACTGTATCAGTGGGCAAGGGAAGAGCTACAGAATTCATCATGTAGACTTCTGTAAGGCCTTTTACATGGCTCCCCAGAACATTCTGGCCACTAAATTGGAGAAGTAGGGGTCTGATGGATTGACTGTTAGATGGATGAGGAACTGGCTGGATGGCTGCATCTAAGGAATTACAGTCAATGTCTCAATGTCCAAGTGCAAGCCAGTAAAGAGTGCTGTCCTTCAAGGGTCTGTGCTGGGACCAACATTATTTAATTTCTTCATCAATGACGTAGTGGGATTGAGTGCACCCTCAGTAAGTTTGCAGATGACACCAAGCTGAGTGGTGCGGCTGATTCACTAGAGGGAAGGGATGTCATCCAGAGGCACCTGGACAGACTTGAGGAATGGGCCTGTGCAAACCTCATGAGGTTCAACAAGGCCAAGTGCAAGGTGCTGCACCTGAGTCAGCGCAACCCCCAGTATCAATACAGGCTGGGGGATGAAGGGATTAAGAGCAGCCCTGTGGAGAAGGACTTGGGGATACTGGTGGACAAAAAATTGGACATGAGCTGGCAATATGCACTCACAGCCCAAAAACCCAACTGTATCCTGGGCTGCATCAAAAGAAGCGTGGACAGCAGGTGGACGGAGGGGATTCTCCCCCTCTACTCTGTTCTGGTGAGACCCCACCTGCAGTACTGTGTCCAGCTCTGGGGTCCCCAGCACAGGAAAGACATGGACCTGTTGCAGCGGGTCCAGAGGAGGGCCAACCAAAATGATCAGAGGGCTGGAACACCTCTCCTCTGAAGAAAGGCTGAGAGAGTTCGGGGTTGGTCAGCCTGGAGTAGAGAAGGCTCTGAGGAGACCTTATTGCAGCCTTTCAGTATATAAAGGGGGCTTACAAGTAAGATGGAGAGAGATATTTTACCAAGGCCTGTAGTGACAGGGCAAGGGGCAATGGTTTTAAACTGACAGAGGGTAAGTTTAGACTGGACATAAGGAAGATGTTTTTTGTGGTGAGGGCGGTGAGGCACTGGAGCAGGTTGCCCAGAGAGGCTGTGGCTGCCCCATCCCTGGCAGTGTTCAAGGCCAGGCTGGATGGGGCTTGGAGCAACCTGGTCTAGTGGAAGGTGTCCCTGCCCATGGCAGGGGGGGTTGGAACTAGATGATCTTTAAGGTCCTTTCCAACCCAAACCATTCTATGATTCTGTGATTCTGTAAATAAACAATAGTTGAAATATACTGTAGTGCATTTAAGACTGAACAGTGTTTTTTGCAGTTGTTCTATTTGCCTGTTATACTCCATGCAAATACACAACATTTATGAGAACAGAAAAATCTAAGACCCTAGATTTAAGGACAACAATTTTATGTTGACATATATGCTTACAGTGATTCAATTTAGACCTTGATCTTACAGCCAGATCTCCAGAAATCTTGATTTTTGTTGGTGAAGAACAGTATTCAGTTATCAAATATAAACAACAGGTAAAGTTGTACTACAACTGGGCAAATTCCTTCTTGGAGATAAACACTGACTAGTATAATGCACACTGTCTCGGGAATCAGGCACATACTGACTCATGAGTCAGAAGTTCTCTACATAAAATTTGTGATTTTTTTATCACACCAGCATCATGCTTTTTGCTTCAGTGCCTACAAGAAGGCCTCAGGGATTCACTAACCTTTATGGGGAAAGTCTTTTATAACTTAGTACCTGTTCTAGAGGGCTTTTTTTAGCTTCCTCTAAAATTTGATAGAGGATAGTACTGCTGTAAAATTCTACAGGAGAGGTGAAATCGTATAGAAGAAAGGCATTTCTCATTCAGTTCCCTATGTATATCTTTCACAAAATTCTCCTAAAATATTCTTTTCCTATATGCTGTGTTATAGTTTCTGTTAGCACATATTCTAACTTGCTCTGAAATTTATGAAAGTATAATTGATATTTTAATACTAAGAAGCAGTATTTTAAGCCCAAAAGTAATTTTCCTCTTATTATCACATTATTTTAAATCTTATAAGGAAAAACAAAGTAAACATGCTTGTATTTTAAATAGTTTCAGGTATACTGACATTTATGTAATGAAATTATAAAAAATTATAAAACCACTTTGAAGTGTAATTTCCAATTCATTTATATTTTGGGGTTTATGGTTTACTTAATTTGTGTATTATATATCTGAGGTATACATAATATCTCATATTTTATTCAGGTATACAAATAATCGTTACCTTATGGAGCTCTTAATGCATTAGATTTCTAAAAATCTATAAAAGATATCACTGGTGATGTTATTTAAGAAACAATATGTAAATATGTCACATTTTATAGACTCACTATCATTTTTGTACCTTGATTTCTTCTAAAATTTTTAATGAAAATTTATGCTACCCCAGCTGGTAGCCAGTACTCACTTTTTTTTAAGTGCAGCATTAATAAGCTGATTCTGCAATTTTTGAGACAATCTTTTATCAGGAAACCTATTGAATTGTTGTTTTAACTTATTATTAAAAATTCAGTTGATTTCCATTCCAATAAACCAGGTGAGTGTAACTTATCAAGTAGAATCATGGAACTTCACATGTTCATAAGAGAATCCATGCCTGTCTCATGCACACCTGTTGAACTTAGGGTTTTTTTCTAGCATAAATTCAAGCAGACATAGCTACAACAGCATGTTTCTTATAAATAAATGTATTCGAGCACTACCAATAGTAGGTTGTTTCTAAAATGTTTTCAGAGCTTTAAGCTGAAATCCTTATAATGAAAAATGTTAAAGGTGAAAATGTACATACTTTTTGCAATGAATGATCACCAGCTAGTTTTGTAAATGGCATTTTATATTATAAAAATCTTGTAATTTTCATTTAGAATTGGAGTTTCGGGTTAAATTAAGATGTGCATGCTGTGCTGCATACGAGGCTAATCCCGTCAAGGTCATTCTGTGTAAAGCTGGAGGACAGGATATCAAAGGGACTGTGTTTCTATGGGGCAGGTGCTTTCTGCTGTGCAGTCCCTAAGCCTTGATTCCCTACGCACACCCTACTTTGACCAAGACTGCATAACCTGACAAGATATGGATGACATTATCCTAGGTACTTTCATTTCTTTTCAAAATAAATCCAGAGTAGGAAGGGAGCTGTAGTACTTTGCAGTAGCAGTATGTTTAGGGAATTGTTGCCGAGTACATTGGCCCTGTAGCTCAAGTCTGTCATTAATGATGAAAGACTAGAAAGGAAGCTTTCTGCAGTTTATCTGATAAGCTTGGCAGCAAAGCCTGGAGTTCCTTGCCTTAAGCAATATGAGAAATAAAGGCTCTTTGGAAAAAATGGATGCCTCTTTAAGCAAAGTGCCAGTCCCCAGAGAAAAAAAAAAAAACAAACACAAAAGACCAAATTCAGGGCAGACCTTAAAGCTTGCCCAGTTTAACATTAACCACACTGAGCTGACAGACAGCAATGAGATCAAACCAAGAATGGTATCTTGAAGACTATGTTTTCAGAGATGTTTATTAGGATGAAAATGTTTGTGTAAGCCAATACTTTTTGTTTTCTTTAAAATTTCTCTGCAGAGTTACCACAAATGGAGCCCTTACAGACTGGTGGTCATCAGGGAAAATGTCTAAATTGGTACTTTGGCCCTTCTGCATCTCTGGTCACATGATGTTGGTGGTTGGAGGAGTCACCTGGCAAAGTGAACAGAGGAAATTCAGACATGGGATCTAGGATCTATATCTGAGAATGCCCAGAACAGGGATCAAAGTTTGTTTACTGTCTGTTTGAAAGGCTTGTAGAGATGAATGTTTTAAATACAGCTATCATCTTTTTGATTCCCCTTTGAAGCAGGTACCCCTGAGACTATAAGCAAAAGATGGTAGCAGAAGCTTCGAAGGTATACAAAGATGTTGATATCAAAGGCCCCAAGGGTACAGAAACATTTTTCTACTGGTCACTAAAGAAATGCAGCTTTGGGAGCTGGGTAGAAGCAGTTTCAGAACTTGTATATTTATAGAGTTTTATAAGAATTTATCTCAGCTTCCCATGACTGAAAACATAGGCATAGATATTTTTACATTGCACCTTACATTGCAACAAGGCACCTATCTTCAGAATTCATCAAGCAGGATGGATCAGAAGGATATCCCGTATTGTTACCTTATCTTTAAACGGAAATATACCACCATGCTTTGTGTGCCTGCATTAGAGGTATGGTGGGTAATCTGGATGCAATTCTTGCTTCTCCATCTCTAGAAGGAGAGTATAGAGGCATGCCTACAAGAATAGTACATCAATGAAAGAAAAGTGCACAGGCAGTGGAACCTGGAACATGTATCCTGGGAAGAATACTGGGACATTGCCTGGATGTGTAGAGACGGAATCAGGAAATCTAAGACACAGGCGGATCTGAATTTGACAGGGCATGCAAAGAATAGTAACAAGGACTTCTATGGGTATGTTGGAGAGAAAAGGAAGATTTAAAAAAAATGTATCTTCCTGATACATAAGACAGGAGAACTAGTGACAACCTACATGGAGAAGGCTGAGGTCCTCAACAATTTTTTTTGCCTCATTTTTGACTGGTGATCACTCTTCCCACATCTCTCAAGCCTATGAACCTCAAGGCAGGGACTTGGGGAGTGAAGTCCGTCCCATCGTAGGAGAAGATCAGCTTCAAGACCATCTGAAGAACTTGAACATACACAAGTACATAGAACCCGATGAGATGCATCCCAGGGTCCAGAGGGAATTGGCTGAGGAAGTTACCAAGCCATTCTCCAACAGTCTTCAAAAGCCATGGCTTTTACTTAAAGGGAGCTTGTAAGAAAGTTGGAGAGAGACAATTTACCAGGGTCTGTAGTGACAGGACAAGGGGCAACAGTTGTAAACTGAAAGAGGGTAGATTTAGGTTGGACATAAGGAGAAAATTTTTTACAATGAGAGTGGTAAGACACTCGAACAGGTTGCCCAGAGGAGTTGTGGATGCCCCATCATCCCTGGAAGTGTTCAAGGTCTTGTTGGACAGTGTTTTGAGCAACCCGATCTAGTGAAAGATATTTCTGCCCATGACAGGGGGGTTGGACTTGATGAACTATAAAGGTCCCTTCCTACTCAAACCATTCCATGATTTTATGTTGTTTCTATTAGCTAATGGTGAGAAAGTGCTTGGAGTTCCTTAAGTGAAAGATTCTAAGTACAAAGTTCTGTAAGTAATGTAACATTTTGTAGCTTCTTATCCTCCTGATAAGGCACAGCATACTGCATAGTATATGCACATTCTCGCCTCTTTCACCCCTGAGTTGCATAGACATGTAGCTGGAAACTCAGAAATAGCATTACAACCCACAACAGTAATAAACAAAAGTTACTCTTTTCAGCTAATCTGAGCTGAAGCAACTATCAAATTCTGTAATGTTGACTGTTGTACTGGTCAAGAAAAATGGCAATACAACAGAAGAAGTTTCATTACAGAAGAAAATATTCCCAAAAGATATTCAGGCATAGAATACAGATGGCAAACATTTTTAGGATAAACAAACAAAAAAACCCCAAAGAAACAAACACTTTTCACATGGAACAATGTCTATTTCAGTTTTGTGTTTTCTTACATATTGTACAGAAAAAGTAGCATGGCAAAAGTGCCAGTATGGCTGCAATAATTTTTTTATTACTACTATTATTTTATTTTATTTAAAGGAGCTAGAAAACCTGAAATTATGTATGCGGCATTTGTATACAGTTTGACCCTGAATGTACCTTAAATAATCCTGCTGTGCCATGTATAAGATCCTTACTGAAAAAAAAAAAAAAAAAAAAAAATCAGACCCATTTCCATTGAATAGAAAATACATCCTCCCTAAAATCTAGTGTTCTAAAAGCAGAATTACAAAAAGGAGTAAATAGTGGGCAGATTGTGAAATCACAATAAGACCACACAGATGTGCAGATGTATAACTGGCATACTAAATTTTATGAGCAGAGTTTGCAGAGTCATTTTGTTGGATTCAAATCAGAAAGAGCCATTTCAGTGCATTCAAGAGACAGGAAGCGAAATCTCTATCAACCCAAAGGCTAGCAGAAAATTTTCTTCAGGGAAAATGTATCCACTTCTCATGTCTCCCATTTTAGTATTTAGTTTAATGCACATCATGTATTTGGCTTCTGTCTATGCTTTTCTTTCCCAGCAACAGATTTGCCCTGCAGCATTAACTACCCTTGATAGTTTTCTCTCTTACTGTGTGATTACTCGCTTAGCATAATGACTTTTCTGGTTTTTTTAAATTAGTGTGGTGTCACAGGAATTACTGGCTAAAAAGTTGAATTTAATGCAATATGATAATATCGGTAATGGCAAAAACATATAGAAAGTTAATGTAACTACATTTCAGATGTCCTTAGTAACCTTTCAGAATTTCCATGTTTTCTTTTGGACAGTTAAATTTTGAAAAGGCATTTAAAACATTCAGAACTACAATATGAAAATAACAAAACACAGCTGAACAACATTTCCCAATCATTTTTTTTGAGTTGTACAAAAAAAGCCAATGTCTCATTAAATAATATTAATTTTATTTGTGTTCTTCTAATGCTAACCTGACTTACTATGATAAGATATCAAATTATGATCATAATCACATATAAACTGTATACTAATATACATTATATTTCAGTAACATAACTCCCTCTAATAATCTTCATTTTGCTTATATTATAAATTTTGCATAATTTTATGCAATTGAAAAATAGAATTAATTGATATTTCCAGAATATCTTTTCTTTCAAGAAACTTCTGAAATTAGTTAACATCTTTTATTTCTTTGTAAATTTTGAAAATTTTACTTTTGATTCAAGTACAGGATGCATTTTTTTTTTTTAACTGGAATTTGAGGTGACCACAATTCCAATTACTGAGCCATTATGTGACTTAGTATCACAATAATGTTGAACATTATTCTACCACAGTTTTGTTTGATTTTATTCATGTGCTAAAACTGTGAAAGAATTCTGGAGCACGGATGATTTTTGAATCAATAACCACAGTTGACAGTGAAGAAGTTTTACTGTCAGGTTTTTACTGCTCTGAGCAGTGATAAATTTAAACATTAGAGTAAAAATGAACCAACATAATATTTACATTCCCTTCTTTCCCACTGATTCATGTTAAAAATAATACTGTGAGAAAACTACCAAAGGACAGAAAGACAAAGCCTTTTCTTTTAAAAACTTTGAGCAGTTAAATTGTATAACCCCACTTACTGTTTTAAGTGAACCTTCATACAAATGCAGAGGTTAACTGAGAAATGAATGAACCTATGAATATTTTTGGTTTATTCTCTTGTCAGTAGAAAATATTTCCTACAACATATGCTACACAAGAACAGAAAGAGTGCTTCTCATAAACAAGCCAGTGAAATTCTGTTCTTTTGCATAATAAAACTAGATTAATCCTATTCTGCTTGGTCTCCAAGCCCAGGGAAATGTAGATGCACATGTGGGTCACTAGCTAATAAACTATACTTAACTGTAGTGAAGAGATCACATAAATGCTGTGTTAAAATATCATCAGTTTTCACCATTTAATGCCATATGCATATAAATGCTGATACAATCACATAAGTGTTTTCCTAATATAAGAAAGAATCCAAACATATACATATATTCGTTACGATATTTCAATGTTAAAGTAGTTAATGTAGTTCAGCTTTAATAAAATTATCACTAACTTTCAAGTACAGGGAATGTTTAATATGGTAATTATACGGAGGCCTTGAAAGAAATTTGAAACAGCCTGTGATGTCAAAGAAAAGTAAGATCCACTCTTAAAATAGTTAACCTGAACAAGCTTTTAACACTTAGAATAATGACGTTCTCAGTGTATATACTATCTACTTTATTAATTATGCAAAATTCTGTGGTTTCTTTCCAAAAAGCTTTTGAACTGGAATGTAATTAAGAACGTAATAACTGAGAACAAATGTAAATGTTTCTGGAAGTATGAGATTAATAACATTGGCATGAGTTAACCATTATGTGTGATTTATTGGTACATTTTTCACATACAGCTTTGCCACTGCACTTCATTTCTGATCTATAACACCCCTGCTATTCAGCACTTTTATCTCAGCCAATTAATGAGTTGTAACGGTATGTCCTGGTTTCGGCTGAGATAGAGTTAATTTTTATTCTAGTAGCTGGTATAGTGTTATGTTTTGGATTCAGTGTGAGAAGAATGTTGATAACACACTGATGTTTTCAGTTGTTGCTAAACCGTGTTTAGACTAAGCCAAGGATTTTTCAGCTTCTCGTGCCCAGCCAGCAAGAAGGCTGGAGGGGCACAAGAAGTCGGGAGGGGACACAGCCAGGGCAGCTGACCCAAACTGGCCAAAGGGGTATTCCTTACCATGTGACATCATGCCCAGTATATAAACTGGGGGGAGTTGGCCTGGGGAGGATCGCTGCTCAGGGACTGACTGAGCATCAGTCAGCGGGTGGTGAGCAATTGCATTGTGCATCACTTGTTTTGCATATTCCAATTCTTT
This sequence comes from Leptodon cayanensis, assembly GCA_027564655.1. NCBI lineage: Eukaryota > Metazoa > Chordata > Aves > Accipitriformes > Accipitridae > Leptodon > Leptodon cayanensis. Next base: position 12,538,979 of record JANXJC010000059.1, read on the forward strand.
TTTTATTATTGTTATTATTATAATTATTAGTTTCTTCCTTTGTGTTCTATTAAACTGTTCTTATCTCAACCCACGAGTTTTACCTTTTTTTTTTTTCTCATTCTCTCCCTCATCCCACTGAGTGGGGGGAAGTGAGTGAGCAGCTGCATGGTGCTTAGTTGCTGGCTGGGGTTAAATCACAACACAGTGTCATGTTTGTAAACAGATTCAAATTGCTATTTCAGGTATTAAGCAAATATCATCTAACTTATTTTAAATTAGTGAAAGTCTTGACCCAGGAATTCTGAGGTAATGACATAGTGTTCTTGGGGTTTCTGCCCCCTTCTTTATTGGCAAACAAACAGAGCTAGTTGAATGTTGTTAATTATCTTTTCCTTGGGTCTGGATGATTTATACAGATGCATTCCTGTATTATTCACATCTTCCTTCCTGCTAACTAATTTGAATATTTTTCTTTGATTTTTCATTATATAAATCTTAGTGATGAAATATGGGTGCTTTAAGGCTTTCATACACCTCATGAAAATTCTTCAATTATTTTTCACAGTTTAACATCCAAAAATCTCCAGCACGCCCTGCGGCTGGATCTACATTTCAGTACAACCTGCTCTAGGCAGATTGGATTCATTGGCCTCCTTTCATTTGCAAAGAAAATATGCTCCAATTATCTCCATGAAGAGACCTGATAGAAAGTATTTTTTTGCTTCCTCCCTCTGGAAGGAAATCTGCATGTGCAGCGGAGTGGTGAGCTAACACAGTTCGCCACAACATGGAGCTGAGACCGAGGCAAAATACACTTAGTGCCAGAGTTGAAGGATGTACTGCAGGGCATGCTCACCTTATAGGTAGAGCCTTTCACTATATAATATATATTGGGTGGTTACATGGCACTATCCTGCTACTTTTTTTTCATGTGCCAGGTCCTGATGGATTATAACTGTACTGATAATTAACTGTGTTTTTGTCATGAGGTAAACAGACACAAAATGACAAAACTCACAAAACCCCCAAAACGGTAGATAAAAGTTGTTCCTATGGTTGAATTCTCTTACTTTCCAAATCATGGAAATATCTAGTATGAATTGCCTCTGGTCAATGCTAATGCCTAAATGAGGATTTGGAATTTTCTAAGAGAAAACCAGCTAGCACAGGTTAAACTGTTCCAGGGAACATTCCAACAATTTAACAGGTTTGTGGATTGAGTTCCAGTGCCTGGGAACTTTCCCTGTTTCTGTATAGTTTTCTAATAGAAACAAAATTACTATATATTTTATCATTGTTATTTTTAAGGAGAACTCTGGTGCACATTTAGGGTTTGTCTAAACTTTCCCCTTAAACTGCCCTATGATGTGCTCAAGATCTTTTTTAAGAATGAGGCAAATAATGAGTCTGAAACAGTGAGCTGAGCAAGAGATGGAAAATAAACTACATAAGTTAACAAGATGCTCACACTTTAGTTTGTCAGGCAGTTCATTAACCTTCCATCCAGGCCCACCAAGACAGACTGCTCAGAAGCTGTCCGCTACAGTCAGGTGGAGAGGGCACAGAGAGGAGGCAGATCACAAGTGGGTAACTGCGTGTCAGGAGGACTCTCCTCCTGTCCAGTACCTCTTTCTGAGCAATTCACAGTCTACAGGTAGCAGTTTAGCTTCACAATTTTTTAAAAAACAAAAATAAATAGACTGTTCTTTGGGTATCTCCCCATTGTCTTCATGGAGGTTTAAGTGAATAGAGAAATTTCAGTTACCAAATTAAAATAATGTATCCAATAGATCACACAACTACAAATAGGATCATCCATATATAAATATAATTCAAGTAGATTGCAATGTATCCAGCTGAGACATCACACTCCTAACTCTTGAAAGAATTAATCCCTGAAGAAATTATAAACATTCTCACTTTATATGGAGGCAGAGAATTTAGAACACACTCACAGAAGACTCATGGACAGCTGCCATTTTTAGTAATGTTTATTAATTACTTTGGCAGTTAGGATGAGTTAGGCCTGGTTAGCACAGCCGCTAGCATAAGCCGGTTAACTTTAATTGAGCTTTTGTTTATTTAGGCAATATATGACCAACCTCTTGTTCCGAATGACAGAATGAACTTTGAATAGTTTTTGTGATCTTAAGGAAATGGATAGCCAAACTATACAAACAACCTATCATCAAGAATGGCAGCATGTCCAGAAGCATCTTCTTTTGACTGCCATAAGCAGCGTCACCAAGTCAGAAAACAACCGTGCAGCTTGAACATCTGACACAAAGGTGGTAGTCTCTATCTAATCCTGTAATTAGGGAAAATAAAGAATTCTGAGGGAACCCGGGAACGAGAGAGACACTGGGGGACTGATGACCCTGCACCAGCCATATCTGGTCCCCCTGTACTAAGCCCCCAACTCTCCTCCTGGACTGCCTGATTTGTCCCATCACAAAGGAAAGCTGTGGAAGGAAACACTATGCTGAGCCATATAACTTCCCTTCCAGACTGTGCCACCTCTTCCATTGAACAGAGAAATAATGCAATTTCTAAAAAAGCATACATTTATGATTAAAGTGTTTCAGTGTCCAAATCCATTTTTTCTCCGCACGTTCAGTTGGTGTTGGACCATGACAATTGCATCATTACAGAACGAATGATCAACAAGAGATATTTCTGATGAGAGAAAAAACATAAGCTTTCTTTTTATATTCATTTCACATGTGGCAGCAAAATCAAAGTATTAAAGGAAGAAACAATAAATTAAGGAAACGTTGTCTCAACCTGTAGAACACCTACTGTAGAGCTGTTGGAAGATCATCTAGTAGAAACTCCCACTAGAAGCAAGACCAACTTCACTGTCAGGTCAGATTGCCCAGGGCCTATCCATTTAAGTGCAGAATAGCTCCAGGAATAGAAATTCCTCAACCTCTTTGAGCAACTCCCAATGCTTTTTACCTCATCATGAAGAGTTTTCTTCTGTTATGAGCTTGCCAGAATTTCCCTTGCTTCAACCTGTGACTGCTGCCTCTTGTTCTTTCACTGTGTACCACTGTTAAGAAGTCCAACTCCATTTTCTGTATAACCAGACATTAGAGCCCTGAAGAATGAAATTAGCTCTCTCCTTCGATTTCCCACCCCTTAGTTGTTCTCCTCCAGAATAAACAAACCTCAGTCTCTACATGTTTTCTGTTCTGTATTTATTCAGTTCAGCTACTAGCTGGACCTATGCATATACAAAAACAAATAAATGAGAAACTGATTCAGAGATTCCACAGATATCAGAAGGGAGCAGTGGGGGCATCTCTTTCAGGCCCCTCAAAGCAGGGCCAACTTCAAAGTTAAATCCAATTATTTCTTTATTTTTATTTACTTTATTTTTTTTTTTTTTTTTTTTTTTAATTAAAATACATTCTTAAACATATCATGGATTATGAACTGTCATCTGGCTATTCCTATGTGTAGCACTACCATTTCAGTTAGACAGTGCCATTTCAGTTCTCAGTACAGTAGTGGCTTTGAGAACAGGAGAAAAGGATGAGATGCTAAATTTAAACCCCTAGCCATGAAAATTATTTAGTTAAATGAGGTATGACTACATAATTATTGCAATTAATCCCTGTCCATGTAGAGATAAACAAGAAAACCCTCGAGGTTCCCTCTAGACCAACATGGAGAAAGCCTCCTTGACTCCTTATCTAGTTACTCATTACTTATATTAGCCTCACCTATCTTAAGGCACCTTGCTGAGCATTCCAAATTTATGATTTCTGTACAAGAAGAGAAAGTTAACATTACCAGAGAGTAACTAAAATCTCAATTAAGATGATCTGGCTATGCCTGAACTGAAACATGCCAACCTCCTTCTATGGACCCCATAAATATCCCAGGTGACTAAGCTAAGTAATTTAGGTACCTATACTATGAAGGATGAATCCAGGACAGCAGTCTTAAAAAGCTGTTCATCATACTGTGCAGAAAGATAAAATTTCTACAACTTTTTAAAATATATATCCAAAACCTGTAACTAACTCTTGTTATGGTAGTGCCTGAAACTTCCTATGATGTGGTTGATTAGCTGTGATGATCTCCTCATTTAATAAATTTTTAAACAATAGACTTAACTCCAGAAGATATTTAAATTTATGCTTAAAACATATGTTTAAAGCCAATATGTAAGGAAAATCAGTCCTTGCTTAAGATGAGCATTTAACTTTTACCAAGAGAAGAAAATAACCTAATATAAATTTAACGTCAAAATTTAAGTACTTGTTAGTACCAGTATGCAACTGAATATTTGAAAAGTAGTCTGACAGAAATTCTTTCTTGTCCAACTATGTTATTAAATAACTTCTCAGACAGATAGCTTCGTAAAGGAGCTTATTGTCACTCTAGTGTATCTAGCTTGCTCAGACTAATATTCTGCTGCTCCTCACTTTGCCAGGGTAAGAACCCTGCAAAAGGATTCCAAAATTTACAGACAAAAGATTTAAAGGTTTCTCAGCATAACCCAACTCCCTTGATTCTGGAAGTTAAACTTTGCATCTTAATCCCTTACTCAGACTGTGTAATAATTTATGGGAGGATTACAAAAGACTTCTCAAACACTATTTTTTGGGGAGGGAGAAAAAGGAAAGAGCTATTCCATAGGAATCCTGTGTAATATGGAATTAGTCATTAAGTCCTTTTTAATAACCTAACATAAAAAAACTGATATGCTGCCCCACTATTCTGAAAGAGACGTAATTAAAAATAATGTTAAAAAGGTAGTTTGAAATAATACAAATAAAATGCCTGTAGATAAGAGAATTTCCTCTTTTCATGTAGTCATTTAAACTATTAATTATCTGAAAAAAAATGCCTGTTTAATCTTGTTACTATTTGGTAAAACTTTACTGAGGAAAGGATAATGGTATGCACTACTGTGAGAAATTATATCTGATCCAATGGGCCTTAACTTCTGTTGTATAGCAGCCTAATCCAGTCACAATTTTTTATGCATAAATAGAGAAATATGGAGGAAATTTGGTGTTGGTCCCACAGAGCTCCTTCTGCTAGGGGGAGATGAAACCTCATTTGAATGACCATCAAGCATTGTGGTCATATTAAAAAGATGTATTTAAAAATGTACCACTACTTTCCCTCCTCTGTTTCGGACTTAGCAACGGACTTGCACTTTAATGTTCAAATAATATCTCCTGATGCTATCTTTGCTAAGGTTCTCACCCTTTAATGAACATTTTGCCTCTTACCAGGTAAAAAATAGATAGTACACAGGAAACAGTAAAAATGTATATATATATATATTTATATACAGTCAATATTGTGTGATTTCAATGATGCTATGTTAAGCAGTAGCATCAAATAATTTTGCTTGTCAAACATCCTCCACATTCAGGATGCTTTGTAAATACCAATAACAATAATAGCCAGCATTTTTAGGAAAGTATTAAGCTACTAACAATACATAAGTCACTTTCAATAGTTCAGGTTATGCACTATTTGGCCAGGTCTACAAATTCACTTGTACAAGAGTAGGTAGGAAGAGGTTTTATTTCACAGGTTTATAGCTATTCATAGCATTTAAAAACACTGTAGAATACCAGGTTTTTTAACTTTCTAGTTTGTTTTTGGAAAAGAAGATGCTACCTCTAAATTCAAGACTATCTGTGTAGAGAGGACATTATTGCCTTGTTTCCATCTTACAACAGTTATTTTTATTCTATTTTGGCTGGTTTTACAAGGTGGGCCTAGTAAGTATGCTTGTAAAATATTATGTTTGGCTGCTCTGTCGTGGTTTAACCCCAGCCACCCACGCAGCCACTCACTCACTTCCCCCCACCCAGTGGGATGGGGCAGAGAATTGGAAAAAAAAAGATAAAACTTGTGGGTTGAGATAAGAACAGTTTAACAGGACAGAAAGGAAAAATCTAATCAAGATGGTAATAACAATAATAAAAAAACATTTGGAATATACAAAACAAGTGATGCAAAATGCAACTGCTTACCACCCACTGACCAATGCTTAACCAGTCCCTGAGCAGCAGTCTTCCCCTCCTGGCCAACTCACCCCAGTTTATATACTGGGCATGACATCCCATGGTATGGAATACCCCGTTGGCCAGTTTGGGTCAGCTGCCCTGGCTGTGTCCCCTCCCAACTTCTTGTGCCC
>JANXJC010000059.1:12545232-12565837 GCA_027564655.1 Leptodon cayanensis
CAGTGTTCAAGGCCAGGTTGGATGGGGCTTGGAGCAGCCTGGTCTGGTGGAAGGTGTCCCTGCCCATGGCAGGGGGGGGTGGGCTAGATGAACTTTAAGGATCTTTTTTAAAGAAGATTCCAACCCAAACCATTCTATTATACTATGGCTCTATGATTCTATGATTCTAAATACTTATAGCCTTAATTTTCAAACATGCTCCTTAGCTTAAGCTCACCATTTGATACTTGTGTCATCTTAAAAAAACACTTCTCAGAGACTGGGAAAGAACCTCAGATGCCCCTCTTGTTTATATGCAGATGGCACGTGCCCTATATCATGCTTAGGGAGGTTGGGACAAGTTTCAGAAAAGTAGAAAATGTTCAAATGGAGCAAACAGGGCTGGGTAGAAGACAGGGAAGGGGACAGAAATAAAATATGTTAATTCTTGGCACAGTAAGAGTTAAATACCCTGCATCAGTTATGCCTTTTTGCATTATCTGAGTAAGCTTTTTAATGATAGGACTTTAAGCTCATAGATTTGCTGCTTTGGGTCATCTCAGAGTTTATCAATGGGAAAAAAAAGAAGAAATTATTGTTGTATACTTGCCATATTCAGGGGAATACTGTGATGGTTTTATTGGTCATAAATCAATTAATATTATCAGTTCAAGTAGTACATTAAACAAACAACACAATTGAGCCAGCACCACTCATACTGAAAAGTATGGAATGATCTCCCAGTTACCTACTCTGACTTTTGCAACATGTGTTTTAAATTTATACATGTAACTGAAAGGAAATGAGCATGTACTCCAGAGCACAAAGTAAAATATTTCTCCAGCTATAGTGGTGCTCTTTACATTTTATTCACAGGTAAAATAGAATTGAGTCATCTAAGAAAAAAACAGACATATGGTCTCTGTTCTGATGTTTGCATAGCAAGAGTAGAGGAGGAGGTAACTCCTGAAATTAATTTTTAGAAGTAAGAGTGGTAGTAGAGCAGTGTTGGCTAGTCAGGTCTCATTATTCAGATGCTATCACACTATTTGCTTGCTTGATCACTTTTGAAGCACATACAGAAAGTAAGCTCTGTTGCACAGGGAAGCTCCTTGTCAAGAAAAAGCTTGTCCCCAGTGCTTCTCCTTTTGTAAATTATAGTGGCTTTGTTCTCACTGAATCCAGTGGCAGAGACCATATGAAAAGAAAAAAAATATGTTTTGTCCTCTTTCCAAAGTAGGCTCTGGTAAAACTGACAGGAAAGGGAATGAGCGTGAAAGTAGTTAGAGGAGCTTGACTGCTCACTTTTAGTGTGACCTATACCCAGTTCACTATTCAGCAGCTTAAAATCCAGGACTTTTACTGGAATTTTTCCTGCTAGTCAGTTTTTGCATGACATGGAGGCCTGAGATATCTTTTATTCTATGGGAGACAGCATTCTTACTGCAGGTTTGGGGTTATAATCTAAGCTGTAAAGTGTTTGTCTAAAAAAGAACATCATGGCTTTCTTTTGCTGCTGAAAATAGGAAGAATCCTGAACAACCCCCTGGTATTCAATTGTAATCATCAGAATTGATTTTCTTAATCCCTTGGGTTCATTGCTGCATCTCATCCTGTTATTGATAACAGGAGCTGTACCAAAAATAATATCCCCTTCATTGTGCCAAACTGATACTGTCCAATGCTTTCAAAAAGCAAGAATATTGCCAAATAAAATAGATTTCTGTGAATGAGCTGGTGTGAAGTCATGAACCACTTTTAAACTAATTTTGCACATTGAACTTATTTAAGTACTGAAAGCTGGTTGAAATACTGCACTAACTTAGAGATGACAGGAGTAGCTCCTCCCAGTAAACTATAGCGCAGTCAGACTGCAGTCTCTGGCTGATGTGTAAATATTCACCATTTTGGTAGGTGGTCTGTTTCTGATGCTCATAGCATTTTATTTTATAACATGGAAACTGTAAAGTTGTTAACTGATTCTTTCCTTCACCTCTTTCTGTGGGTCAGGTTACATTACCTTTTCTATGTGTCAATGTTTCTTCTTTTCTCTTTCACTGAAAAAAAATTCATAGGGCTCTAGGATCATGACTCCCTTCCATATTGGAAAACGTTGTAAGGGGTGCCTAAGCTATTACAGGTACTCAAAATACCTTTGTGTTAATGTGGTGCTGTGTCCCAGCAAATTACTTTGAGTACATGCCATCTGGCATCGCACTGCTCCGTCCGAACCTGCAGCAATATCTCTCCTCTGCTGACCAGGTCAACAGGTATGGTTTGGTACCATCTCAACCACCAGTGAGGCACAGTGTAAAACCTTGAATTTGATTATTTCACAGCCTTTCTGCCTTAAATCATTAAGACTCACTTAGGCCTGTATGGTGAAATTAGCAAAAATTAAAGATCGGTAGAATATTAGGAGCTTTTCAGATCAGCCTCTCCTTTTTCTTCAGATTTTAGTGTCAATTGCTTGGCAGGAAAATCTTTAGATTTTCAAAGATGATGAACAGATCTCTTTACAACTGGATTTATCGTGTGATAACATGTTAAGAGAGTTTGTCTTCTTTCTTCATCTGTATCACGAAAAATAGGCTTGAAATTGATGAGAGAGAAAAAGTGGAAAGCGGAATGAGAGAGAGAGGGGAGAAACCCATTTACCTAAGAAATAGCAAGTTGTTCTGTGGTCATGAAATCAGTGTCTTGAATCTCGGTTAAACTGAAGTTGCTGGCACAGACCAAGCAGAAGGCGAAACTGGATCTCAGCTGTCCCCACTGCAGGTGGGTGCTGTCACTGCTGGGCCGCTTGCTGGTCTAGGAAATACATTTTCTCCTTTCTGCTGTTGAGCAGTCATTCCACTCTAGGTGAATTTGGCTCATATAATGCAGCACAAAATGATTCTGACACAACTCTGGTTTTGAAGAAAATTTCCTTTTATTTGTTTTTGTGGTCAACTGTACACACATTTTTCTATCCAGCAACTCCCGTGAAAACTATTAATACTGCTACAGCAGCCAGCCAGAGTAAAAGTGTCTGTCTGTGTTGGAAGAAAGTTATTGAGATGTCAACAGGGATTCAACAAAATGGAGAAAATGATGGAATTGTGGCTGAACTCCAATCTATGGAAAACTAATTACATGTGAAACCATGACATAAGACATATGTTTCTGTTCATTTCCTTTGTGTACCAAGTCAGTTTGACTTAATTGTAATATTATGAGAAGGCTTTTATCATCTACAGCACAACTCACTGTAGGGCTGAGATTAGAAAGTGGTTTTATAACAGTTCAGTAAAAGTAATCTGTGTTATTGCTCACTTGAGAATGCTGTCATTTTAAGAAAAATGCACAGTTCAGAGGTCTCAGTTGCAGGAGGGTGGAAGAAAATCACTCTTAGCCTGATCCTTATTGCCTTTAGGTTAGGAAGAGTTACGGAGAAGCCTGAAGTAGTCTACCTACTGAGAACAGGGCAAGTACGCATCTAAAATACTTGTAGACCACCCTACTTTTGCCTTTTGTACAAGCATTCACATCTGTGCTCTCTGTTTGGGAGGAACAGATGTGCAGAATAATTAATACAATCCCAAAACAGTAGGAAACACCCCTTGATCTCAATTGGAAACACCAAGTGCAGCAGCATGAGAATATGCAAAAGTGGTTTGCAGAGCAAAGAAAAAGAGCCATCCTTCAGCCACCTTCTCCAGCAAACATTTCCTGCCCCTGAATTTCTTTCAAGAAATAACTTTTCTCTAGTAAGAGTCTCTTGACAAGATGTCTGATCTTGTAAGGCAGGAGAAAGAAAAAAACTGAATTAAGAAAAATGAATTAATGGAATTAATATTAATTCTCATCAAAACATTCCATCTATTACCGAAACACAATATAAACATGTAATTAAGCATGAATATTGTAACTATACAATGAAAAAGTAATGACATATCTGTTAAGTTAGAGGGTTCATTCCACAGATCACCGTCAGTTTCAGTTTTAATTCATTTATTCCAAAAAGCCTAATATAATGTTGATTTTATGCATTCAAAATATCTAGAGGACCCACAAAGGGAGGAAAGGCATGTGAACCTACATGTACATATTGGTGGTTTTGTATCTGCTTACTTAACTGTTATATGCAAGTCAGGTGCACAGGCAGAGTATTTGCCTAGTTGTGGGGTACTTGGTTTCAAGATATGAAATCTTAAAAGCCTAAGCATATGGTAAATTCCTATTTATATAAAATGGATTATTATATGCAGGCAGTTTTAAGTTTAACAGTTTGTATGGGACATATTTGTAATACTTCACGGCTTTTTTAAAAGCAGTTTGCAGTCTTCTTTTGTACTTTCCTTGATTAATTTGCTCATTAACAGATCTCTTGACTTTTACACGGCCTCCTCACATTGCAGCTGCAACTTAACCTACAGAAGTACTTCCCCAAATCTTAAAGAAAGGAAGAAAAAAAAAAAAGGCATTCACTCTGCCACTAATTAATTCACATATGGAATTCTCCAGATGCCAACACCATCTCTTTCATCCCAATAGCATCTGGGGTTAAATGCTTTTGGGCATAAAAGAGACCTTACCTCAGTATCTTAAAGCCACTGCTTTTTAATTACAGGGATGATAGACCAGTTCCCTAACTGAGCAAAGTTTCCAGCAGGTATGAGCTTTTATGGCAATGGTCCTATGGTAAAGCAAGTCACTATTCTACGAAAATGCACAGAAGAGAGGCCTCTGCTGCTGATGGTACATTTACTAGTGTGCTACTTTTTTAATGCACTGATTCTTCTAGTCAGGGATAATTACAAGCTCAGCAATCATCAGCAAACAGTATATATATCTCATATGAAGAATCTGGGACAAATATTTAAGAACAACTACTGCTGGTTTTGTTTGTTTGTTTGTTTTTTACACCGCTTATGCCATTCACGCCAGTTTCTCATGTGTTTTCTATCTCACTGATGCTTGAGTAATCTGTGTTTAACCAGGTTGCTTGGAATACTGTGCTCGTTTGAACCAAATGGCTCAATTAAAGTTGGTCTGGTACATTGTTTCCGAACTGGAAATATTCCTGTTCATGTAAGGCAGTGCGCTGTGGTTCTTAAAGTTTCCAAGTGATAAAGAGTAGACTGCAACAGGAATTTTCGTGGCAGATCCAGCTCTCCTAAACAGACAGAGACAGGTAAGGAACTAGCACATACACTCTCAGCACCATGATATAGAATTTATGAGATATGTACAGCTGCATAAACATTAACACTTGAGTCCCGCACACATTTTTTTTAAATCAAATCTTATTATCTATAATTGTTCAAGTGACCTTTAGTGAGGCACACCGTGAGAAGTGTTTACTAGCATTTACTATTTAATTCAATCTGGACTAAAATTTTAGATAGAAAAAAGGAATAAACAAAATAAAACAAATAATCCTTGCAAAGCATCCCGTTCACATGAGAAAAGATTACCCTACAATTTTAGCTGGAAGTGAATAATTCGTTCTGACACTGAGGAGACCCTACTGATCTGTGGTGACCTAATTTGGGAATTTTATTTTCTAACCCACATGTTTCCTTTATTACACATCTCTACTTTGTTACGGACAGGCAAGAGCAGTGGGAAGGTGTTGTCCTATCTCCAACACATGTTCAGGATTTAGTCTGTTTTGTTAGTCCATTGCTTACAATTTTAAAGTCTTCAGATCTATTTTATATTCTACTAGGTCTCCCCTCCTCCTCTTGTCTTCCTCATCCTCTCACCAAAAGCAAAACCCTTCAAATCCTGACAAGACTACGCGCACACTGACATTAACAACAAACCTACATACACAAATATTGAGTAAGAGTTTGTTCCACTGAAAAATGATTTAAAAAAAAAAAAAAAAAGAGAAAAAAGGCGAAATTAGGATCTTAAAGAAGTTGCTGATTGAAATGAGCTAGTATATAACTTAAAGTTAATGCTAGGTGTGTTGGCTTTAAGTATCTAATGACTACAGACGTGCTAGAGTAGTGTGCCTCCAGGATATTACTTGCTGAGGTCTGGGTTCATCTCATCCACATGTAGGTACCTGATTGAACTACTGATGTTCAGAGCTGAAGCACCCTTTGCTGTCTCCCTCCCAAGGAGGGAATGAGTGAGGGTAAATAGGCCCAGCCAAGATCTGGTGGGAAGAAACTCCTGTATTGACTGGAAAGGAAGAGTGGTGCTTTGGGGTCCAGCTGGTTGAAGTGAATCTGGCCAGGCAACCCTTTTCAGAAAAGTTTGGAAAGCAAAGGGCTGCTAGCAGTACCTTTCAGCTCTCCTTTCTATTCTCGCTACGTTTGTAAATTAGTAACTCAACAGAGCTTTGCTTATGTACAGCATGGAAGATAATAGCACGTGGACTTTTACATGTGAGCATTTGCACTGGTCAGCATTTACAAATGCCAAGTCATACCTGAGGAAGAATGAAAGAGGCTAGGATTTCTTGCTTTTATTTTAAAGAAGAAAAGTCTGGCCTCCTGAATTCTGAAAGAAAATCCATCAGTTCTGCTCTTGCAGGTTTTAATTCACTTGAAGAGTGAATTAAAACCAAAAGTCAAACAATCCATGACAACTTTAAAAAACATTAGAGAATTAATTTTAAAAATTGTTTATTGATAAAAGTTTCAAAATACTGATAAGGTTTCATTTCAGTATTAGAACAAAAATTTAAAAAATTTCCCCTCATACCTGATTTCCAGTGGATTAAACTGTCTGGCAGAAAGAGGCTGAGACAGAAAGAGTTCTTTTTCTTCCCACAAAAATGAAGTTGTAAAGGAAGATTTAAATTTCACCTTTCAAAAGTTTCGTCAAAATTAGGACATTTCTCCTTTCATATAGGTGCATATAATCCTTCAGCTCTTTTCCATAATGAAAAAAGCTGGTGGAACTTTATGTGTCCCTGTTTTTTTGAAGCCGGATACACCACAGTAATAGGCTTAGTCTGGGAGCAGTGTGTAGAGTGAAGATGCGTAATGCTGTGCATTAACCTAAATCCTCATTGACATTCCACTGTGCTACTGCCCATATTACCTACTAAATCTCTTTAAGCACTTCTAAAGGCCCTATAGTGAGGTTCTTAGACTGCGCTGTGTAGCAAACATTACAGAATAAGGTTTTAAAGGGCAGGAGATAAGGGAAAGTTTGAAGTGCATTTTTCAATACCTTTCTGCTTTTACCCTTACTCTTCTTCACATGTACCAGAGTTCTGGTGATAGTATTTCTACAACGGATTTGGATCTTCCTCGACCAAATTCAAACACCATTAATCAGGAAATTCAACTTAAATGTCATTTTGTCCAATGACCTAATTAGAAAAATTAATTAATTATGTTTATTCATATAACACATAAACTATAGTCATTTTAGCTCTATTTTTGATGCTGTTATTAAAGAAGCGGATTTAATGGTTCAGCAAAGGCATCCATTATTCTATCCCTGCCTGTTAAAGCAACTACACTGTCATGAGATGATGGGAATGTCTGCACAGATTTGCGGGCTCCCCATGTGAGTTAAGGATGCCTATCATTCCCTGAGACACTCTTGTTTGTTAAAGTGTTTTTTTGCTGATGGGTAGGGACTAAATGTGGTACTTTCAGTTAAAAATTATCTGAAGTTGAAAGCAAGGTACAATTCCTCACAATAGTGTAGATTTTCAACCTGAGGACATTAAGGCCATTCAGATCTGGATCTTTTATTTTATTTTTCCACAACCCCAGAGGACTGGTTTACATTAAGAAATAATACGAAGATGGCAAAAATGGCTACTTTTCAGGTGAATATTCTACTTACTTGACCAGCTCTGTGAACTCTAGCAAGGCAGCTATTTGATGTCACTAAAAATGCTCCCCATACTACTTTTAGGCTGTATATAGCTGCCTTCAAGTCTTTTTTTGCAACAGAGAAAGAGGAAGAGACTGAGGAAGAACTTGGACAGCTTAAGTCTTTCTGCTTTGGGGACTAACTATTATGTTCTGGCCAGCAAGTTCAGTTCATGGCTTTGAGGTAGGTGCCAAGGGTCAGGTTTTTAGGGGCATCTTGGGACCTAAAATATTTCGAGAAGTGGGTGGACCACAGGCCCTGAGGACAGCATTGCGGTGCTAAGGTAGTGGTGGCGCTGAAGAAAGCCAGAGCTCCGATCCTGGGGCTGTTTGCCAATACCCAATGCTGCACAGCAGAGAAGAAGATATTTTGGGTTGTAAAAAATGTCACCTTCTGTTTGGGATTCACATCTTCAGATTTTGTCCAGGTGTCTGTGTAGCTGCCCAGTCCTTCCCCACAGACTCACAAGAATGCAAGTGGTGACCACAGCACAGCTTTTTTATTCCACACTTTGGAGGTGAGAATGTGGGAGATCCAGATGTGTACTTCCTTCTCTGTCTGGAGGCATCCTGGCACCAACAAGTAATGTATGAGTAAAAGTGATTACTCTCCCCATCTCCTCCTGAACCACTTCTTGTTAGCATGGATGACATAGATGTTCACTGGGCTCAGGGGAAGAGGAGGAGTGAATGGATGAGCCTGTTATGAGGGCTCGTGAGTCACCCAATAAGGACAGAGCAACATTTCCATCCCTTCTCCCCTGAACAGAGCCACGACTAACTCAGGCATGTTTTCATTCACAACACTCTGTCTAATTATGCTTATTGAATCTGGTCTCCCCATTAAGGAGGATGGAGAAATGTATCATCTGTGAATCTTGGTAGAGCTTAGGTCTATTTACTGAGCATGTATGGAAATGCCCCACATCAGATACTCAACCATCCTAAAGAACAGATGACAACATGGCAGCCTGTATGCCTTAATCATCTCCTAGGCCAGGCAATCATTGCAGGGCAATTTTAAGTATCTGCATTTTCAATAGGGTACCCAAGAGTGGGGACTGGACTCTTGTTTCCCCCCAGTTCCTTTTGCAGTTCTGGCCCTACACTATATGTGTCTCCAAAATCACACTATGCGAACACTTCTGCCGCTGTGGTACTGCTTGTTTTTACTAGCTTATTTTAAAAGCATTCCATTTGACTAAATCACTTGTTTTAACTCCCAAACAATGAAAAATTACTAACTTCATTTTTTCACTGGAGGCCAATCTTCACTTACATCAAGGAGAGTATTTGCATTATGTCTACAGGCAGCTTGGTTAATCTTGCTATTAGTGGCAGAACAGTCATTTTTCCCATCTAATGCTGGATCATTTATCTTGTCCCCTTTCTCTTGCATAAGAGTTCCTTATTCTGGTACAAAGAGGAAGTCAGTTACAACTGTAACTTCACATATTTCCAATCTGTCAACCATTACTTTAGGCATAGGCAGTAATGATTGACATGTATTGTATAGTTCTATAGATTACTTTAAAGGAATTCTATTTCTGCTTCCACTAGAGCAGCAACTTGGTTACATTTTTAGCATTCTCTTCTTGTAATTATAGCCTTTCTTTGGCTTAGAGATAGAAGAGGGGGATGAATTCACCCACCATAGCTGAAGATCCAGATTGTCTTCACTTTTTTTTTGTATACAGTGAATTTGATAGGTCTGCTCAATGATCCATTTTCCTGATGTCATGGTTAGGCTAACTGTTGCTGTCCTCACCTTGTGCACAAATAGATTAGGTCCATTAAGGGGTCAGCGACCGCTGATGTTTGCACAGCTGAGGGCCAGGCTCAGGAAATTTGTGAAGAAGCTGTAACTATAACACCATCTCTTTAAAAGGATGCAGATAAATAGGCATGTGAGTAGGATCCATATGCCTATTTTTACTTTATGTGTGTGGTTTTTGTATGCTGAGATTAACTCTTCCATCTTGGAATACATACGTGTTATTTCTTTTTAAATTAATCTGAAAAGTGATTAAAATTTCTGGCTTGCCATGTAACATATTATCATACAGTGACATATGTAATTCATCACTAAATTAAAAAAACTACTTAGTAATTTTTTTTCAGCGTGATCCAATTAGTATTTGTGAATTGATAGCGTAGAACATTTGCTTTGAAGACTTTTTTGTGGAAAAAAAAAAAAAGATCATGCCTCTAGTCTACCAGTTAGTATATGGGATCAAAACTATACTGACTAATGGTCCTGATCAGGGGTCTGCTGTGAGAGTTTTCCTTCCATCGGCTTTACTAGTCTTTGGAACAAATCCATGCGAGTACACATACACAAGGAAAGAATTTGGCTCAAGACACATAAACTGTTTAGAAAGAAACTGTTGCTTTAAAAAGTTTGTAATATTACTACTAGTGTTGCTTACAGGATTTATGCTTATTTCAAAAAACATAGTTTACACATCTTGGACTCTTGTATACCCATTTATCTTTCACATCTGATCTTTCACGTTGCTTACATAATACAATAACTTTGCTGTTTACCTTTCATTAAAAAATAATAACTGAATCCTGAAGATGTGGTTTAGACCAAAAGAAGGAGGAAGATGATTAATAATCATTTATTCTTCCTTCCAAAGATAACATTTATGTGAATGTTAAATAAAATGATCAAGTCTGCATTTGCGTGTCATGCTTCCTCTGCACGCTGAGCTTGCTTTCTCTTTCTTCTGGTGCAATTCTTGGATCAGGTTTAATGTAGAAACAGAAACACAATATGGCCATGATCTTTCTGGCAGTACTTCCAGACCAAGTGGAGCAAGAAATGCCTAGACACCATCTTCCTGAAGCCCATTGGTTCTGAAATTTTCAGGGTAGTTTTGCAGACACAAATGCTTGGATAAAGTAAATAAGGATGCGTCCATGTTTCTCCAGTGTCAGTGTTTTTATTTTGTGGTATGGTGTCCTACTCACACTGAAAGTCTTTCCCTTTCCCTTAAGAAGGTACTGCTCTCTTGTTGAAAATTACTAACAAAATCTGTCAAATGATCTATAATGATACTGGGGATGTGGAGAAAGTTGCTTTAACAAGTTAAAAGAAGCTCAGGAATATTTTAGATCTCTTACATGAACATTTTGTACACACCTCCTCTCTCTTTTTAGTCCTGGTCACACATAATTTCTTTTTAACACATTGACAGGTATGCACTCATTAAATATAAGCATCCTTCAAATATAGCTTCCCCTACTCCACAGTCTGTCATCTCAGACACAGAAATTCTGTGGTTCCCTCACTTCCAATTTCAGGAGAAACAAATTACAGAGCAGGCAAATTTCACAAGTAAATTCCAGATCTCAGAGGCTATCGTTTGGAAGCCTAATATCCATTAGCCTGATTAATCTGTTTCCATTTCTTCTCTTTTGGCAGAGTAATGTAAGTTCTTGAGATGAATAGCTATGACATCTGGTTTGAACTAAAACTTTCTAACCCACCTATTCCCCTAACAGAGAAGCTGGCAATAACCTTAGGTTATCATCTGTGAACGAACACTGTCATGTCCAATACCCCCAACATCATATCTGAGCTTCCATGCAGCTCTGTGGCTGCATGGAAGTGATACTTGTCGAATAATTTTATTTTTGTGGCACATAAAAACCACCCAGGCAAGGACTGTGTTATGGCAGACACTGTATACAATATATGATTATGCTTTGAATATGCCCCTAAGGATCTTTTGTTTAGTATCGGGCCCTTATCCACCCTTAGATGCTTAGCCAGCCAGAACCAAATATGTAATTCATCTCCTTATTACTAGCCTTCTCTCAAGTATTGGAATTTGCATATATGCTTATTCATTGAGCAAAGATACATGAGAAATGGAGGGTAAAATGAATTAACTGAAGCATACTGTTGAACATTGAAATAAACTGCAAACCTTCATAACTTCTTCTGGGGGAATGAAATAAAAAAAATTAATATTGTTTTCAAACATGATTCTCAGCCTTTTGAAAATAACAAACATCTATGCCTATAGCTGTGTTTTATACTTTATGTCAATGGGAATATTCTGGATGTACTCAGCTCTGAGTATGTCTTGTTTAAAGTAGATATTCTGGAATAAAAATGGACTCAAAAAAAATGAATGAGTTGAAAGAAATCTTGAGGAAACAAAGGGTATTTTATTGTTATCTATAATTATAATATTCTTTACAAAAATGAGAATCATTTATCTTAAATACTTTCTATATTTCTCATCAAGGAGAAGGAACATTGAAAAATAAACTGAAACATGAAACATGGAGTGTATTTTATAGAGAACTGAAATCTACAATCTGAATAACAATTCAAGAAAACTTGAATCTATTTTCTCTATTTACTGTTAATGTTAAACATGTTTTTTTAAAGGGAAAAAATTCCTCTCATCTTGATGCCATCCAGATGTTGATTAAATAAGCTCTGATATCTTGTTATTAGTTTGATTTTATTTAAGTTTATTTTAATTTAAATGATCATCAGTGATATTGAAGGTATAATCTGTGAAATGCAGTAGTGGGCGGCTACCTGTATGAAGTGCAGGAAATGTTTGCATCTTTTCTTATACGACTTCCAGAACGTAAACTAGCTTATGGAATATGAAATAATCAATATAGCCAGGAGACTATCTAGGAAAGATATATATGATTCCCTTCCAACATGAATTATCAAATAAACCTATGAGTCTAAGAATCGCACCTCTTCTCCTCCTTACATTTGCTTTAGCCAAGCTCAGTGATTTATTTCTATATTTAAACTTGGCAGAAATAAAAAATAAAACCCAAAATGTCTCAAACGGAGAAACCATTTTAAGATGAACCATTTTAATAGAATACATGGATTAAGGAAGTACATCAAAAAGAGAAAGAAACACAATGTGTTGGATTAGAAGTGGTGAAACAGTGTAAAAAATGTTTTCAAAAGCATTTCAAACTAATTAGATGCTGGGTGTGGCTTCAGCCTGTGCAGAGAGTTTTATTGTTCAGTAACATTTGTAAATAATCTGAGAAAACTTCTGTTCCTATGAATGTTTTCAGACAGCAGATTCCAGATCCGTAAGTCATGGTTTTGTCTCAAAATGTGTTCCAATAAACAGGCAACCAAAATTCACTGTGGGTGGAGCAGCTGTAGAGCTTGGCTCTTCCAGTCAGGGAGCAGAACCAAAATCCTGTGGCATGGCACTTGGAGAGCAATTATCAAGGGCGTTACTCAAAGGATATCTATGTGTACATAATGAAGTTGTAAGTTCAAACAGACCAGTAAAGACAACAATCGCCATTAATTTTGGTTGCCTAACTTGTTTGTAATAATAATTTTGGTTATTAATAAATTAATGTTAAATGCAGACAACACTGTTCTTATTCTTCTCTTCTCTTAATGCCCAGTCAGTCCAACCCTGCTAAAAGCATAATGTAATCATTGACTACACTGGCTATCCTGTACACCAAAATCCATATGCCTGCACTTAGAAACATATCTAGTCTACTTTCCTTTAGAGGCTTTTGAGAACATAATCACAATACAGTTAACAAAAACTAGAATTTTTTAAAAAAACTGTTATTTAAACAAAACAGAATGAAAACCAATGTCAATGTATGTATGCAGACATAAATGGATAAAAACATCCAAATTTTATAGAGTTAAATCTAAGTTTAAATATATGACTTACAATGCTGATCACTCATTGCCTTTTGTAGCCCTGAAAACTAATAACTATCAAACAGGGTCCTTAAATGGAAATATCACTTGGGAGAGCTAGCACAATGTTAGGAGGATAACCTTTATACTAAAAGCAAACAAAGAACTTGACAGACGAAAAAAAAAGAAATCGCTATGTCTGGCACTTTGACTTGCAGGTAATTTAATGAATAGGGATTTTAATCTCTCCTTCACCCTCAAGGGTGAAATTCTCTTGCAGTATATAGCAGAACTGGTGGGGGATTAAATGTCTGCCACAGTGCTAGCTCCCATAGATTGGGATTCAGGGCCAAATTTGGGCTTGTCTGAGGAACTTAAATTGAGGATCTCTGTTTTGTAAATATTCTATTAAAACCAGGATTTTTCAATTCAAACCATTCAGCTGGCATGGAGGAGGGTTTTCTGCTCACTCTTGCTTTTGAAGTGTTTTCTGTTCCAACGTTTGTTCTTTTTTTTGTTGCTTTTGATGTCTACATTTGTGGCTCACTCCATTCCTGAGAAAAGAGACTTTTTTTTTCTCCTGCTGGAGAACTCAGTGAAGCCAGAATGCAACTAGCCTGGCCAGGAAAATAGGTCTATCTCTATTCTGTGTTTCAGTGTGCTTGACCATGTTCCTCACATGTATGAAAAATTTGTATTTCTAGAGAAAAACCACAACTTTGAGGGTAAATCTTGTGCAATCTGCCATACCATTGGTATCTATTATAGAAATATTTGAAAAGCTGAAAAAAAAGTCTTTTTTTGTGTGTTGGCATTTCTGGACATTAGTGCTCCTTTTCATAAATGTCAACTTCCCGGACAAGACCCAGTAAAAGAGCAAAACATCTGCTTCCAGGAAGAGCAGAACTTTCCTCCTTTAAGTGTGATTTAAGTACATCTTGCATTCTAAGTGGTCAGTGATACGGTTCTTGAACTACTCCAAAAAAAGGGAAGTGGGAGTAAAACCGGAGAGAAAAAACGGACACATGATAATTTTCAAGAGACATAGACCTACTAGGTGGCCCAACAACATCAGATAAGACTGTTCAGTGTTTGCATCAGGCATTCATTCTTTATAAATTATAAGATGCCAGAAATACTTCCCTGAAATTTATTTCTTCATTTGGGAAGATTTGAACAGTGCACAGGTATCTTCCTGGGTTATGTGGGAAGATAAGATCTGCGTTTGAAGATGTGTGTAAGAGATGATTCAAAAAAGAATAGCTATAATGTCTAAAATCTGAGTTTTATGAAACATTTACTGATCTGACTTGTGAAATGCACTTTTTTTTTTTCCTAGATAGCAGTTCAAGGGGTAAGGGGCAATGGAGACACAACCATGATATCCATGGTAATGCTGTAATATAGACAGTTTGATGATAATTAAGGCAACAGAAGGAAATTTAGAAATGAGGATGAAATGTGTATATAAACCCAAATCTACGTGCAGTAATATGTGTTTTGGTGTCATATTACTGCCATTGCAAATGACCGACTGTAACAGAATTAAACTTTGAAATAGGAGAAAACTCTGTTCAGATAGTGAGGTACATAGTAAGTCCTGTAATAAATAGAAGGAGGTTGCAACACTAAATGAGAAGAGCTTATATTTTTTACATCTTTCCCACTGGTCATTCTGTAAAAGTAAAGCTCACATTTTAAAATTCTGACTTACTGTGCAAATTGCTTCTTTACGAAAGTAGGAGCAAGAAATACTTCATACAAATAATGGAAAATAAATTTAAAGTCCATGTTGGAGTGTTTACTTCTGTTTAGACTTTTATTTGCCAAAACTGAGCCTGTGGCAACTTTTTCTGAGACAGAGTTATTCAGCCCTGACAACAGGGGTGGAAATGCAGAACAGCTGGAAACAGAGGGATCATAGCTTTAATAATCGAGGAAAATGCACCGATGGAATATACTGTAAGTATGTAAAACCCATTGGGAACCACATGGTGTTTCACAGCTGCACATGTAAAGCAACATCTGCTCTGTGGCAAGTGGCCAGCAGGTAGCTGCTGTAGGTGGTGGGGTGCACATTCTACAGCTTGTCTAAGGTGGAAGGGCTCTTGTTCATTTGAAAAAAGGAATAGGACTGTGTCCTTGGAGTCTTGTGACAAGGAAACTTCCAAGGATTGTAAAGTTTGGTTTGGATGCTTATCTGTAGTATCCAGATGTCTTTTTTTCTGCTGAATCTTGCCACCAGTAAAGTTTCTTTGAAAGACATCTGTGCTTCCTGCCAGACCTGATTACTGCTAGAACAGCCTTGCCTACAATGTTTAATTCCCTGCCTCTTCTTTTCATATTTTGGTCCATTTGTCAAAAAACACCCTGCCTTAGACTTTGTGGTATTGGCTCTGGTTGGCACTGCAGTAGTTGACGTTGCCTCCCTACAGCTGGCAATACTTGGGTATGGCCCCAGCTAATTTTACGACGAGAGAAAGGTTTTCTTAGCCATTATGCACAGAATTACAAAAGTTCCCTTTTCTGCTTACACAGAAAGGTGCGACAAGCCAAAGAAAAGATTAACAGGTAATTTGCCTTAAACATATTACAAAAGTGTTCCTTTACATAGTACAGCTTCAAGGAGAGCCTATGTTCCTATGTTTACTATACAGCTCTGCAGGGGACAGACACTTGATAGACAACAGGAAAGTTGTTCATACAAGATTAACTGATCTTGTTTGATTAATAAAGTAGGTCTCTCTGCAAAGACAAAGCTTTTAATATATAGCTATGAAAGTTTTGTGGTTAGGCTAGATTAACTGAGATTTCTGAGGTTCCTGTCTGATGGGAGCAGGGAAGCACAGCTGGAGCCTTACCTTGGGTTGGATCCAACCTAATTCCCACAGGGAGCCTGGATAAGGGTTTTTGATCTACTGCCTCGGACCATAGCTTCATTTTGGAACTCATTGTAGCACACAAAAGGGCAAGGTCAGTTGAACTAACTTGATTGGCATGCCACACGCTCAAGCTTTGCACCATGTCAGTTCAATTAACTGTTCATTCCTATATAAAACAAAAACCCAAACAAAAAAGTCTCTCTTCTGTATTTCAGAGCCATATTGTTTAATTGCTTTTTTCCATCCAGCTTTCAGAATTAGTCAATACGTTGTAAAATGTTAGTACCTGACTTACAGAAAGAAAATGAGGTAATATTTCTGAGTATCAGGATTGCATGTGCACAACTGAGACCAGAATTTGACTTACACCATATAAAGCTTTTCAGTTCTTTAGCAGATCATGGATGTAAACAAAGGAAATAATCAAGTATGAATCTACAATGGTTTTGGAGAAAGGAATAGATAAAGTTGGTGAAAATTTTTACAGACCTTAAAACCAAATGTTCTTCCACATGAAAGGAAAGAAATGAAACTTTTCAAGCCCCAGGAGGTCTCATCTAAATTTTGGTGGGATTGCCTCTAAGAGGCCTTTCTGTCTCTCCCTCTTGCTCTCTCTCTAGTGTCTAACCCCAAACTGACAAATTGTTTGTCTACTACTCTTGGCTGGGGGTTTGCGAGAGGGAAGAGGCCTATTTTACATTTGGGTAAAATCTTCTGCTCTGGGTGGCTCACTTAGCCCTAAAACATTGCCAGCTGAAATCCACCAACTGTTGGCCCTATAAAAGTGGTGGCAAGCAGGCTGGCTCGTTATATGGCAGCCAGTCCATTAGTGAAGGCCAGAATATGGGGCGACTTCATTAGTTCTTGTGAGGGAAGCAGGGAATTGCCTGATTTACTGTACATACCAAACCTGTTACTCACGCCAGATGAAATTGTGAAATCACTGTATGATTTTTAAGATAACCTAGCAAATTCAAATGTGAGGTGCTAATTAAATATACCTAGTAGAAAAGATACACACGTAGTAAGAAATTGGTCCAATATATGCTGGACGCTGAGAGTGGGGTCAACAACAAAGGCACTGGGGCCAAAGACAGAGCAGCTTTTGACTGACCTTCAGCAGAGCCAGCAGCTGGTAGATCACTGAGAGACGTTTGTAAGAGCCAGCTGTTTCCAGCTGCTGTCCTGCTTCTTGGGAGATAGCATCTTCTGGTTTCCACAAGCCCCGAGAGAGAAAAATGTGATGTGCCAAACCACTCTGGGAAGATTGTTGAATCGAGCCAGTATGTTTGAGGGGTAGGGAGAATATTCTCCCGTTGAAGCTCTTCCTCCTTGCATGAATAGGCTTGGGCTTCCCAGTCTGTGCCCCCCTGCATCACCCATGGGTACAAATGTGATCCACATCATGCTATAAGCACATGCCAACATTTCTGTCCTGTCAAATTAGCTAGAGTGCATGACACAGAGCTCAGGCTGTGTGCTTTTGTCCCAACTTGGCTCTGGGTGTGCATGACCAGATGGTCCCTGATACAGCTTAAAGCCTCTGAGTGCAAAGTTAGCCTGAAAAAATCCAAACCTCCTGGACATCCTTTTCTTGGATCAATGCTCTGTGTTCTGTGACCATGCTGCATGACCCAAATTTACTCATCTAATCTAAGACTGGTCACGTAATTGCTAGGTCCCAGAGAAACTATGCTCATACATGATGTTAGCATAGAAGTCAGAACGTTTACTTCAGGGGATAGGAAAGGCAAGGCAAGATGGAAGTACTGTTGTTCAGTCCAAGTATCAATCTGTAAAATATTTGCATAAGCAATATTCTTAGGTATTTCTCTCCTGCACACAGAGAAGAGAAAACAGCAAAAATTTATGTAATATCTGCTTTTGAAGGGGAAAGATGACAGTGTTTGTTGTTATTTTGGTGGTAAATGCATTGTCCATCCAAAGATGTTTTGTATAATGCAGTTTACAAGGCACGCGGTTTACAAGCAGTTTATTCGCTTGCCATCTGCTTGGGGGGTGTGTGTTACCTAGAAGACAGAGATCCTGCAGCTCAGCATGTGAGTGAAGCCCTCTGGTTTCACTACTGCTTTGTAATTAATTCCAAAGCTATTCAGACAGCAGGACTACCCGAAGGTAAAGGCTCAAATAAACAAACTGGCAGCATCCTGAGAGCAGGGAACACAGTCTTATACGTCCTTTTCCCACTCCTTCAAAGGTGACACCCAAGATTAGCGGTGAGAGATTCTGAAAAACAAAGAGACAGCAAAAGGGACAGGATGCTGGTGCCAAGCACGTGTGAAAACCTTGCGAGCAACATTCGCTTGTTTTGCCTCATTGACAGAGCATATGGAATAAAGACACCTGAAAAATGAGACAGAATTGAAAGAAGTCTGACAAATGAGATGGCCAGGAGGATTTGCAGACATCTCATGAATGAGATGAGCAGGAGGTTATGTTACCTGGACAAGCACACTGACATAAGTAGGCATGGAACCATCAGGGCACAGGAACTCACAGTGGGGAACTGAGTGGCAGAAAAGATCTGGTACACTGGAGGATACAGAAGGGAAATGGAAGGTGCAGAAATAAAGCAGAAAAAGGGCATCTACTGCCATAAGAAAGCAGGAAGAACTGTGACATGAAGATATTAGAGCCTGACCCTAAGGGGGGAGAGGCTGATATTTAAGATATCTTGAGAAAGAACCAGAGAAAGCACAATTTACACCTAGAAAGAAGAAGTGGAAGAGAGAAAGGTGTGAAATTTATGCCAAAGCCAGGAAAAGATTACTCACTTCATGGGAGCTACCTCCTTTTAAAGAAAAATTGTCAAGGCTTTTGGTGAAGGGACATTTATAAAAGAATCAAAGAGTAGATACTGTCTTAGATACTTGAAGATATAAAACTAAACCCAAGAAAATTAATAGTCAGTGTAGGTTCAGTCTTTATTGAGCATAAGTCACAACTCAAAAATGATAAAAAAATGTGAAAAATTACATCTATGTCATGACAGTCTCAAATGAGGATATTAAGAGATAACATGGAGAACCGAACTAATTGGCTTAAAGCTGTGCAAAAACAAAGCCTGATATGGAAATTTGCTTTACCTCCCCTGGGCTGGAAGTCAATGTGATTGTCAGCTATTATTAGAGAAGTACTACTGAGAATTATGCAATTATGGAAAACACTAATTTCTCAGAAAGAACTGATATTAGTAATGGTAGGATGTTTGTGAAGTAGATAATAAATATTTTCATCAGTTATACAGCTGGGAAGAAATGAAGCTATTTAAGATTTGTTGGAAAACAGTGAAGACACTGTACAAAGTAATTTTGGATGGGGCCTAGCAAGCCAATTGAGTTTAAATAGAAAGAAAAAACGGAAGTAATTAAACAAAACAACCCACCCACCCCCCAAATACAAAAGTACCTGAGATCTAATAGTTAATATTTATTTAACATCTGATATTTAAAATAATGTAGTAGAAATTATTTAACATTTTTTTTTTTTAAATAAGCCTTGGTAAACTGTGAGAACTAGTTAATGGAATCAACTAGAACATAAAAATCAGGGAGCTGTACGGGGTAAGTCACAGCTTGTGTACCAGTGACATAAAAAAGAAAAAAAGCCCAAACTGTTCTATTTGAAGTTGTATTTAAAACACAGGAAAACTTTGGTAAGGAGGAGTTCTTGACAGAACTGGCTTAAAAGTTAATGGAAGAGAGAATTTAGGAATAAGAGAGGATCTGATTAAACCAATGTAAAAAAGGCAAACTGCTCAGGAAATAAAGCTTCTTTTTAGGGAAATAAAAGCTTAAGGAAAGAAAACTGAAAAATCAAGTTGAATTGGCCCTTTCAAGGCCTAAGATCTTTCAGAGGAAGGATTTGGAGATGAACAAATTCACATTTTTTAATCATCCCTAACATGAATTTTGTAAAGGATAATCTTGTGAAGAGAAAATGATGTATACACTGATGAAGAACATGTATTAGGATAGATATTAGCAGCCACCAGAGGATGAGGTGCTGAAACAACCTCCCCATAGGACAACAGGAGCAAAATCCAGTTGAAAATGGGGAGTGGTACGGGTTATAGGATATAGCACTGAACCTGCTCTATCTGTGATTCCATAATGTTTTGGGTTTGTGTGGAGAGGTTTTTTGGTGACGGTAGAGGGGCCGCAGGGCCGGCTCCTGTGAGAAGCTGCTGGAAGCTTCCCCGGCTCCAAGCCGGACCC
>JANXJC010000059.1:12566239-12603262 GCA_027564655.1 Leptodon cayanensis
GAGAGAACCGGGAGTGGGGCTGAGGCGGGCAGCAGGGAGGGATGGCGGGAAGGGGTTCTCAGGCTTGGTTTTACTTCTCGGTATCCTTGGTTTGATTTGACTGGTAGTAAACTAATTTGATGTTGTTTCTTCCCCAAGTTGAGCCTGTCTTTTGCCCGCGCTCATAAGTGGGGAGTGATCCCTCCCTGTCCTGGTCTCGACCCACGAGCCTTTCTTTCTATTTTCTCCTCATCCCACTGGGGCTGGGGGGGGCAGTGAGCGAGCAGCTGCATGGTGCTTTGTTACTGGCTGGGTTTAAACCATGACACATAAATATCTAATTTTCCTAATTTGAAGTAGAGTAGCTATAAGAGGGACACAGGAAGTCACCTTTCTCTAGAAGACTTGAATTAGAGCACCTCTGTAAGATACAGTTTTAATCCTTTTTTGGAAGAGTGGGCAACTGAACCAAGCATCGTATTTGTGAGATGGAGAACTACCTCCATGAAAATATTAATTACGGATGTTTTGGTTGGGGATTAGAAGGAGGAGAGGGAGAGCAGGGATGCAAGAATACCATGTTTATCCACCCCTCTCTTTTTCTTAAACTTTGTGTAGACATCAATGAGTATTTGTCCTCAGAGCAAGTACATTGGGCTTTAATTTGGGACTAGGATTGAGACAGAGTGTAACTGCACAACATTGCTCATGTTGAGTTTTCTCTGGACAGAATTTCAGCCAGCTAGGGAAAACTAGTTTCTCAAACATAAATCAGATATGCATTCTGGTATCAAATTTTTCATCCTCCCAGCCGCAGCCTAGCCCTGAAGTAATGTAAAATATGAATCGGGACTATGTGCTAAATCCTTCAATAGATCTAGTTTGCAGTTTTGAGAAACTTCACCTTTATAGGTAAAGCTATATCAGTTCATTGAGAATTAAGCTGCCTCTGATTTTGCCTGGGTTTACTTTAGATGTTTTTTCTCTTTTAAATAAAAAATGTCTGATTTCCTTCTGCAAATCTGCTTTTTATTTTGGAGTGATAGGAAACAAAGCTCGGAGAAGTACTGCAGGCTTGTTAAAACTATTGGACTGATTGATTGGTAAAGTGATAACAAAACCTGACACAAACCAAGCAAAAAAGTTCTGGGGAGTGCATTAGTTGAGAGATTCACAGAGCTAAGAAGCAAAAAGTTTGACTCTCTGCCAAGAAAAGTTGGAAAGGGAGGGATTTTTTCCAAGTCAGGGAAGGATAGCTCAGGCTAGGAAGGCTATCCCATCGCAGTGTACTAAACACAGTCCTGGCAGATGACTTGAAAAATGCCTAAGGCCCCAGTGCAGCAAAGCACTTAAGCGTGTGGGTACCCTCTTTGACAACGGTCGACTAGACACCTACTTGAAGTTATGAGCCAATAACTCAAATGTTTTTCCCAAGGACAATAACCTGAAAATTTTTCCCAGAACTAGACTGAAGACAAAAACCCAGACAACTGAAGAAAGGACCCTTCCTTTTTGCTGTGGCTGAACAACACATGTTCTAGTTATCTTACTTTGTGGGAGCATTTTAAACCCTAATATGTTTTAATAGAATCCATTCTTGTTCGTAGCAGAGGAAAACATATCAATGGCTATACTCATTATTAGAAATCTTTCTTATACTGTGAAAGGAGAAAAGAGTTTTGCAAAAAAATACATCAATCCCCTTGACATATAATGTCAGGAACATTTTTATAGCAGTAAACAAAAACACTGGCTACCAAAAGTGTCACCAGTTTCAGCAGATACAGTAGGAGAAATCAAAACAAGTTTAAATGAAAGCTCCAATGATTCATTCAACTGAAAATAAATGGAAGATGAGCACAGAGGAGTCCACAGTGTATAAAATAACAAATACTTCAAAACTGCTGACAGCAGGGCTGGACTGCTAAGGTGATGAATGCTCAGGAAGCTCTACAATATAAACAAACTCATGTTTTAAGTATCCAAGTGAGACCACACTTTGAGAGCAACGTCATGTCATTTCAACCTCTGGCTGCCTGTGTCTAGTATCTTCTCAGTGGTGGTAAAGTGGTTGATTACATTCAAATCCCAAAGACACTAAGACCTCAAAGGAAAATGCAAGTGGCCTGCATTAAGACTGTGGTCAGCAATATTTCTTTTATTGCGTATTCTTTTAAAATCAAATTCAGTAACTACTAGCCCCATTCAGAAGAAGATTATTACTGTGTGGCTAAGATATCAAACTGAAGATCTACATAAGAAATGTGTCATCAGGAATCCCAGCAAAAGCATAATTTGACTGACTGGAGAGACAGGAAACCTTAAATCCTAGAAACGCAAAGATTGAAGATAATAAGGTTAGAGAGTCTTGTCTTGCAAGATATATGTTAAAGCATTTTAAAAATTGTAGTAATTTAAGAACCACTACTTAGGTTAACATTATGAAGCACTGTAAAAATATCCCAAAATGAAAGAGAGAATAAATGACAAGGAGACACAGGTAGGCACCCAGATTTTGACTGCATCAGAACAGAGTTGAAGAAAGAATCCTGACAAGGTGAGCACTGAGCAGGTCCATAGTGCTTGAGGTTATTTTTGTTTAAGAGGGGTAGCAAAATACCTTCCTAGCCATAAACTGAACAATAGTAATACAGATCTGAAAGGAATTCTGGTATTTAATTGTTTAAAACAGTCTCAAGAAGCCATACAGATTGAATCATGTACATATTGACTGGAATACAAACTATCCCTAATATTTCTAACCCCTTCCAGTGAAAACCCACAAAAAGTAGATGTCTTATGATCCTCATAAAGAAAGCATAAGGGACTTGTATCAGTCTTCCCCCCCCGCCCTTATATAGAGCTTACTTTGAATTCAGAGAACTTCTTAGGCAAGTACAAATGTAGAGCTGAGGCTGGCAATACAATGGTGGGACCAACGTGAATGATCTTCCTTAAACTGATGCCCTCTAGAGGTGTCTCAAATCGAGAAGAGAAAAAAAGGAGGCTACTCAATATCATTAATACAACTTGAAATCCTCTGTCCTGAGAAATTTAAAAAGAATGTGACAGATTTACTCAGGAGTGTTTAATTTTTTCTCATTAACATGAGTTCTCCGCTTATTAACCCAAGCCATACATATTTTGTCCAGTTTTAAACAGTGCTTAAGGGAATGGTAGTGTAGCCCTAAAGGTCTATTGATAAAAGCAAGACAAGGCTAGGAGAAAGAGAGAGAATACATTTTATAAGGCCAACTAATATAGCCAGAACAGCTGAAATACATATTAAGTGCAAAAGCCTTTCCTGAGGTCATGATATATGTCTTAAATCCTATGTTCACTCTTTGGTACCTGCATTCCTGAAGTGGAGTTTTGGAAATAGCGAGCTGATCTAATGCCAGTGTAATGTCAGTATAAATCAGTGTAACATCTTGCCCATAATTACTACCTTGCAGAAGCAGATTTTGAGACATAAGGAAGTGCATTGTGGCGAGAAACAGGAAGCACTGACAATACCGCAACTAAATAAAAGTCTGAATTAGGCAAGAAAAGGCAAAGGCAGTGATTACCTATGTACTCTGCTAATACACTCGTGAGTTATTTTCCAGCTTTGTTCTCATTGCTAGCAAATCATATACTAGCCTGTTTTGGTTTAGGGTTGCTTTATTTTGGTAAATACATGTAATACATAAATACAATAAATATATATCTTATTCCAAAGAATCTGAACAATATGAAGTCTTTTTTTGACATACAGAAGTATTTGCAATGACACTTCATTTCACTTTGATTCAATGCCACTATGTAAAAAACCCAAAGAATAAGGACACAATTATGTAATTATATTCTTTTCAGTTTTTGCTCTCCGATATGTCCGTCTGCTAATTTAAATATTGATCTGGGCATACAACACACACCCATCTTTTACACTTTAGGTAAACGGCAGCTAAATTCCAGCTAGGTTTCACTGCAGACAATCGTGAAAGAAAGGAAATCAAATGTGTGGCTACTATTGTAGTCATCACCTAGTAAAAATAATCTTTTGAAGCAGATATTCTTCCTGCCCAATTGTGTTTGCCTGTCAGTCAAGCAGGCCCTGTCTCAGATCAAGGAAGAAAAAAAAAGAGCCCGGAAAGTTTCTAAAGCAACAATATTTTCTTCTTTGTCTGACAGCGAACGCACTTATTTACATTACTGAGCCCAGGAAGGGTTCCAAATTCCCAGCATCCTATATTCATATCGAGGCAAGATATTGGCATGTCAGCCACCCTTCTGCTCCACATTCAAGTTTTTTTTTATATATATGAGGCCTGGGCATGTGAGCTTGCAGGGATCCCTGACATGTTCCAACAGATGACTGAACTGGAAGACTAGGAGACCAGAACCTGGTTTTTACTGCAGTGAATCCCAGCAGGTAAGTCTAGACAATGCATTTCTTTTTCAATTGCACATTGTATTATAAAGCAGGAGGGATTTGATCACTCTAGCAGTTCTACTTCATTTCCAAGCCCTCAGTCTCACTGGGAATCAAACTGGGGCAGAGGGGGAAGATCTCGATTGCCCTATATTTGATTGCATTTTCCTAAAAGGAGAAACCAAATAATCTAAAAGAGCTATTCTGCCAAAATAATTATTTCTCAAATGTCTGAAAAAAATTAATAAGCTCTCTAGGCGTATCATGCTTACCCAGAATTTTACAACAAGGCAATATAGGTTTATGATCAGTTAGCACACTATTTGGGGATGTCAGGCATCCATTTCATCTCCTTGCTATTCCAGGTTGAGGTTGCCAGAAAAGTTGTAAGTAAAATTAATTAATCACATATATCCTCCTTCCCATGTAGATGTGGGGCACTTTTTGGAAGGTTATAGTCTTCTGATACTTGCCTATCTTTATGTTTTACTTACTTAGATATTTG
The DNA here is from genome assembly GCA_027564655.1 of Leptodon cayanensis. NCBI lineage: Eukaryota > Metazoa > Chordata > Aves > Accipitriformes > Accipitridae > Leptodon > Leptodon cayanensis. The sequence continues at coordinate 12,571,138 of JANXJC010000059.1, forward strand.
TTTGATTTTTTTGTACACGGTGACCTCTTAACCAGCAATGTACTAGATGTTGATTTCAATATAACTACATTCATCAAAGTCAAGTGATTTGATAACTACATTCCTGTGGCATAATGGATTCTTGATTCCCCATTTGGATTTTTTTGTTGTTGTGGATTTTGGGGGGTTGGTTTTGGGGGTTTTTTGTTTTTGTTTTTTTTTTTTCCTTTCCTTACAGTCTAGTTCAGCATTTTCAAAGTTTGCCATACTTCGTAAGCAGAACAAACCATTATTCAATTTAACTTGAGGTTTATTTGGGAACAGTGAGGAGGCCCAGCCTATTCTGAAAGATGCTGAACATCTGTACATGTGGCAACTTAATTTAAGGTTCTTGTTCCTCAAGTTGGAATCCGGAGTCCTTACAGGATGTGGGGGCACCACTGAGAATTTAGTTCACAGCATTTTCTTACTGAGAGTCATATTAGCCGATGTGTTGTTTTACCCTTATACACATCACTTGGGGTAAGAAGGAGCCAACTCAGAGTGGGATGTAAAATAGAACACACACACACACCTCTTTGATGCTAGAATTAAGTTCTTCCAAACATCATAGCCTTCACCAAATGCTTCAATGAAATAGTTGGAAAATATTTGCAATATTGGCAGAAATTTTTTCCTTAACATCATTTTTGGAAACAACTGAGACCCATTTTCAGCAATACCCTTTAAGAATTACAAAGAAACAAAATAAAAACATAGATTCTGAATCAGAAGCAAAGGACAAGCATGGAAAATTTCAATCCAAACAATTAGTTTAGCAAAGTTATAAATATCTGCAAACTGAGGCTTTCAGTGTTTCCATTGAGTTAGGCAATCTTAATTTAGACATTACGGTTTGCTATGCCTATAACACAATCCCCCATTTCCCCACCCCTGCCCCCCAAAATGCAAAGGCCGCAGTTACAGGATTACTTAGTTGCTCGTTTCATACTTAAACACTTTCAGAGTCTTTATGCAGCTAATGTAGAAATAAGACTCAGTCTCTGAGTGTTGTCCTAATCTAATGAACACATGAAATGTAATAAAATAATCAGACACTAGCAAGTTCAGAGAGTTTAGGCAGTTCACTTTTGAACTACTGTGCAAATAAATCTTTCTATGTCTAACTTGACTTAAACAATCCAGTGGTTTCTGGTGCTATTCTTGTTCACCTTGTATGTTCAGTTCTCTTTTTCTTATAATTCTTTCCAACATTTTAAGTGCTTGTTTTTAATGTACCATTCTTACACAAAGACCTGCCAGCTACTGTCCTGTAATTTGAAAATGGGTGCCAAACATAATGACTGTTTTATACGTTTCCTGAACTAGGATAGTCTCAATGCTATAATAATCATAATGAAAAGTAACCTCCAAAAAAAGTATCTTGCTACCTTATATCTGAGTCCTTAGGTTTCTGCGTCCTCTTAATTTGTCTTGACCGAGGAGTCATTGTCAAGGTTTGAGTGCGCCATGTTTATGTATCAGATGAGGCCACAGGCTAAAATCTTTCCTAATTTTCAACCACCTAATCTCACCAAAGTCAATAGGATTACACCAACAGGAAACAAAGCAGTATTTATTCACTTGTCTCTATTCTCTATCAGCCTGTTATAACAGCAATAATTCTTTTGATGACTTCTGTGTGTCTTGCTGTTGTATCTTGTAATCTTGCTTATTATCTTTCTCAGCATGTCTTGCAGATTAGTACAAAAGTAGAGGGAAAGGTTAAATAGGAAGTGCTGTATAAATATCCACCACCAGCCAAGCATACTTGAGTTCAACAGACAGTGTTTCTCCCTTGCTGTGCTAGATACAGATGTTGGCAGTCTTGAAAAATGGGGAGTTTCGCATTTCTAAGAGAAATGTAGCAAGACCAAGAAAACAATCAGTAAAAAACTTCATGAATACCCTTTTAAAATATGTATTTTTAAATGTACAGTGTGATCCTCCCGGCTCATTTGTATTATTACTAAGCCAAAGAAAATCAAGATGGATTTTTAAAAAATCTATTTTCTTCGTGTAGATTGTAAATCTTATTCAAGTAACATTAGCAGATGCTAGTTACTGCTAGCTACTGCTAGTGTCTTCTCTGGATCATGCTGGCAGAACATAAGATAAAAGACTTCCAGAGCTGAGAGTTTTCCTGAAATGATCAAAGCATTGCAAAATTTGCTGCTTCACTATAGCATCTGCAGCTGGGTCATCAACTTCCAAAGCATCTCATGCTGGCTGAAAGGAATAAAGAGAGGCTATTCAAAGATGTGCTGGAAGACACTCCTTTGCCAGGAAAAGCAGTAACTGAGCCCCTGCGCGAGGTGGAATATCTAGGTACTTAGAAAATCATAAAAAATGGTCCCCCAACTAGCCTAAGGCAAGTATGCTATTCCAGCATGTTGGAGCACTGGCTGGTCTTCCTCAAATCTGAGATTTCATTCTGCGGGACTGTACAATGCTTCATGCTTTGCAGTCAAGGAAAAGGACATGTTTCTTCTTATGAGGCCAAATAAGTTTGGACAAACTTTATTTTAATTTCTTCAGTGTATCTCTACAATTTATCTTCCTCATTTATCCACAGAAAAAGGGCAGAGTGTACATAAACATAAATGTATGTACACACAGCTATATATACATGTATATGCAAAAAGAATGTATGTATAAAAACACAGAAAATATACACATGCACAAAGACACCCCCCCCCGCTGCTATCTATCTAAAGAAAGAGAGAGAGTCATACAAACACGTGTACACATACCAGGATCTGCACCTTTGGAGAAAATGGCTGTAAGTGCAGAATGTTACCCTTAATTTATAATTAACTTGATATGATGGTTTAATCCTGAGGTTTCTATCCGGGCATTTGGTCTGGGTGAAGCTTGCAAGCAGATTATGATACAGAAAGCCATGCTGAATAGCATCAGGACTAAGTCACTATGACCCAGGCTATTAGAAACCGGCCATAAGCAACATCTTCTCACCTCCTTTTTTTTCAACGGCAGTTAGACTCAGAACAGCTATACAACGGCAATGGCACAATCTGTTTGGATCTTGTTGAATGGGAGACAGACCTTAGCCATTTTGTTTTCCTGTACCCAGGACCAGATTTTCACATTTCAGTCTATGTTTCGTAACACCTTGCTGCGTATGCAGGTTTATCAACTTCAATTGAATTTTACAGAAACATCGTAGCAAGGCTGGCAAAAGCTAGGACATTGTCAGTGTGACTCAGTATAAGAAATTACTCTGAGCTACATTTTGCTCTCAGGGATGGTCTGACATCACTAATTACTGCTAATTTTTTGTTTTCCTCAGTTTGGTGGAAACCCATACAGTGTCAGGAAGCACAGTTCTAGTCTTCAGTAATTGAATTTGGCTGATGGGCTACATCAGCCAGTATGAAGAAATCTCTAATGAGGAAGGGCTCAAGCCAGTCTTTGCTGCGTAAGTCTCCCACAATCAAGTAGTTTTGCTTCCTATATTTTTGTATGTTATGTATGCATATGTTACCCTGTTTTATGTGAGATTAATCAGAGAGAAAGAAAAGAAGTCTTCTGATCCCCTTAACTAACAAATATGAAGCCTTTCAGTATTTGCTGTGCGTAAGTATGCAAAAAGAGCCTGTTTCTTATTTGTTTTGGTTTTTTATGAGCTGGGAATCTCCCTCAGATTCACTGACATGTTGCATGAATCACCACCAGGACTATTTTTATTCTAATAACAGTTCTTTTCTGAAAGTTGAACTGAATAAGCTGAAAACTCTTAAACATTGTCCAGCAGTTTAAGAATGGAACTGAAGGCTGTAAGAGGAAACCGTAACAGGATACATTTTGTTTTAAAGGCTTGGCACCACTGGCCCAAATATATTCAAAATGAAGTCTGAAATACCAAAAAAGGTCACAAAGAAGAAAACTCAAAACTCGGTCCCCCAAACCTTTTGTTGCAGATAATTTCAATGCTGTGGGGTCATGTATCCAGAGTCTCACCTCATGTCTCCTCTCCATTTAACCCTTTACATGGCTTTCTCTCAACACAGCAAGAAACCATTTATACGAGTCAAAACACTATGATTAATGGAACAGCATGACATATAGCGTAAGTTCATGGGGCCAAGTGGAACTTTGTTGTAAGTGTGTGTCTTACAGTGCTTCCCAGGGTATGCAAAACGTTCATTAATGAGGGGAAAAGGAATTTTCTTGAGACACTTGCTTTTCTTATTATTGTTAGCTTCGTGGCCGTTATTAAGCATAATTGTGTGTTCAGCGTGCTGAGGTGACTAGGGTATAGATTAATGTTTCTTTTGTTGTGCAAGGTTATGAGAAATGCCAGGATATGGTCTGTTTGAGGGCAAGTCTTCAAGTCATCCAGAATACAGGGAAAAATCTGTGTAAACTCCTCTGGCCTTAGAAAGCTGCTACAAATTCAGTTCAAAGAGTTCCTCCTTTATAGTCTAGAGCTATTAAGCCATATTGTTTCACGTTGTTTTGTGAAAAACAATGAAAACTATTGTAAAAGAGAATTTGACTCAGTAGTGTCTCTCTTACCAGCTCTGCCTTTTATAAAGATAACACTTTTTCACTAGAATGATTATTAGACTGTAGAGCTTTCACACTATCAAGAGGAATGAATACACTGTGCTTTGCACCAGGAGGTGCTGGTTCATTATAATCCCAGTAAGGAAGGCACTCTGTAAATTATATCTTAAAATGGCATTTATTAGAGCTAGTACTATAAAGAAAGAGAGGGTGGTATAGATAACCTTGCTTCCATTCAGGTCCTGGAAGCCCTGAGTTGTGCAGTACCACACGGGCTTTTTTGGCCCATTAATCAGGACGCAGCATGCTGTACAGAGCCCATCCGTGGTGGGGTTACCCCAATTTGGTCATCTGAGCTATTTTTTAAAGAAAACAACTCTATTCATCATTTCTCCTGTCAAACAAAGAAGATATGCATGCGTGAACTTATTGCTGCATTGTTAGAAAGAGGCAAGGCCACGCAGGTGGTGTAATCGCCGGTACCGAGCGGGAGCTGCCTGCAGGCTCCTCTGTTATAATTACCGGCCAAGTTTCTCCTACAGCTGAGGGACGTGAGCAGCACAAGGAGGGTGTGAAGACCATGCTGTATGTGCTGCACAGTGCTGCGTGGGCCCGCGCCTGCTCCAGTTAGCCGTGATGTGGGTCACTGACTCCTCCATCTACAGTGGTCTTCTGGTCAGCATCACTACATGCAGTTATAAATGTACATTTACATATGCTTCAGGAAAGCATTCACAAGACTACACAAAAGCATGCATATTGAACAGTTTAGGTATAATAAAAAATCTCATTATATTCTAAGAGAGTTTTTTTTTCCAGTTACTCACAGGGCAAAGTCAGATGAAATGGCAGGGCAAGCTTAACCATTGCCTGCTGTTGGAAGAGGTGCTCCTGCTTCCCCTCGCTTCATTCCAGATCACTGCATATTTGCTTTCTTGCTCCTGGGCCTTTCACTGGTTACCTGGAGGAGCCAGTTCAGCTCACTAACCAGACAGAAAACTATACACTTCGTGCCCCCCCAAATTAGTTTTTCAGCAAATTATTGAGTTGAAGTGGCCAACAGGGAGCCCACATTAAAAAAAAAAAAGCTGGTGTAAGGGATCTAGGGTAAATTTACTGCTGGAACAGAGAAAGAAGAGTGTGGGGGTTTTTTTGTAGCAGCAACCTAATAAATCAGCTCACCCCACCCTACCTGACTGCACTGTAAGCAATCTTCTTGTCTACACACCCACCATATTGTTACACATATTGTCTCACATAGATGTGAGACCTAAAGATGATTAGAAATTCATTTTCATTACATCAATGTTGCAAGTTACAATACTTTACTAAGAATGTATTATTATAAGGTGCCTGTTATAGTTTTTTAATATCTATGTACCTTTATTTACGTACACACACCTTCCATGGATGCTGTAATAATGGCTCAGTTATACTGTCACTATGACTGCCTACTAAGACTTTTATTCAGATTTTAAGCAAGATACTAGCAGGATTTTTAAAAACAACTGAACAGGCTAGTACCTGTCCTGCACAGTGTGAAGAAACTTCGACAAGATGTTAGCTTTTTAAAAGAATGCGATTAAATGTTAACTTCCATTTTATGTAAGAAAGGTCCCTTGTATCAAATATCCAAGTCCCAATTGCCATATTTTTCCTTTGCTTTCAAAATACTCAGATTTTCAATTTCCTTAACAGTTCCCAGGCTCACTTTATTAAAAAACCCAAACCAAAACAAAACAAAAAAAACCCCAAAGATTCAGTTAAGAAACTGTTGAGAATTTCTTTTTATAGACAATTTGGTGTCCAAGTACTTTTCTATTGATTTCAGTGGGATGTTTTGCTTGCTAGCTCTACAGGAGTGCTCATCCTTGATTACCAGTCCTCTTTCCTCAGGTTAGTAAATAGAGGTTTGTGAAAATATTGCTCATTTGGTCTGTTATTGTAATATCCCAGAGAAGCTCATAAAAGCACAGAGCAGTTCTTACTAGGTGAGTATAGTGGTTTAGTCCATTGACCATTCGTAGTAGAACTGAAGAAAAAAAACAAGTTTTCAGTCAGAGCCTTAATGATTTTTTAACTAACACTTGGAGTAAAGGTAACAGTGAAGCCTATGCATGTGTTTTTAATTCAGGGGTTATGGAACTTGCATATGATGTCAGGTGTGCTTTGAGTGATACAGAACACCACAGGAGGTAATTAGGTGTGACAGCACCACTTATTCTTTTAATTTTACAATCTGACTATCCATCTCATGTCATTCCACCCCCACACCTGTCAAGACTCACACTGCTGGCTGCCATCTCCAGTCCCCAGCAGCTGGGAGACATCACGTATTTATGCCTCTTTCCCACTCGGTGATCTGGCACATCAGACATGGCCAGTCTGTGAATTCTTTGATATTAAGGCCAGCTGTGCTTGACGAGTGGGGTCATGGAGTAGTGAAGAAGCCATAGTATGGTACTGCTGCCAACATGCATTCGCCTTTATGGAGGCCCCACATTCAAAGAAGTGCTTAGTAGGTGGTACACAGCTGCAGTCCAATGTCATAGCATCTTCCCTGTCGCATTACCCCAGGTGTCAGATACATAACTCTCACCATATGAAGAGTAACAGTGGGTCTTGCCTCTGGGAAAGAAAGAAACATGAGAGGTCTACCTCCCATGCAAAGAAAAGTTTGCTTATTCAAAAGAAAGAGTAAGTAGAGGGTCAGAACTTCCCATGTGCAAAAGACTGTTGAAAAATAGGAATGTCCTCAATTACCGCCACGGTGTCTCTCTATTGATCGCACTTTCTTTCTCTCACTATTACATTACCTATGAAACTCAACTCTGTTCCAAAGAAAGAGGTGGGGATGCTCACAGAATGGGTGAATATTTTGGGTGGCTCTTCAACCAGGGCCAGCCAATTTATGGCACGTGAGAGTCTAACCCAGATATTTACCAAAGTTACTAACGTTTATGCTAACTAACTGTTCAGTGCTGGTATTACTGGACTGAAGATTTGCAGTGAAAAACAATACCTTTTGTTAGGCCAACAGGAATAGCTGCAAAAATTACACAAGTCTTTAGGGCACACACACCAGTCTTCAACTTTATACATCAAGAAATGGCAACAGATCTAACAAGCCGCTATTTCTACCACAAGATGATAATTCTCCATGATCTACTTCATGTGTGAAAACATTGTGTGGAATGCCTTCTGTCTTATTTTTTCAGGAAACATGTTTGAGGGATGATTAATGGAGCGTTAATTGTTCTGTTCGAGGACTTAACACTGCATTTCATCATTCAAAATACACTATGGTCAAGTTGCAAACAATGAAAGAGAGGGAATGAGAGTACAAGCTACACATATGCTTGTACAGCTTTTAGGAAATTTTCATGTTAGCTGGCTACACTGAAAGACAGTGAATGCTTGTCTGAAAACATATCGATAAATAAAACCCAGGTTGGGTAAAATAGATACCTAAAGTCTTTCCAGTTCTTTATTTCTGCTGTGTGCAACTCTGTGAATGGTCTGATGTGAGATGCCTTGTAAACTAAACTCTTTGAATGACAAAGAGATCCTCAGGCATAGCTGCTTCTAGAAATCCCTCCACGAGATTTCCACCATAAAGATGTGGTCACAGTGGACATATTTGTCATGTGCCCATATCTGTCATGTACTAAACAGCTAAGAATGTCTCATGCATTATCATGAAGATTACATAAACAAAAATCACAAGCATAGACCAAAATTAGCAAACAAGTCTTTCTTTTACCAGTGTATAGAATACCATAGTCCTAGGAAAGATAGGAATGTAGATGTTGAAGGAACCCTAAGATTTCTCAGTTTCTTGGACAAGGATCTTGACTACCTGTGACAGTTGTTAGACTAAACTCTTTTTAACTGTCTGCAAAGATGGGAATTTCAAAATGTTCTCAAGAATAATAATACATTGTTCAACTGTTCTTACAGTTTCGAAGTTTTCTTAATATCTAGCCTAGAGCTTGCTTGGAGTAAGTTAACACTATTACTTCTCATACTAACCTCAGTGAACCTGAAAACAAGCTGACCACTGTCTCTATAAGGATTTCCTACACATTTGATTAACTGTTGTATTTAATACTTGGCCTTTTTTTCTTAGGCAGAACAAACTCATTTTATTTCAACTTATCCTTATAGTTTATCTTTCCTAAAACACTTTCTTGGATTCTTTCCAATTTCTTTGTATTTGGGTCTGGCTGCAAGGAAAGTAGTTATCTCCATTATGTTGCTTCACACAGCCTTCATGAACAGATTTCAAAGTGACAATGTTTTATTTGAAATGGCATCATGTTGTTAACTTGTACAACTCCTACTCCTTCTTTACTAATTGTTTGCTGTACGTGTATTCAACTTCTTCCTCTTGAATATAATTCTTGCATTTGTATTTACTGAATTTTTTTTTTAAATTTCCAATCATTTCACCAATCTAGAAAGATCACTCTGAATTGCAATTTGGTCCTATGTGCTTTAATCTCAGTTTCATATTATTCACATATTTTCAAAGCCTCTTCTCTATACCTGATTGACAGCCATTAATGAAAATGTGGAAGGGTACCAGACTTAAGCTGGACTCAGCTGACATGTCCTCCTAGCTGACAACCACTTACTCATGACTTCTTTTTAAATGTTTTGAAAACATCTGTTCTCCCACTTTATAATAGATAAATCACATTTCTTTAGTTTGGACATGAGAACATCCCGTGTGACTATGTAAAAAATTCTGCTAAAGTAAGATATACCATACCAATTCTCTCTTCCCATACTCTGGACTAATTACTTTGTCAGAAGGTGAGTAGTTTGCTATTATATGATTTGTTGCGGAAACTTCCAGAGCAGCTGCTTCTTATCACTGTGTTATTTTACAGATGCTCTTTGATTGATTGTTTAGTAATGAATTAAACAAAGTACCTCTCTTGATAGCAGGGTTTGGCTGTTTTATGTTTCCTCAACTAGAGCTTTAGCATTTTTCAGTCTTTTTGTACCTCAATTGGCCTTCATGAGCTTTTGAAGTTAATCACTAAAATGTGTAAGTGAGCTGGCTAGTGTTTTAGGAATTTTATCACATCTTGATGACATGAATACCGTGTTTAATTCCCTGTTTTTTTCTTTTCTGGCCTATATTCCTATCTACATCTTTGTTGTTAGTTGTTAGTTGTGTTAGGGATATGGTCACAGCGAACCTCTTTTTGTGAAGGCCAAAGCAAAAAGTGTATATACAACTCCACTCATTTGCAATCTACGCAGTTGTAATGAGACACCTTGTTACTCTGCTTCTCCAAAAAACATGTAAAACGAAACTTTTTTCTCCATTTTCAAAGCAAAAAGCAAGGAATGGCAAGTTTTCTTTTCTGTGGAAACTATCCAGAACGTGCTTTGATTGATCAAGTAAAAACTGTGAAACCTTCTCAAACCAAGAGCAAGCACTTAATTTCCAGCAGCTCTCAAAATCAGAAAAGGAACAAGCTCCATTGTCTTTGAATGTATGGTTCCTGCTTGGTCTGAAAGATGAGTGAAGACTTCTGAAAAAAACAAAAAAAGCTAATGAAGTGTTGTGTCCTTGAAGGAACGTGAATTCGTCATTGATTTATTTAACACAATTTGCTGATAATTACATGGAAATAAAGGAAGAAGTTATGATTTAAATTTAGTGTCCTACAACTGCCTTCATTTGATAGGTGATTCAGCACATGGACTGACATGTCCTGGTTTTGGCTGGAACAGAGTTAATTTTCCTCTTAGTAGCTGGTACAGTGTGTTTTGGATTTACTGTGTGAATAATGTTGATAACACGCTGATGGTTTAGTTGTTGCTAAGTAGCACTTATCCTAAGTTAAGGATTTTTCAGTTTCCCATGCTCTGCCAGCAAGTAGGTGTACAAGAAGCTGGGAGGGAGCACGGCCAGGACAGCTGACCAGAACTAGCCAAAGGGATATTCCATACCATAGGATGTCATGCTCAGTAGATAAACTGGGGGGGAGTTGGCCGGGAAAGGTGGATTGCTGCTCAGGCATCGGTCAGTGGGTGGTGAGCAATTTCATTGTGCATCACTTGTCTTTTCCTGGGTTCTATTTCTCTTTTTTTTGTTATATTCCCTTTTATTATTATTATTATTATTATTATTATTATTATTATTATTATTAATTGTACTTTAGTTATTAAACCGTTCTTATCTCAACCCATGAATTTTACCTCTTTTTTTTATTTTCTTCCCCATCCCAGTGGGGCGCATGGGGGAGAGTGAGTAAGCAGCTGCGTGGTGCTTAGTTGCTGGCTGGGGTATAAACCACGACACATGTAGATTCAGGCCTAAGAACAGAAGTCCTGGAACAGACATGGTTTTCCCATGAACTTCTTTATTTCTACAAAAGGAACTCAAGATGGAGATCCTGGACAACTGGTGTCTCAGCAGAGAAAGAGTATGACAGACAGGACATATGGCTAACCACTGCCCTAGTGTAAAAAATGTCCATATGATATTTGTTAAGCTGTAGCTACATTTATTTTGGAAGAAAACTATATTTTATAGGCCTCAGTTTGGGAGTGTGTTTTCATTAAAGGGGTGAAGGCAAATATCATGAAATTATAATACATAAAAAAATGTTAAATCCAATTTTGAGGGAATTTTGCAAGCATGCAAGTCTTGACTTGAATTAAGAGAAGGACTTAAGCCAAATCTTTCATTTCTTGTGCCTCCAAAATTTCCACTGGCAGCAGTGGAAATTCTGGATTGATGAATAAAATATTATCACATGCTTTGTCTGATCCCAACAAATCAAATATTTGATTTTTGGATCCTATTTTATTCCCTTAGCATAAAAAAAAAGTCTGCTTAATGGAAATATATAGAAGTCATTCAGCATCCAAGAATACCTCTCAATTCACGTAAGTGTTAACTGAAGACTGGACAGACAAATGAATAAAAGTGTATGACTCCTACTCCAATGCTAAAATGCTGACTCCAGACTCTTTTAAAAGATGTATTATTACTAAATTTGTATTACCATTTTCCAAGAACTACTATAAAATAAAGAAGTGCTAAAATCAAATAACAAAGCTAAAGACATATCTGATCTGTGGCATGTTCAAGGAAAACGGCCAGATTAGAAAAGACCACATGAGCAATCTAGTAAAAAAATCTATTTGAATAGTTGTTTCTTTCTTCTTTAACTACTCTCACAAGCAGCTACATCCCTGCCAGATATGTAGGCACATGCTTCACCTTGAGCACTGATTTGCTGATTTAGGGCCCAAGGGTTTAAACCATAAAAGAGAAACTAAGACATAATTAAGTACCTTTTAATTAGTCCAGTAACATAACTTTAATAAATGCTTGTGTACAAACCACAACTTTTTAGCCTGCACTGTCTTTTTAAAAAATAAATTTTACAAAATATTCTTTCACATAAATTATGCTCCTTCTATCTTCAGCAATGTCCTTGTCCTTGTCATTTAATTCAACACCCTTGTTCTAACCAAATACTCTTTACTTCAAGAAGGTCAGTTCTGTTTACCATGATGATACATACACATTTTGCAACAGCTTACAATTTTCCTAAACTGGATAAATTTGTGGGGTGAGGAAATCTTTGTTTACTGTTTTTACAAAATGTCAATATTAGGATAACACTTTACATTACTTTCTGCCATGTTCTGATCACTAGAGAAAATAAAAATAAAACTTTAATTATCATATTTTAAAACATGAGCATAAGTTTTATGAACAATCAGAAATTTAAGAATTCAGGAATATCTCAGAGAATCTGTATGTTTTAAAGGTGAGTTAACATTTGCAAAATTCCAACTGGAGTTGTTGAAACATGGACATATTCAGCATCTTGTAGCAATCATTTCTATAGTGTAACTGATAAATCTTATTAAAATTATGTACACTATCCAATAAACCATCCTTGATTGCAGAAAAAATATTGAAATTTTAAGTGTATCCTGAAATATACAGAAGAGAAGTGTTAAGTTTTTATTAGGAAATCATGTTCAGAAAGATAAAGAGTATGTATAACAGTACATGACTTCTGTTTTTTGACTTAACTTCATACTCTCACTGTTTGGAGTTCTCTATTTTCTCAAAACAAAATGAAAAACAAAGTGAGTACATTTTTTGGAAAATATTTTTTATTATAAAATGTACAGTATATTGACCTTAATATTATAAAACACTGTAATGTATCAGAGTCTTGTAAAGACCAATAATTTATAAAATGAGACCAAGTTCATTGTTACTCTTTCTAGTCTCATAGTCTGATTTAAAAATATATATAAAATATATAATGAATGATTTGACTGTAGCATCCTTAGTAGCTGGAAAAGGTTTGTTCATATGTTAAGGTAAGTAATGTCTGCATGTATTTTTATTAAAATAGATCACTCATTTGCTAAGTTAGTCTTTGATTTTGAAGAGCTGATAGAAGAATGAACAGAAAGGTTAGTAATCATATTCTATAAGGCTAGATTACGTAAAAGCGCTGCAGGGTATTAAGAAAATTATGTTTTACTAAAGCACTTCTATCACTGCAGCTCATTTATTAACAGTTAATACTTCTTTGGTACTTTTAAGGTGCTTGTTAGAACAAGGAAGAGCTTTGGACTATTGACAAGAATAGAGTACTTTAGGTCTCAGCTGCTATTGGATAGCATGAAAAACCACACTACACTGTCTTAACAATTTAAAGACCTTTTCCAACGTGTTAGTCTCCTCAGTTTCAGTACGTCTACTGCCTCCTTTTATTGCAGGGACTTACTACCATATTGAGTACAAAAACAACGCACTTTGCATGAAAATAGGATTAATTCCTTTTTTTCCTGCCCTCAGCCTTCCTGGCTTTGTTGCAAGCAGTACTTTCCTTGTTGCACTCGCTTGGCAGTGACTTGAACACTAATACCCAGCCAAAGGCATTTGTTTTAGTGTTAGAATATGTGTATGTAGGTTGTTTTCGAATCACTGCCTAGTATATTTTTAGCAGTGCATTTATAGAAGCCTGCATCCCTTTGAGTAGACTGCTGGATGACTAATGACCCCTGAGGGTGGAGGAATTTGTTTCCATACAGACGGGATTGAGCTCCTGTTGTCAGATGTGATTTGTCTGGCAGCTCCCACGTTATTTCTGCTTTAGGAATCCCAATGGCCATGCAGTTGAGTTTTACCGAATTTCCAGGCCTTGCATAAATGACGGGTGCGGGCTCACTGGTGATGCGGGGAGGATAGGCTATCACAATGACAGGCACGTTCATAACAGAAGTGCCATACTCTGTGGACACCTTGCACAGGTAAGTCCCCCTGTCAAACACAGAAGCCTCGCGCACTGTCAGTGAGCCATTCTCCAGCAGGGAAAAGCGACCCACAGCTTGCGGGGCATCCAGAACCATCCCACTGGGCAGCGTCCAGGAGACCTGCGCCCGCTGGTTTGGCTGGGTGATGCAATGGAGCTGCAGAGTTTCTCCATTGATGATGCTCACCAGGTTGTTGTACTGGTTGCTGATTTCTGGCCTGAGTCCCACCTTCAGGAAGACTACTCGTTCCACATAACCTCCTGGGTTTCTGGCTGTACAGCGGTAAGTCCCAGCATCCCCAGCGGAGAGGCTGCTGATGTGTAAGATCCCATCTCTCTTGTGGTAAAATCTGTGCAGACGGCTCCCACTCAGCACTTCAGTGCCATTGGGAAGGATCCAGCTCGTGCTGGGCTTGGGGTTCCCCTGGACCGAGCAGTTCAGATTGATGCTGTGCCCAGCAATGGCAGTGATCCTTTCATTGACGGGGTCTCTGAAGGAGGGTTTCTCCAAATGGTCTGTGATGAGGAGCTGCACAATCAGTCTTGCTTCCCCTCCTTCGTTCCGTCCGATGCATATGAGCTGCACCGCGTCTGTCTGCCTCACCCCTCTGATGTCCAATGTACCATTGCGATGCACAGTGATCCTGTTCCCATAGTAGGGAGCTGGCAGGATTACTCCTTCTGGAAAAGCCCATAAGACCCGTGGAGCAGGGATGCCTTCAGCTTTGCAGTCAATAAGTTTCCGGCTGTCCCTGGTGGCTGTCTCCCTCACAGATGTTATTGGACTGAGATGACCATTGATTCTGGGAGGCTGAACATTAACGTGGATCCAGACGATTTTCCGATCTTCACCAGCGCTGTTACGCACTACGCAAGTATAGTTACCACTGTCAGATCTTTGGGCCTTTTGGATGAGGAGGGTGCCATCCCTATAGATCTGGTATTTGTCAGATAGGGCAGGAATGGGCCTGTTGGTTGGGGAGAGCCAGGTCACTTTGGGAGTGGGTTCTCCTTTGGCTTCACATGCTACTGTGACAACATCACCATAGGGTACATTAATAACGACGTACGTTTTGTTCCTGATAGTTGCAGGCTCGGCCACTACTTTGACCCGCACTTTCATTTCATCCTTCCCAATCTGGTTCTCAGCATAGCAGGTGTAGTCCCCTTCCTCTCTCAGTCCAACGTCATTGAAATACAGGGTTCCGTTATTGAAGACCACGTACCGCTTCGTCCGGCTGCCGCTGTCATCTGACTGCATGAAGGTATTGATCATGCTGCCATCTGGGAGACCCCAGGAGATCTCAGGATTTGGCAGACCTGTGGCTACACAGTCAACTTTTAGGTCCCCTCCGTACTTGACCTTGTGGTTATTCTCATTCTTATGTTCTATTTTTGCTGGTTTCATCATCACATTCACTTTAAGGACCACGTAGTCATCCCCAATCTTATTGCGGGCCACACACAAATAGTCTCCTGCATCTTTATCTGTAACTGAATTGACAACCAAAGTCCCATTGTTGAATACTTTGATTCTAGTCTCCAAGCTACTGTAAGGAAAGAAAAAAGAAGAGAACATGAGCTGCAAAATCACATTTTAAGTATTAATTACTGAGTGAAAACTGGGGAAAAAAACAAACAGCTCAACCATACTGAAAAAAAGGAGAGGAGCGTTGCTATCATTAGATAATTAGATGGTCTGAAATGTTTAAGATCACCACCACCAAAAAGCAAATGGAAAAAAAATGATTCTATTCACTTGTAACCAAGCAATTCTATTCCATTCAATGACTGTAACGGTGTTTTTGACCATTAAACAACCATTAAATACCAAATGATGGTATTTTTGACTCTTCTGACTGCATGTACATTATTGTGGAACGTTCAAATATGGGATCTCTGAATGATACACTCCACATAAATCTATATGGACCGTAACTATGGAGTCTGGCACTTGGGTCCTCAGCTTAAAACAAATCAAGATGAGTAACTTCCTCTGGCATCAGGTATAATAACAGTTTAAAGCTTTAGAACAATCACGAAGAAACAAAATATTGCTAAGCTTTGAAATATGGAAAAAAAGATTTTCAATGTGCTAAAAAGCTATTATTCCTTTCCACTTCAATATGGAGTTGGTGTATTGTGGTCAAAACTAATTTCCTCAGTAGCCCTGAGGAATTCTCCCCAAAGAAGATCTCCTGTATTTGAAAACCAGCCCACATAAAAACCATGAGGGAAAATAAAAAAAAAAGCCAACAGTATTTTGTTGCTATCACTATGAGGCATAAAATGAATTCTGGATTTTGTGCTATCTACAGGGTACGTGAATATATTTTTTGCCAATACGAAAAAAATGATGACTATGTTCAGCTATTAAGAAAGTTGTTGACAATTGTGTATTTTAATTTCAGTACATTTCTCATCTGTCTATAGTGCTCAAAGAGCGAGTAATGAATAATTTATAGAGAAGAAACTGTTTTCAGCAAAGTCTTAGGACAATTATTGTAGATTTGGAGAAGTGATATTTTACTTGATATTGTGAACATTGGAGAAGGTATCATTTTAGGCATTTATATGCAACTGGGTTTGCACACACCTTATTGCAAGGTAATAAATTTATTTATACAAGGAAGTTAAAATGATCATGCTTAGTTAAATGATTATAGGATGATTTCTTTGCCCCATATTTACTATGTATAATGATTTGTACAACAGATAAACAAAATTCAGTGAAGCCTTTTCTTCTGGGGAAAAGCAGGCACCGATGCAACTCTATGCAGACTAGGCACATTGGAACAAGCAGTACACAAGCTCTGTATCTTAACTTTTGCCATTGGACTTTTTACTATATTTACAAGTGGCTGTAAAAGACAAATAGTGGCAGCTTATCCCAAACACCTGATGCTGACTTTTCAAGAGTACGATTGTTTTCAAGAAAATTATGCTAAGTTATGACTTGGCTATCTTTTGATATAATTTCAAATTCTTCCTTAAGGATTGGGGGCCTCATTCAAAACCCACAGAAGTCAAGAATGAAATTCGTACAGACATAGACAGTCTTAGTTCTCGAAGTTCATCTAAACTGTAATTTAGCTGTGACACCTCAAATAGTAATTTACCTGTGTAGGGAATCAATCATCCTTTTGGAAGGCAACCTCCATAAAATCCGAGGCCAGGGGTCACCAGAAGCACTACAGTCCAAATGCAGGATGCTGCCATATGTTACATCTGTTCTCTGAGGAGAGCTCCCCGTGATCTTAGCATTAGACGCGTGCTTCTTCACATGGAGTTGTACTGTTCTCCTGGCAGCTCCCACCATATTAGCAGCAATGCACTCATAGGTCCCACTGTCCCTGGGGGAGACGTTGCGAATATAAAGAGTTCCATTGGGAAAAACAAATAAATTCCCATTGACAAACTGAGAAGGTCGGATTTGCGTGCCATCAAAGACCACCCAGCGGATGCTGGGAGAAGGTGCTGCTTTGGCAGTGCAGTGGATGTTAATACTGCTACCGAGGGGCAAGGAAATGTTCTCTTGCTTATCCTGCTGGATGATGGGGGGTAAGGCTGCAATGTGCAGCCTCACTGCAATGCTGTCAGCTCCTGCAGCATTGCTTGCTACGCATTTGTAAACTCCTCGGTCTGAAAAAGTTGCTTGCTTGATGGACAAAGTTCGATTTTCATGAAGCATTATCCTGCCTTCTGTGGTGGTGACTGTCTGCAAAATCTTCCTATCTGGGAAAATCCATGAAATATGTGGGCTTGGAGTCCCACTAGCCTGACATTCCATTGCTATGGTGTCTCCAAAATAGACCGTGACATCTCGATAGCGGGAAAGTAAAATTTTCGGCTGGTGGGCTACAACTGTGAGCACAATGATCATTTTATCTATGCCATGCAGGTTCTGAGCTGTGCACAAATACTGCCCACGATCCTGAAGTTGAACATTTCTGATAAAGAGGGTACCATTTTTCCAGACTTCAAACCTTTGTAACCTGGTGTTGGCTGTCATTAGAGCTCCTGAGAAGGTGAGAGGAAAGAAAGAAATGGAAAGTCAAAGGGCTTAAGACGTATATCATCGCATTGAAAAAGTCTTACATAAGATTTTAGATTTACTTAACACCAACTACAACTTCAGATGGATCACAAAACGTCTGACACTCTCCATAGCTCGAATGAGTCTTTGTTTCTATTGCAGACCTAACTAACCATACTAGTTTGCAAGCATGTACAGTGTGGGAACTTTTAAGGGCTTTATGCTTTAGGATTCCTCTTAAATCTTTACGTAATTTCTCTTTTCCTCATGCCTATGGAAATGACATACACATCAATATTTAAGGCAGCAATGTTAACAAACCCATACTCACAAACTCTTAACTGCTGTGAATAATCATTAAATGGTAGAGGTTTTCTTTTACTACAAGAAATACTGCAGAGTTATTTTACCTGCAATGATTAGTTGCAGTTAGTCACGTTGTAAAAGAGACAGAAATTATTCTTCAGTGGTTTGGACTATTCCTGCAATCATTTTGCATTTCTATGCAACAACCCAAGTGTTTGTACCCTTAAAAAAACATGTGGAAGAACACATTTTTCTCTGTCTTACCTGTAGAGACTTTTGTCCAAGTAATAAAAGGCTTGGGTTCCCCTATTGCATCACAAGGGATAAAAGCATCTGTTTCAGCAAGGATGGATATGCTCTGGGACCCTTTTGTGATAATTCTAGGTCTTTCTCCATGTATCCTGAAATTAGTGGAAGATTGAATTACAGTCGAATTGTATGGCATAATGCCTCCCACATAAGGCACAGATGGAACTTTTTGATGATGATGATGGACACTTTTAAAAGGATGAACTGTGGTGGATATCTGTGGTTTTGTGTGCTGAAAGGCTGGAGGGGTGATTTTCAAAATCGCTGGTGGTGGTGATGTGGTGGTTGTGGTGTGTGGCATTGAAGGCACTGGAATAGCTGTAGCTTTCTGCACTGTAATCCTAGTAGGGAAGACCTGGCCGATCTTCTTCTCATTTGTGTCTTTTGGGACTAGTTGACTAGGGACCACTGGTTTAGGATGCAAACCTAAGTGAGGGAATATCCTTGTTCTGTTGAAAAGGAATGGCATTCTGGAACTGGGATAATAGGGGATCCCTTGACTTGGTAGTCTCCCTGCTGTGCCTCTGTTATCCGGGACATAGTTATTTCCAAAAAATCTTGAATGAATATTGTATCTGTTCTGACCCTGATTACCAAACTTGCTTGCAGTGAATGGATTTGTTTTGTGAAATGGAGAGGCTTGTGTCGGGGCAGTTGTTTCTCTCTGAGAGGCAAAAGATTTTTTGTCCTGGATGGTATGTGCTGCATATGCTGTTATCTCTGGTTTGTTTGTGTAGTGAAGAGGCTGCTGTGTTATAAAATAGCGAAATGAACCTTGTGTTACTATATATGGAGGCTTCACTGTGCCTCTTACTGGAACATGCTTTGGAGGCACAACAGGCAGTCTTTGGTTTAGGCTTGGTATCATTCCAGCGGGTGGATGGGGAAGGTTTGGATTTAGCAGTAAACTGTTGTTTGACTTGCTACTATACCACTCTTTGAATTGCTCCTCTTTTGACTGTATGCTAATCTTGTTTTGGCTAGAGGAAGGAGTAGGGTGTACATTCTGTCTTGAGCTCACCACCATTTTGTCACTATCTGCTTCAACTTGTTTTGCTTCTGGGAACCTTTCTTGATTGAAGACGTTACTTTCCTCAGTGGTATAATGAAGAGAAGGATGTGAAGTGCTTGAAATGGAAGGGGGAAGAGTGGCAAGTTTTATAAATGGAATAAAGACAGTGGATGTAGTCGGAAGCCTTTTAGTTGTCTGCAAAGTAGGATCATGATGAACTACATGTGACATAACTTCCTTTTTATCCAAGGAAGACGGCTTTGTCCCAGTCTGAGAAGCAATAGATTTCTTTGTTTCTCTAAGTAGAAAAGTCTGAGTTTCTGTCGTGCTGAAGGAGGAGGACAAAGTAATCACCTCATGTTGCTGAGGTGGCTCAGTTATTGCTGGTGTTTCTAAAGACACTGTGGGCTTCCACGGCTCCTTTGAAACTTCCACTGTGCCAACAGGAATACTTAAGTCAGTCACAGTGGGATATTTCAGCTGGAATGTTCCAGTGGTTGTTTCATTAACCACAACTTCTGAGTCAAATAGGACAGGCTCTTCTTGAGATTCTGGTTTTGTAGATAGTATCAAGCTGTTCATATGCTCAGGAGAAGCTGTTGTGCTTGATTGTTCTGCCTTACTATCCATAGTTATAGAATCTGCTTTAATGCCCTTCTCCTCAGATATATTGACTAATGAGGGGTATGCTGGCACTTCACTTTGCTCTGGTTTCAGAGGTGCACTTGACTCTTTCGTGGAAACTGTGTCATGTACAACATATGATGATAAAATCGTGATAGGTGCAGTCACTGGAAGTGCCAAGGTTTCAGGAGCAGCAGAAAGTGTCACATGTTTTGCTTCAGGTGGAGAAGCAGTAGGCCTAAAGAATGAAGTTGTGACCACCTCTCTGATTTTGGTAATTTTCTCTAAGACAACCGAATCGGTAACTAACGAAGGAGCGAATTCCACACGCTCCTCTTCCTTAGCCTGTATTTTGACATTGTTTTTAAGATCAGGACTTGCAAGAGTTGCAGAAGATGTTCTGGTCACAGCTTCAGCTTCAGGTGTCCTTGGAATGACAGGCATTGCCTCTGTGGTTAAAACAACAGGGGGGAAAGGCTTTGGTCTTTGTCGGATTCTGTTGGGCCTCAATCTCCTTCTCCCATAAGGCCTTTTTCTAACATGCTGAGTAATAAGTGAAGGCATGGTCTTTCTATAGGGAGTTGTTGTTGTGGCCACAGTGGTCAATCTACTGATAGAAGAAGCAGTTTTTATCCCCTCTGTTGTTTTACGAAGAGCATCAGTACTATGCAAAATGAATGTGGGATCTGGTTTTGGAGTAGCCAGGTTTCTACGTTCTCCTCCCTGAAAACTCTCTGCATAACTGCTGGACATGCTTTCTTGAGTCACTGTATTCCTGTGGGTCTCAGGTTCTTCCATGCTCTGAACCCTGATAGGTGTGACAGCTGGAAAACTTGTACTTAAGTCTGCCATGTTTGGCTGACCTGTGGATACTTCTTTGTGCCGGTCTAACAAGTCATTGCTCTTTTCTGTAACAAATGGAGAAACGGATGAAGAAATGGTAGTAGTGCCTACAGAATCTGTTGGGATGATCTCATCCAGCTGAGAAGGTGTTAAAATTATGGTGTCAACACTCATTGGGTCCACTTCACTTAACTTCACACTTGTCTCCATGACAGTATGAAGATCCACAGTCTGAGACTCAGCTAGGACAGTAGCATCAAGTGGTAGCTCAGCAAAAGCAGAATTTTCCTCTGATATAGAAGATATAGTTCTATCTTCACTTTCCACTGTGAATGAACTGCTCTGGATACTAGGAAAGTTTGTTACAATTTGTCTGGTTAGAGGTTCTTCAGTGAAAGCATGGATATTTCCTCCAACTACAACTGAATCATCAGTCCTGACATCAAGATGCTGCTGGCCTTGGGGTTGCACAGTTGCAGAGACAGGAGTCAAATATGGACCTGATACAGCGATTTCTACAGAGTATATACTTGCAGGTGTTTCTAAAGCCCTGTGGTCGGAGAAGGGTTCAGTTTCTGACCTCCTTAATATGGATTGGACTGAAAATGCGTTAGTGTTGTGGGAAACAGTGACTGGGAATGGCTCATCTTCACTCCCAGGTGATGTATCAGCAGAGGAATCTACCACATCAGCTGCTGTCTCTGAAGGCGGAGGGCTAGCTACCGGATGAGGGACTGGAGTAGTTTTCTGCATGACTGATGACAGTGCGGTTGTTGAAGAAATGGCTGTAGCTGTTGTTGTTCTAGGAAGATTCTTCCCACGGACCTTTGCCAAAATGTCAGCCCAATGCTGTGGATTAATCTGCTTGCTTGCCACATTAATTCTCCTTCGAGATTCAAATACTCTCCGGCCTTCTGCAACATTGCTGTCATGGGTTTTATCAGTACTTTTCCAGATTTTCATTTTCCTTCTGCCCTTCTTCCCCTTTTTAATTTGAGCCTCTGGCACCTGGTCACTTTTTTGTTTGAAGGATATTTCCCAGTCTTTCAGGTGGTTCTTTCTTCGTGGGAACTCCTCCACCCCTCCTGTCCCTGATCCCTCTCCATCATCTATGACTCGCCCTCTTGTTTTTGACAAACTTTTTGAGCCTGGGCGCTTCTTTAGTTTAACTCTTTTAAATGACCTGTCAGACACCATTTTATTTACTGTGACCCTTACAACAAACTGATCTGATCCCTGCTGATTGACAGCCACACATCTGTAATGGCCACTATCACTGACATGGCTTTTTGGAATAAGCAAAGTGCCATTGTCCAACATATATCCTTTTGAAGAGTTTGATAAATCAGTAAGTACCTGGCTGTTTGGAAGAATCCAGCTCAACTGTGGCTCTGGGATGCCAACTGCATTGCACGGCAAAACTATTGGATCTCCAACATTTTTTTCAACTCTCACTACATCGGAATCAGCTACCTGTATAGCTGGAGGCTGCACTAGAACTCTGTAAGCCATTATGTCCACATCACCTCTCACTTGGGCAACGCAGTGGTACAAACCACCATCAGTGTAACTCACTGCTTTGATTATTAGCTGGCCGCTACTAAGAATGGAAAACCTACTGTCTTTCTGATTAAATGGTGCCTGCAGTTTAGTCCCATCTGGAAAGAGCCACTGAATGGAGGGGCCCTCAGAGGCTTTCACATTGCAGCTCAGCTGAAACTCCGACCCTTCCACCACACTCTGCGCTGCCTTTGTGCTCTGGTTTTGCTCTATCATTACCCAGCTTCTCTGCTGCCCAGTGTCTTTGGTACGAATTTTCTGAGAAAACGCAGTAAAAAAAGAGAGCACCACTTTTTTCCCTGTACTCTGGCGCCTGTTTAATTGGATATTTATAAGTGCTTGCATTACCCAGGAAGGCTCAGCCAGTATTTGAGCTTTTACGCCTGTGTAGTAAAGAGCATCATAATCTGAGCCTTGCCTGTACTGATAGCTTATTTTAGGCTCTTTGCTGAGCATAAATTCCCTCTCTAATTTGACGGGTACTTCACTGTAATAAGCTATAAGCTTCCATAGTTTTTCATAGTTTTCTCGATTCATTGGACATTCAAAATCCAGTGAAATTGTAGCATTTATATCTATCTCCTGAGTCTGGATTTGATTCCACTGAATTTTGGTAGAGCCTGTTGGTTTTTTGATTTCACAGTTCAGGTGGACGATATTGCCATGCTCATCGGTCATATTTAGAGTAATGTTCCATGGAGAGGACAGAAGCTCTTCCAGAGGGAGTTCGTAACTGTCACCATCTTCTTCATCTTGAGTGCTGCTATTCTGCCTCGGTGAGGACTGAATGACAGGTTTCCTACAGGAAATATCTTTCAAGTTTTGAATATCTTCCTTCTGCAGCTCTTTTGGGCTGTTGCACTTAGGACAGAGCTGCCCCCCTTCATAGGCTTTGTCCTTTTTGCATTTTAAAACACCTGCAAGAGAAAAAAAAAAAAGAAAGAAAGAAAAGGGGGGAAACAAAAGATAGGTAAGCTGAAAAACTCTGTCCTAGAGTTAGAGAACTCTCAAAAGTGCAAAATGGAATGCATGAGGAATGCATTATGGCACATCACACATAAGGCAAGGCTTTTAAAACGGCACCTCTTTGCTTTACAGTTGAATGGGCACCTGATTCTCAAACTGACCACAATTTCTTCTGACTTTAATGAGAGGATCGAATACTCCATCCTTCTGAAAATTAGATTCACTGCCTCTGAATAAAATGCCTAGAAATTGAAGTTTTCAGAGCAACATTTTATAAATAGTAAAAATCTAAGCTGTGTTAAAAAGTCTGCATCTGTTCAGTGACAGCCTACCCATTGAACCTGCGGATCTAATGGGAAGAGGACTCGGTCCTCTCAGCTTTCAAACATGCAGCATTTGCACGAGAAATGCTGGACTTCATCATTAAATAATCCAAGAAGCTTTTTATTTTTCTCTATTCATTAACAACAGCACTGGCAATATACAAAACATTCTACTGTAGCTACCAAAATCTGCTGACTAGTTCCTGCACTTACAAGCTATTCGTCAGCAGCAAAAAAAAAAATGAAAGTGCCACTTCTTCCCTGACCTCTGAAATAACTGTAAACTCCGCAATGATAAAATAAAAACTAAAACAGAGAAGGAGCACTAAAACAGGAAACGATAGCCTTGACTCCTCTCTTCTAACAATGCCAGAAATACTCCTGTCTGCAAAATAAGAGTCATATATTTATTACATTGTTCTGCTCACTAGAGTGCCAAATGTCACCTTACATATTTAGTTTGGAAACATGTTGTAAATAAAATGTATTCCAGTTATTCTAGGAATAACTGTCATGCTGATCACTCCTGAGGAATAAGGGATCTTTGAATGAATGACCAATATACACGTGGGTTATAAGGCATAATGTTAGAAGAAGGGGAAGAGTGGCAAAATTTCATACCATTTCTTAATTGAAAAATATATGCTTTTCCAGTCTGATACATCAATTTTCTTGAAAAGTTCTTACAAATGGAATATTTAACTGAACCGGTCTATCACTTGCAGATTCAAATATGATGTTTCAAAGATAAGGAAAGCACGCTTCGTGACAGAACTGGCCCACAACCAACTTGGCAGTGGCCACATTGGTCTGAAGAACTATAATAACTCTATCTGGACAGAATTCCCAAAGAAGTTAATGTTATAGTTATATAAAGATGCAAAACCTGTCATATATGAAAATGGCATGGATAAATTCTTTTCTCTTTCCCATAATCATTGCTGTTGTAGTACAAAAAGGGAATCTAATTGAATAAAAATGTTAAAAAGCCAACACTGCACAAGGAAAGAACGTTCATCTAGTATTTCATTGTCATGACTTACAGCGCAACTTAAGCACACTTAATATACATACTCATTTGGATCAAGGAGAGTATATAAGGATATTAAAATGTAAGCTAGCGAAATAGAATATCAAAGTTAGATGCCTCAAGTATCAGTTCAGGCAGGAACACTTACATTACACATTCAAGTATCACACACTCTTAAAAGTCTTGTCATATAGCTAAGTGCAAAACCGTGATGAATTACATATTCTAAGATGGCAAGACCCACCATCATCCACCATACATGCTTCAAATCATTATATGTACCTTGTGACTCCAGCATTCGAGACATCTTCAGCTGCAATTAAATGACAATTCCCTCTTAATATTTTAGCGGCAGCTCTGGTGTAACACCAGTCCCTCTGGCCTACTACAGTAAGCACTTAGCAACCTGAGATGGGGCATCAGTGAACTGAGATACCCAAATTGAAAACCGACATTCAAAAAATCCCTCATTTAGTGTATTCCTGATATAGAGGCATTATAAAACTCTTCTGGTTTTTTTTTGCTTCTCGTATTTTGCTTCTGCACATGACCAGAAGTGTTCCGGCCTAAGCAGTGTGATACTTATCTCACATCTAAGCCTAAACGAAGATAGACCAGTTATTCTAGGAAAAAAATTGCAAGATTGTAGGTGTTCTCTGAAAATACTTAAACCAGATTTGCTCCATCACAAAAGGAAGTTTTGGTCAATGAAGAAACACAGGTAGACATCAAGGATGCATATTACATAACAGCCTTAACTTTAATAGCATCAAAGTTAAAAGACTCATCCAGGAATTTGGAAACCTGATTTCCATTCCTTCCTTAGCCAAACAAGTTCAAATCCAATGTTCCCACCTCCCACGAGAGCACATAGTTACTAGCTTCGCTGGTTGAGAACAATTGCCAGCCCTTACCCAAAGGTGTATCACTGTGCAAAGGAACACATTAACAGGTTATAACCTATCTCCTCCTTCCAACTACAAATGTCACTGTCACTTTTTCCATCTTGAATGTAATGGCTAATTCCTCTGGTTTTGAATACATTTTTAGCTAGTGACACACAACTGCTTCCTCTTTACGCTGTTTTTTAGATACATGCATTTATTGAATGGTAATGGAACACAATAGTACACATAGACATCATGCAAGTAATAATACTCAGGAAATAACAGAACCATCTGTATGCAGAACAGGAAAAAAAAAATCTAACATTATGAGTTGAAGAAGCATTGGTATTTTTGCTCTTACCTCCAGAAACTTCATTCCATTCAAGGAGCCACTTTAAACTGCAGTCACAGGCCCATGGATTCCCATGAAGGTAAAGATTTTCCAGCAGTGGCATGCCTTGAAACATCCCTGCAGGCAAGGTCCTAAGAGCATTTTCAGATAGGTAGAGATGTCTTACTGTTGACAGTTTAAAATAATCAAGGACCATAAATGTTGAAAAGGTGTTGGGGTGAAGCTGCTGGAGCAAATTTCCTTCTAAGTGAACCAGTCTCAGAGAAGTTAATCCATTAAAAGCATTTGGATGAATAAACTCAATTCTGTTGTGGTCCATGTGCAGTCTCATTAAGCTTGAAAGTCCTTGAAGAGTTTGGTGAGTTATGACTTTCAATTTATTGTAACTAATTTTGAAAACCTAAAAAAAAAAAAAGAGATTAATTCTGTTTTTTGATCTAAATCCAAACAGACTAGCAAACAAGCAGAAGTTTTCTTCCCACATTCAAATATCCTTTGCACCACTGAAAAATGATACGCTGGTCAAAAAGGGAGAACACAACTGAGTATTAGTTGGCATTATCAAGTATGACATAGATGTAGTTAATAGATCTCCAGTGTATTTGGAGGAAACTGGTATCTTAAACCTAAGAAAGGCACTACAAAAACCGCTTATTTTTGTCTTTTGTTATTCATGGAAGTTAGAATTTATGAAATTTAGTAAGACCTGAGCATTACCTGTAGAGACACAAGATCTTTCAGAGCACCGTTAGGTATATTCTGAATGTCATTTCCATGTATCATGAGCAATTCCAGTTTTGTAAGTCCTGCAAAGGAGTTTTCGTGTATAGACTGTATACTATTAAACCTGGAAAAAAAATCACATGTGCAGTTACATTGTATGCACTGACTGGCATGGACTGCAAATGTAAAATTAGCATAACCTAACTTTCAGGAAAAACTGGAGGGATCTTAATGCATTGTCAAAGGGCCAGAAGTTACTGAAATGTTTTTACAAGGCCAAGTATACTCAGTTCATGTTTAGATTAAGATTTCTTTTAAATCAATTTGTGGCACTTTAGCCGTAATTTAAGAGTAAGACTAATAAATAGGAGTTTAAGTTCTAATAGTTGTCAGTATGTTTTTCCATGCAGCTTGGTTTATGGAATGGTAATAAATTAATGGCCTGTAGCCAAACAATGATGCTATGGAGTCTGGCAAACCAGGCAGGCTGCAGTGTTGCCAAAACAGCATCTAAGAATAAATGAATAAAGATTTGGAGAGAGGACATTAAAAATAGGTATCTATCTCCCAAACAGCATGAGAAGCAGGAAGTCACATCCCACTTCACTTACTGTTACAACATGTAATTTGCTACAGCAACTAATTACGTAAGATCTAGGAACTGACCTTCCAATTACATAATTTGAGCCTAGAAACCCCTTTTAGAGAAGTAATACTGAAAATCTACTTTTTGAAAATAATTCAGTTTCACTTTGGACAAATAAACCAGGTTTTATTTGCCAAAATGGAAGTCTTAAGTTTGGTGGCCTAGCTCTACATTCGGGTTTTTCCACGTGTAGACATAAAATTAAATGTATAAGCTAATCTGGGCATTAAGCCTCTCAATGAAGCATAGAATTTTAAATATTTTTCCTATTTTTTAACACTTTCTAGAAAGGAATGGAAGAGACAGCGAGAAATTAAAATGCTTTGAATAAGGAGGAAATACTTTTAGATCCTCATCATGTTACCTATCTGAAGATTCTGAATTTACTAAAAATTTAGACTACTGTTTTGATATGTTTAGTCCTATTACAGATCTACTAGGCTTATAGCAGTCATTCTATTAAAATTCCTTATTTCAACATCAGCCCTTCTAAAAAATATTAAGTTCTCTAAATAATTTTACCTAAATTATTTCCAGTTAGGAAAATAATCTTTACCTCCTAAGTATATAGCACCTTAAAATACAAATATGGTAAAAGCTGCTTTCCAAATTGAAAGAAATGCAACAACAGATAGTTAAGACTGTTCCTCCGTGGGAAGGGACAAAGACAGGAAAGGGCTTTTATGCTAGCGGTATCAAATAACGTACTTTTAGTAAAAAGCAGCCAAAATGCCTAAATAACTTAGAAGCCTACATTGCATTTTCAAAAGCAATTTAGGGATAGAATTTGCCACAGAATGTTGATGTATGGGGGAGAGCTGACTGTGAATATGTGTGGTTTTGAATGTGGGGGGAGACGAAGGCATTTCTGACTCAAAAATGGCATGAAAGTACAGATTGCTGTAATACAGACTTACTGAGTACAAGGGCACTTTGAGACTAAAATTAAAATTAGGCTTTAGGTGGATAAAGTGCTGGTGGATACAAATTTTAACTATGGAGAAGCAAAAAAAAAAAAATAATCGAGGTCCCTACTGTCAGTCATTGCATGACTAGCTGCAGCTTACAGGCCTTGAGGTGGTCAGGGTGAGTTCATACCAGGCAGTGAGGCAGCTCTGATATCAAGCAGAAGAGGACTGTGACTCTCGCACCATGCCCTGTCACATAACGATCCTACACAGCACTGCTGTGACAGGCAGCCTGCCAACTGTACCTGCCTTCTTGTCTCACAATCTGACAGACAGATGTGAGTTGGCAATACCCTGGAGGAGGAAAGTGAGTTGGAGCCTGAGCAATCTCTCCCCAAAACATTGACATCTGTTTATATTGTGCTGAAGCTCCTTGGAAAAAAAAAACCAAACCATAAACCAACTGCAAAGGCAACGGAATAACTTTGTTTTTACTGTATTGCTTTAAGATATGCTATCTGTCATTGTTCTCCAAAATGCTACCTGGCTACATTACAGAATTTTATCCCTACTGTATTTTTTTACACCAGGGATAAAAGTCACCATTTAGTAGAAACCCCATAGTAGGTTTAATTTAATCTATTTTTTTATAGACTATAAAAGACTGCATGTCCTATCTGCCAAGAACCACTGACACCACGATATAAATATTTGTTTGAAAACAATAGTAACTCTTCGTTGAAACAGCAAAGCTACGCTAAAGCTCTCTCCATGCCAGTACGGCTAGCGTTTGAAACACAGCCCCCGCGAGTGACCGCCCGCCTCCGCGACTCTACTTAAAAAGCCCACGCAGAGATGGCGGCGCGCGAAGCGCTCCGGGATTCCCCGCCGAGAACGTAAAAGCTGTTTGCCGCGCCCTGCCATACAAACCCCAGATTGATTCTTTCCACGTGTTTCCAAATCCTCGCCGGCACGGCCGCCAAGGACCGAAAGGTGCAGTGGACTTCGGTGGGCAGGTAGCAGGCGCAGGGCTGGGGGCAGCCCAGGGCGCCCGGCGGCAGCCCCAGCCCCAGGATCAGCACCACGGAGAGCGCCCCCGCCGCCGCCCGCGCCCCCATCTTGTCGCCTCCCCTCGCTTCGCTCCTCCTGGGTCGTCCGGGGGAAACAGCCGGGGCGGGGGGAGAGACAAGAGAGAAGAAAGACGATTTTGTTAAATCCTTTGAAAAAGCTTTAGAGAGCCAGCCGTGCTCGGCGGCGTCCCGGAAGGTCTGCGGACAGTCAAGGCGAAGCGCGGGCGGAAAGAGGTTGTCTTCCTTCCACCGCAGTCGCTCCTGCAAAGTTAACTTTTCCCCCGCAATTCACTTCTACTACTCTACTGAATACCTGTCTTACCAAAGCCATGCCGTCTCCCTACGGCAATAAATTCTGTAGGCTTGTTCTATACGCCAAGGAGAGTAGCACTCGTCTAGCCTAAAAATTAGAAAACTTCAAGGGAAGCATCTAGTTCAAGCAAATTGCCACGGCTCCCTCTACAGTCAGTGAAAGAAAAAAAGCGACCCACGTTCGTTTCAAGAGGAACAATATCAGGTATCTACCTGATCGGGTACCCAGAAATAGTACAATTCAGCCTCATTAGGTCCCTAATTAGCTAACTCACCTAGTCTAGCTGCTGAGTTTTTAGAGAGGCTACTAACTTTCAGGAGGGTAAAATGCGGCTGAATGAATCCCATTCAGAATGTCTATGGGAAATGGTGTCGTTGAGAGAGAGAGAGTGAAGGAAAGAATTGGTTGGCCATAGATCTGGACTCTGTCATCCTCTGCCACGCATTACTGCGCGATGCTGGATGTGCTCTTACATTGCAATCTTAGCCAAACAGGAGCTACGAATGGATAAAACTTGACAGTTTATTTAGAAGCGTAAGCACAGACCTCAGAGGAAATGTAAGCAAGAAAATTTATACATATAATCTTGCCTTGTCTATCAACACTTGAGTTCAGATTTTCAGAACTGCGTGCGTGTCTAAAACTGGACGGCTAGACCCGTGGAGGGTCATTTAAAGATTGCGCACTGTGCCAGAACAGACAAGAAAACACAACTGTTATCGACCTTGAGCGCTAATCATTTCTGAAAATAAAATAATTTATGTAGATGTCTAATTACAGAATAAGCAGCCTAACTTGGTGAAATGAGTTTGAAATCTCCTTATTCTTGTCCTGTCTTCAGGACAATTCTGTCTTCATCAGAAGAATTTGAGCTCTTCAGATTAAAGCCATACAGGAATGCAGGCTACTATTAGTAGCAGAAATTTAGTATTCCTGCTCTTGCATAACTGCGTGACAAAGATGGAAAGGCATTCCGTTCTACTAGCTATTATTAGTTCCATTAGTTATTGCTTTTAGTATAAAAGTCAGATTTTCTCAGATCTGCTAGCAATGAGACACACATTTTTTTTTTTCCTAAGACCATCATGTGCAAACCATTACAGTTCAAAGGAGAGGCTCATCAGGATGAAGAGGTTTCTCAAATACCTGTGGTCAAGTTAATGAGACGTTTACCATTCCTTACAAGACAAATAGCTTTTAATTTGGTTAAGAATATTCAGGTGCTCTTTTCCTTAACGTTCTCTTTAACGAGAACTCCCTTTAAAAACCATCCTACCCATTTTGAGTCCCGTGGGGAGGGGGCACCGCATTTTGCTCCAGGAGGTGCTCGCCGAGGTGAAGAGGAAATCGCAGTGACCCGCCAGGGGCTGGCGAAGAGCGGGCCAGATGCGCTCGTCCCTCCGTTGTCCCGGGAAGAACCGCGGCTGGCCTCCGACGCGCACCCCGAAGCCGCTCTGCCGCAGATTTGGCAGGAGAAACCCCGCGGGGCCCGGCCGAAGCCGCCCCGCCGCCAGGGGGCGCCCTCGAGTGCCCGCTCCCCCCCCCCCACCCCCGCCGCCATTGGCTGCCTCCACCGCCGCCGCGCAGCGCGCCAGCCAATGAGCTGCGGCTCCACCACGGCCGTTAGGGCGGGGCTGGGGCGGGGTCGCGGCAGGCTGCCGGGAGGGCGGGGCGCGGCAGGGGAGGGGCCTCGGGCCCGCCCGCCCGGCTCCTGGCGGGTACCGCGCCCGCCCCGCGGGGAGGCTGGCGGGGGGGGGGCGGCGGCGCATCCTGCGCGGGGCTGCCGCTCCCGCCGGGCCGGGCCGGGCCGAGCGCCAGCCGCCGCCGGGCTGGAGGCGCGGTTCTCCCCCGGCCGCGATTCTCTTTACCGATACCGGCGGGCGTGATGCTTCTTTCCCTTAGGGAAGAACGTCCCCGGCGGGCTCAGCAACGGCAGCGGACGGGCTGGGGGCGAGCGCCGACGCACGGCGGCACCGCTCCGCAGGGCGCCCGACCGCCGTTCACCCCCCCTCCTCCTCCTCCTCCTCCTCCGCGGGACCCCCCAGTCCAATCCGTCCCCAGCCGGGCACCGGCAGCCGCCCGCGGGCTCCTTACCTGCAGCCGGGCGCGGCGGTCTCAGCGGGGGCTGCCCGCCGCTCCCATACCCCCGGGGGGCTGCGGGCGGGCGGCGGGCGGCCGGTGCCTACCTGGCTGCCGGCCTCCCCTCCGGCACCGGCTCGCCGAGGCTCATCGCGGCCGCCGGCGGCCCGCCTCGCCGCCGCCTCAGCGCTCCTCATGGCCCCTCATCCTGCGGGCTCCGCCGCCCCGGCCGGCTCCCCCCCGGATCAGCATAAGCGATGGGCAGGACGCCGCCTG
>JANXJC010000059.1:12605272-12619993 GCA_027564655.1 Leptodon cayanensis
GGTGGGGGGAGAAGCAGAACAGCCCTTGGCTCTGGGTGAGCACTGCTCAGCAGGAACCAAAACTTCCCTGTGTTATCAATGCTGTTTTGGTCACAAATCCAAAACACAGCCTCGTACAGGCTGCTATGAAGAAAGTTGACTCCACCCCTGCCAAAACGAGAACATTTTGAAAAAAAATTGCCATTTAGTTTGATGACAACTGGTTTATATTTTTTTTTAATTACCTCAAAGGGTAGAACTCTTTGAGTTCTGCACCACAGAGAACATTTCCACCATGCCTCTTTGCTCAATGTGCAATTATTTGGTCTCTACTAGTGTATAATCTGATCCACCTGACCTATCAGTAAAATTACAGTATGTAGAGCTAGTTTAAATACAACCAAGAAGAATCTGATGTCACTAAGTTCTGAGCACTAGTCAGTGGTCTCATATCTATTTGAAGGCAACATTTCATTCCCACACATAACCTGATAGCCTATAATGGCAGTAGAAAGAAATTATTTTGCCTGAACACAAGTCATTTTTTGAAGAAGTGTCACACAGTAAATATAGAAAAGCTTTTGCAGATGGCCTATTATAGGACTCAAAACTTTTGAAAACAAAGAAAACATACTTTTTTATTAATTCATACATCTAATAATACTTTACTCAGGTATTTTATCAAGCTTAAACTAGTGTGTGAAGAGTGTATTACTATTGGTATTACTTTTACTATTATTCAAGGTAAATTCATTTAAGCAGTACCTAAAACATTACTTTCCACTCCTTGTAGTTAAAGTAACACCATTATCATTTTGACTTTCTCATTAGGATCCTACCAACTTTCGGTAGACATCAGTTTGCTCTAATATCTCCTCATCATAGCTGCAGAAGTATTATTACTAACTACATAGTTTCTCTGTTACTGGGAGGAGAGCCATTTAAATATTCCAGTGATACATAGAGGAAGTTATAGCTGACTTAGTTGTGATGGTAGCCCTTTACACCTAATGTGCGTAATGGTATGTTCATTCGGAAAATTAGTGAAATTAAAATAAATCACATAGTAGGACCAAGCAGAAGTAAAACCGGAAAAAAAGGGTGCAGAAGCCCAGATTGCTAGGTCTGTACAGGAACTTGTTCATTACTTGGAGTCTGAAATTTCAGAAGAGACTTCCTTCAAAAAGAGGTGCTAAAGTTTGAGAGCAAGTTTTTTAACTATATTATAAATAAATACAAGAATAAAATATTACAGTGGCATTTAAAAATAATATCACTAATATGATGTTCACTATCCTCGATGTAAATAATTTTTCAGACAAGCAAATGTCAATACCAACCCATATTGTTGTATCAACTGTGTATTAACAGTAAATGCATCAGCAGTTCACAAGCTAAAACCACACTACTTGGACGACAAATCACATCCATCTCTATTATATATGTTTACCTTATTGCAAAGTTTTACAGTTTTTTTTTTTTATGGAATCCATTTGAATCCAGTTAGAAAAATATGGGAATGAAAAGTATTAAGGACAGGATTTTTTTTTAGTTGATATGTAGCAGATACAATTAGGGAGTTAGCAGTTAAAGATTGTCCATGATAGGGAACTTGTAGATGCTACATAGGCCTGGGCAGCCCTGTGGCCACAGTATTTTTTGTAGTTTGAGGTTTCAGTTATATTTCAACCAAAGACATTTACTGGTATCTGGATTGTACATCAGCTATTGTACAACAGTCTAATGTCTCTGATGTCAATCAAGTGATGCTAGGTTGTCTGGTAGCTGTTGCAGTAAAAGGTTGGAAAGCCTCTTTATAAACTCTAGTTACGTTGGTTAAAGCTTTTATGCAGTGGATAGGGACAGGCAAAGCAAATAAACGGTGAAAGTAATCACTGATACGTGCCGTTTCAGCTGCGGTACCTGCTGTTTACGCAGCGTTTACAAAGTGGTAGGAAAATGCCTCGAAGGAACAAGGGAAACAAAGTAGAAATACCAGGGGACTGTAGGGAGTACCAAGTGAGTTTCGGGTACAGCCATTTCTGAAAGATAGCCTGAAGGTAAGAGGCTGTTCACATGAACAAGAACCCGTGTGTTATAGGAGGGTGATGGTAATGACATGCTAATGACATGCTTTTTGACAAGACTGGGAGGCAGTGATGGGGAAATCAAGGATGACAGTTTGAGAGAAGGTGTTATTAGAAAGAGCTATCTTTCTTATTTTCACTGTCCTTCACTAGCCATAAAATGCCTCAACTTTGTTCCGATCGGCTTCCGTTGCTATCCCTAGCCTTGTGGTTCGTTAGCTCACAGCCTTAGAAGTTGCCTTCTCCTCTTGGTGAGAGCCAACGTCAAAGGAGGATTTTGGCAACCTACCATAGCACTGCTGCTCTCTCAGGAATGAAGTTTTGGGTTTTCTAGGAACCAGTTATCTTGCCCAAGTTGTCTTGCCGAAGTATTTTTGACCAGTTTGGATCAAGGAGCCCAAATTAAGGACTGAAACAAAGCTTAGCAAGCTATGCAATAGCAGTTTGTAGGAAGCGCATCTATACGGTGAGGCAACGGTGGCCTGCAGACATCAGATCTGAACATCTGGAGTCAGGATGGAGTGCGATGAGGTTCTGGGAATTTTGAAGAATAATTTCTCTGTTAAAAAAAGGAATTCTGTATTTGCATTTTAATAAAGTCCCAACTACATTTGTAATAGCTGAGGATAAGTAGGGAAATGCAGTATTATTCAGATTTTACAGATTTCCATATAACCTAATTTTCAGAATAACGGGCATTTGCCTAAGTCATAGTCTTACAAATCTTATCAGTCAAGTATTGTGTTTTACAAGGTAGTGTAGTATTAAAAGCCCACAACTGATATAGAAATGGGAGCACATGAGCTGGTAACTGTAAATGAGTAAAAATCACCAGGCTTTCATAGTCTGAAATCTGAGTACCACAGTAAATTAGGACTACGGATAACAAGCAATTGTGAGGAAAGTTTGTTCTCTTCTAGACTGGTATAGATCAGTACAGCCAAATGAAAAAAAAAAAAAATCAGGGTAATTTTCAAGGCTTTTTGCTTGAGTAGAGAGAGAAATGCTACTGGTTCCTGTGAGCCTCGTCATTACTGTTTTATACTATTTAAAATGTGTGGTTGAGAATGTCAAAGGGAGGAGATGGTGTCTGTATATCCATGTGGTTTTGTTTACATAGGAAGGTTTGCGTCTCCTTCCCCCCATAACCCCATGGTTCACCGGCTGATCTTTATTCTCTGAACCTCCCAGGTCAGGGACTGTTTCTGCTCTCTTCTTGCAGCTGCAGTGCCAATATATCACTGCCCTCCGCAAGTGCTCTTCTCTCTACCCTCCTTCAGATGACTTATCTCCTCCTTGCCTTTAGGCCTTCCTGTTTGGGGTTGTTTTTCCATCGCTTAGCTACTCTTCTTCTTGCCCAAGCTTCTGCTTCCTGACATATCAAAGTGTACTGCTCTATCCCATGGCCCTTGCTTAAAGAATAGCTGCCTGCGGCACTAAACTTTCAGCCTCCCCTCCTCCCCTGTTAGCTCTGCCCAGTGCCATCCTTCTCACCGCCATGAGCCGGGCTTCTCTCTCGGCTTCCCTTGTCAAGCGGCCTCATGGAGGAAGGAGGGAGAGGACTGCGCTGCTGGTTATTAAACAGGACGGACTTTTTGAAGCTGAAGTCAAATTCTTTTGTTTGCTGTAGGTCAATGAAGAGAGGAATAGACCATCACAGTCCCACTGATGAATATACTTGATGGACAGGTTGACTTTCCCAGCTGTCTTCTAAAGAGCAGAAGGATGGAGCCCAGAAGACTGATATGCAGTGAGTGGTACGCATGTGAAAAAGCAGCAGTTTTTAAATGCCTTCTGTTGGAGCTGGTAATAAATTAACTCTTGCTTTTACCACTTGGCAGAGAATTGGGAATAAATTTCTGCAGATGAATTAGGACCTTGTTTAACTTCCAGCAGAAAAATGAGGAGGTCTAGAAAAGTTGATGGACTGCATTCAATTTTATGATGCAGAAAAACAAACTGTTAGCTTACAGAAACAACAGCCGTGCACTGTCGTGACTTGTTCTCTACTTGTCTTCAGGCGCTGGGTATTTGTATTGGGAGAGCACGCTGACTCTAGTGCCAGTGTTTCCTTTACTTGCTTTTGACATTTCACGTGTTTGTACTGTAGTGCCTGACAAGTTATATCACAAACTAATTGGAGTAAATGCTGATTAACAAGAAATGAAGAAAAAAGAGGGTCAGCAGTGTGGGAGGAAAAGCAATAGTAGGCCAAGACTCACGGAGATATGCAGAAAACCCAGGCAACGAGGGAAGGCAGGGAGTTAGTAACAGACCGTGTTGCGGGTCTGCCGCTGCCTTGGTGGGCCCTCAGCTGGCACCGGCAAAACAGACCTGTTTCTTGTGCCAGTGCAAACAAAGATGTCACACGACTGTCCTTGCTTCCAGTGCCTTTGGGCATGTCTGGTGGGTGGCTGGAGCCCACTGGCTGTGGCTGCAGGCCAGCTTCGGAGGGGGGGTGTGGGGCTGTGTGAGCTTGATCCCATGTCTGCCTTTCCGCAGAGTTTGTTTGCTTGAGCACAGCGCTGCACTAACACCTCTGCCCATCACGTACCTCCGGACTGACTCGCATCCGGAGGGCTTCGAGCACAGGACAGACAAGTGTTATCTACACTGCCGCAGCCACCCGGGGCTTTTTGGCTTCCCCCAAAGCAGTGCAGCCCGTTTGTACCTGGCTTATCTGAGGGGGGATCTGAAAGAAAACCGGGGGGGGAAGTTCATTCCTCTTGTTCCCTTGAGAAATACAGTGCTGCTTTACCTTTGTGCTCTAAATGGCAAAGCAAAAGGGCAGTAAATGTTGTGGCACCTGCAAGTACTAACAAGTGAAGGTATTTAAAGATGTACTGTGATGAAAAGGATGAATGAAGGAATCTGCTGCAATCTGTAATGAGAGATACCACTAGAAGAAGTAGGTTTAGTTTCCTCTGTGCCATAATCTCTTTTTTCCTCTAATTTTATTTCTATTTTCCTAGTGAAATGGTGTGAAGAGGAAGTTTTTCTTTCAGCTGCATAGTGTACTTCTATCAGACTGTTAATAACCTGGGAATAATAACACGGAAACAGTTGAGCATTTTCTATGCTACTTCCACATCAATGAAATGAAGCATAACAGATCCACATTTTCTTCTTTATGTTGTGAGCTAAAGAATTAACCAAGGAAGGGAAAATATATCCCTCTTTTCAAAATAAAAACTGAAATAAAAGAGGTGATGAGAGCTTTACTTCATTTACTTTCCTTCCTTAGCCAAGAAATCAAGTTTATTAAGGTATTTAAAAAAAAAAGAGAAAAGGATGCAAGAAGGATCTGTAGCAGTATGGAGTAAACATTCTCCACAAGAGTCTCCTTCAATTTACTGGGGTGACTGTGGTTTGCACTGTAGTATTTGGCTTTTCAAATTATGAAACGTTCCTCCGCTTCCTGAGTTTTAACCTTCTCAGCCACTGTTGTTCATTTTATACTGAACAATATTTAAAAGTGAAGAACAAATTCTGTCCTTGTAAGTCTGCTGCTGATCCACTGCTCAGCTGTGCAAGTTCCTTCTGTGACTTAAACCTAGACGCAAACACTCAGCTCTTAGCAGTGGGCTCCCCTTTAAGATCCAAGTCTTGCTGACACTCTTCTTGATATATGCTTGAAACACGTTGCAATCTGCAGTCACTTCTTGTTACCTCCCTAAGAAGCACATCTGACTCTTAGGCCAATTAACTTAACCTCCGATTAACACAGGCTATCCTGATGTACAACCTTTTCCAGAAACCCAGCAAGGTCCTTTGGAAAACTAATCGGAGATCTTTCCCCTCTTGCTTTCACTGGACAGCTATTCCAGCATATTAAGTTAGAAACCATTTTCCAGCTCCCATTTTTTTTCCATTCCTGCTTTTGCAAACATTCCTTGATTTAAACAAGTGCCTCTCCTACTCCTTTTGGTATTCTTACACATGTATTTCTGCATCAAAGGCTGACAGAGAAACACTCCAGATTCGTTGGATTTTACATGCCTGAAGGCAAGCCTGAAATCCTGAAGTGGATGCCCAGATTGCAATACTGAATGTATTGCAGCACGAAATAGGCCTTGAACAGTTGGTGCCAGGTAATTAACACACTAGCGAGCACAAACCCTGGAGAGCTGACTCTCTGAGAAATGGTGAGATATGTCCTGCTCCGTCTTTAAAGGTTCCTATAGGCCACAGACATCTTAATGCCCTCTATAAGAACTGAACTGAAGGCAGCAAAACCAATGTTTAGTCTTAGAGGTTAGAGGATTTTAGCAATGAACAGCTTTTTTTGATTTACTTACATATAGTCTTACAGAACGAACAGTTCTAATTGTTTTGTATGTGAGGTGTGTAAGTAGCGTAACAGCATGTGAACAAAGAGAAAAGATGTTTTCCTAATGCTCAGCATGTCAGTGCAGGTAAGTGCAGAGTCAAATTATGTTTTGCTGTACCTTAGTCGGTTTTATGATGTTTGTAATAGTGCAGTAGATAAATCTGCATGATATGAATGGCGAAATGAAATCCAGCGGACCAGAATATTAGAAGTCAGAGTTTCTATACGATGTGTGACTTGCGTATTTTTGTAGCACACGTCACGAGCGTATCTTTAGTACTACCAGGCTGCAAGCAAATCGTTTCTATGAGCATGGGACAAAGAGCAAAGTGAGTGGCCACTTTGCTGCCTGACTCCGCTTGACTTGTCCACATCTTTAGTTGTAAGATGCTGTTGTTGTAAGAGCAGTCTGAGTTCAAGCAGCCTACAGATCCCATTCCATACCAAACCCATACCAATCCCATGCAGTATACAACCTAGGAGTCCTTCTAGCAAAGTCCTCATGTTTGATTCATCTTTCTGCTGGTATGAGAGAAGCATACAAGGTATGCAGCTGCTCTAATAAGCAAACACAGCAGAAGTCCAGGCTTTCTTCTGCAATATAGCCCAAATGATGCTTAGAGGCCATATTTAGGAGTGGGGTTAAATCTATCAGCACAGCTGTAGAGTTGAAAGTACAAAGTCACTGTATTTAGAAATACATTCTGAAAAATAAGAGCTACATTTTTTTCTACAGAAAAGGTAGATACTTTCAAAATATTTCTTGCTCATTGCTACCCCTTTCTTTTGTTTTCCTCAAGAAAGAAACTGTATACATCCACTGTATCTACACTACTGAGGTTTTTAACATTTATTTGTACAGACTTACATGTAGAACGTCCAAGCTTTACAGTGCTCCCATTGAATCCAGATGCAGGGCTTTGGCCTTGCTTTTGTAATTGTTTCCGTTATAAACCCCTATTTCAGAGTTCAGAATTTGGTTATAAAAAATGCTTCCAGAATACAATTTGGTATCTAAGATATCAGTCAAGGAGCATTTATTACTAGTTTGATTTCAGTGTGGCTTTTTGAACTTACAGATTTGTCCTGAGAGTTTTATCCATGCTTTCAGATATTTTAAAGATTTAAAATACCTTTGACTACCAAATGGAAATCATCACACTGTGATGTGGAATGATAGCATCATCTTTAGCTAAAAATGCCATAAAACCCCTAAGTGGTCACTTGAGTTTCTTTCTAAATAGTAAGAGTATGGTTATTTCATAACAGGCCTGCGCTAAGGGTAAATTACAGCCTCGCAAGGCGCAAGTGAACATGATTTCCCCTAAAGAAAAGGAAGAGAATTCAGCTTCTGCAAGCATACCATCTACGCTGTAAATAGTTAACCAGATAAACCTCTGATTCCAGCTATAGGGTGGAATATTGGCTTCTGTCTTTTTGGGCTCACTGCAGATAAACCGAGCCAACCCCAGGAGGCTTCTCTTGTGTCAGCTTGTTTGAAGACTGCATGGAAGAGCAACTTCCCTGCGCTGGGGGAACGTGAAAATTTTGTCAAAAACTCTGCCCAAGACCTTTTATATATTGTAGAGGCTAAGC
This sequence comes from Leptodon cayanensis, assembly GCA_027564655.1. Lineage (NCBI taxonomy): Eukaryota > Metazoa > Chordata > Aves > Accipitriformes > Accipitridae > Leptodon > Leptodon cayanensis. The sequence goes on from JANXJC010000059.1 coordinate 12,613,265, forward strand.
AACCCAGGGGCATTGCACTGGCTCTTTGACAGGAGTATGGAATTAGCCCTACAGGCAATGAAGATAGGTCTGTTTAATCAGAATCACTCCACTTTACAGCGGTAGTTAAGTAAGGTGGGTCAGGGAGATGGTGAAGCCCACTTGGCCTGCTGAATTGCTTCCTCCTGGCACACACTAAGTTGCACCTGGAGCACAGAAGGAGTTTTCTGGTATTGCTGCATTTCATCACCTCTAGCAACTGAAACAATAGTAGAAAAATGCTTTTAAGCCATCTTACCGAGTGTGACTGACCAATAAACCCCTAAAATGAAAGAAGGCTCAGAGGAGATGGGCAAGGTGATGTGTGGGCAGAGGAGATGCGGGGTGTGAGTGACCACAGCTGTTGCAAAGAAGCTGACTTTTTCTCAACACAAAACAGGACTGGAGGGTGGCCTTTGGTTTAGATAAACAGCTATCAACAGTTGAGTGGATCAAGCTCTCTGAGTTCATTAAAACAGTGTGAATGTCTCCCTGAGTTTGCCAGACCAGCATGGGGGGAGTGAACACGTGGCTCAGCCCAACATAGAGTATAAAAACTAGACAACTAGCAAAGGAATTTTGAAGAGAGGAATGGGCTTGAGTTGGCTTCAACCCATGTATTCCTTCCCAGCAACTGGGGATGCCCAGTGTCATGACAGTGAGCATGTTATAGAGATCGGTAATGGGAAATACACTGGTCTGGTGCTTGAACTGTATTGTGTTTTCAGTATATTTTGCTTGATCCTGCTAAATCAGAAATCCCATGCAGCATCAACTGTCTTCAAATAAGTAAATTTGATATCAAATGTTACACTCTCCGTGCGTGGGATATCTAAAAGAACTTGGTCAGTGAGTATTGGACTCTTGACACTGAGACCTGAGCTGACAAGATTTTTCTGGCCATCTAGAAGAAAGTGTTTCCTGGTCTCAACTAGTAGGTGAAACAGTTGAGAGTGCTGTGCATTTAAAGAGCATCATTCTTTGTGTTGGAATAGGCAAACACCAGTAATCATCCAAACAGCCAGTACTGTTACAAGCAAAGACCGGGTAGAGGCATAAGCTAATTTAAGACTCTCCATGTCAAAAAAACCCCAACAAACCAAGAACAAGATCAAACTTCCATCTCTACTTCTGAAGATCCAAACTTCCTAAGAGCAGCAAGAGATAAGGAATTTTAATTCTTCCTACTTTGCAGAAAAAAACCTGTTCCGGTACTGAAAGGATATTGAACATCAAAGGCACGCATAAATGCTGTGCATAACTTCACTAATGACTATGCAATATCTTAATTTGCAAAAAGCTGGTACCATAGCTATATCTTGAATTTCTTAGCTGACAGGTACCCCTCAAAGTCAGTGGGAATCGAGAGTAAAATTGTGAAGTACTGATTAAGCCATTTATAGCACTGGTGTCTATATACAAACAAGCTAATTTTCCACACTCCATTTATAGCCCATACAGAGAGGTTGAGGCATCTAGAGGCTAAGTGTCCCTTAAATGAGATGAATCACATCCTCAAGATGCCTATTTCTCTCCATTTCTTGCAAAGGAAGCTAGATGACTTTTAGCTGTAAATGTTGAATCATAGCATCCCTAGCTAAATGAGATGAACTCCACCTTACACATTAAATGTCCTCTGTCAATTTGGGCAATATGATCACGTCTTGGGTACCTCAGTCAAGCACATCGTGTAGACCCAGTCCCATCCTATGCCATATTATTGTGGTTTTCTCTCTGTAGGGACTGCTGAACCATTTGCCTAGACCTAGGTGTCTAACGACCTCTGAGTCTCCCTAGGCTGACTGAGACACCACACAGGAGACTCTCAGACTTCTGGAGTGACAGCTGGAGGCCAGTGGCTTATGCCCTGGTATCTCAGATGTTTAAGTTTAGGAAACTGAATCCAGTGTGTAACAACTACAACCAATATGTGTAGTTGTACCTGTTCAGCCTTTGTTGCCCTGTTGACTTTTGCCTTGATTATTTCTACTTGACATGACCATCTATGACAGGCAGGAACTAACTCCATAGTTTCCTTGAGGGCCTGATGAGTTTTAGCTGTGAAGAAAGATGACTTCATGCATTGTGGCTATCAAGTATAGAAGTCGATTGTAAAGAGTACCTGTTGCTAAACGGACTCATAGTGTTTCAAGATTTTCATGAGAACTGCTTCTTTCTAATCAATGTCATCTTTAAGGAAGAACTGATAAAGAATTGATGGGTTTTTCTTGCTTGGGGCAGGGGTGGCTAGCAGTAATGCTGTCCAATTTGTGTGACTGAAAGAAGTACCATGCTGTCTCTCAGGGATCAAATAGTCTCTGGCAAATTAAAATATACGATGAGAAGTCGGATGTGCTATGGTGTCTCCATAGGGGAAAATAATTTGACCAAAGTTTTTAAGTCACATTTAGGTGTTCAGATAAATATTAAACTCCATTTTCTAAGGTTCATTTCCACTTCAAACTATGGAAATCTTGGGTCTTCAGCCATTCTGAAAACCAGGTACAGGACTTTCTGGATTAGGAGCTTTACCCCACCAACATCTGAAAATGTAGATTTTCTTTCGTAAGTGATTTTACAGACTTTTATGTGCATTTTAGGGTCTTTGATTCTAACAGGAATGCAATTTCTAAGATATATTAAACAATCTTCTCTAAGTTGGTAAACTACCTGAGACTGTTTGAATGAAGCTGTCTATGAATTAATTAACACATTAGTGTTCCCTCTCCTCTTCAGAGTTTTTAAACATTTTCCTGTTCTGAATTCTTGACAATTTTCTCCTGGAGGTTCTGAGAGCTGGAAAGCAATTTTGTCCAACCAGCAATAGATTTGCTGTTCATAAACAGCTTTCACAGGAGAAATTTAGATACTTCCATAGTTTCATGAAGCACAGGATGAAAATCAATAATGTAGTTATTAAAAAAAAAAGAAATAATAACATTTTAAAACTATTACCTTTCATTCATAAATCTCAAAGCTCTTTATAAAGTCTTTCTTTGGTATTTCCATTTTACAGGAGTCCAATATCCAAGACGCATGCCAGGCCAGTGGCAGTACAATGAATGGACATGGTTTCTTGAATGCTAGTTTAGTTGAACATCTTTTAGACTATCTTTCAAGTCTACCTGGTTCTACAGCAGGTTCTACAGCAGGTATTTCTATACAGTACAGTGAGTGTAAAGTAAATACTACAGGGATACTGAACCTTACTAGAACATGACCAAAATTCCAAGTTTGTAGAATTTGTTCATGCAAAACACTGGATTAAACAGGTCGGCAAAAGAGACAGTGAAGAATCAAATGTGGAATAAACAGAGTATAAAACTTGAGTACATTTTGTTGTCATTTTAAACTCAGCAAATTGCAAAAAGAGCATAGGAAGGCAGGAGAAAGTGGTGTAGAGAGGCAGGACGCTTACTGTCCATATGCTTTTGTATTGTAGCATGAAGGCAGCATTCAAACTGACTGCAATTTTCTAAATGGAAAATTGCTTCACTGGAAAATGTTGATTTGCTGAAACTGTTTGCAGGAATGTAGACATGTCTGATGGATGAAAAATCTCCCTCCCTGGCTCCTTAGCAGAGCCTTCTTTCCAAGCTACAGGATCATCAGCAGACCACCTGGAGGGATATTTCTGAGCCAAGAACATGGAAGTCTTGAGAGGCCTGATCTCCCCAACCTTCCTGGCTTCTTATAGCTCACTTGATAATGTGCCAGTTTTTTTGATTCTGGGGCTTCTCAGAGCAATTAGGGCCCCCAAACTCCCCAGGTCCATGGCAGTCCACCTGCAATATAAAGCTTTTGGCTACTATAAGTTGGGATGGAAAAAGTTATGAAAAAACTCAGTGTTTTTCTTGGACTTGGAAGTCCATTTCCCTGCCATGTCAAGTACCATTTTTTTGTTCAACAGATATGGTTTGACTGTTATAAACCCAGTGATTTCAGATTGTGGTAGTGCTAGGTCAAACTTCTCTGTAGGGTCTCTGTTGCTTGACTCTTTATTCTGAAAAAAGACTAAAACTTTCAGTTTAGGAGAACATGTTTAATGTTGTTTAGTGAATTATAAAACAGAACTAAAAAGTCATGCTCTGTCATATTTAGAACACCCAAAATATTTTTGCGATATGGAGAAGATCATCGATTCCCTATTTCCATGTCTTCATCGTGTGAGGGAGCTGTCTGCACCCGTTACTACTGCAGCTGAGTCTGCACTGACTGCCTTGAGAAAAAAGCCAAAATCAAAACCAAAACCCAAGTAATTAAGAGAATCATAAAAATCTTTTAGATTAAACAGTCTCCATTGTGGATTCCAACAAACATTGCATTTCAGAAAGACAAACCTGATTAGCATCACGGCATGCTCTTATTTATTACTCAGAATGTAAGAAGCTTTACTGTCTTGATTTTTTTTTTTAAACTCACAGATTTCTGAGCATTTGCTGGTGAAATATTGTCCTCATTAAAGCCAAGAAAAATTTCATCATGACTTCACTACATCCAGAACCGCCTCATCTTCAGTAGGGGTTTGTGGCTGCTATGACCGAATAGCTCCCATCTTCTGTTTTTGTCATGTTTTCTCCTTTCAAAGAAGTAACATGGTTCAGATCTAATTGGCAAGATTAAGCTTGTCAACAGACTCATGTTTGTGATGTATCTGTTCAATGATCTTCTCCCCGTGGATCTTTTCTATTGCTTAATGCTGCAGTGTTCTCATATGTGTAATGTACTCAGTGATTAAATTCAGTGTTTAATACAGATCTGTATAATATGAGTGATCAGATGGATCCAGTCCAGCCCGCTCCTTTTACCTTTTTCTCTCTAGTTAGGTACAGATGCATGTTTTTAGGAACCGTTTGCTATCTGAAAGGAAATTGGGCAATGGGGAAGCATAACGGAGGAAGCTGCTTTCAAGCACATACGCAGGAAAAAGACAAATGACAGGAGGTGCAGCTGTGATTTTTTAACATTTAATGCTTTTTGTCAAGGGAATGGCAGCATAGGAAAGATGAATAGTCCGTAAATCTAATGCAAACCAAATATAAGCCGAGTATCATGAATCGTGAAGTTTAAGGATGTCACTGTGTATTTATTGAACATTGCTGAAATCTGTGGAAGAACTGAATCAGCTTTTGACATATATCAAGTAGTTACTTTCTCCTGGCTTCCTGTTGGATGATGTGACACTGGAATTTTGCATTCTTTCTTCCATGGTTTCCGCTTCTGCCAGCACTTGGACAATGCTGTAAAATCTATATATTTCTTTTCCAATCTAGACTCACCTTCCCTGCAATGTTTACATGCAAGCACATGTTCATTCCCCAGCTTGGATTGCGCTCCAACGCACGATTGACCAGAGGTGCAGGCAGCCTCTGCTGTGGCCTACGCTTCGTCGGCACCTTAGGTGGTGGATCAGACTCTTGTTCTTGGGTTGCGAGTACACTGGATCTGGGCATCACGGGCCATGCAATGGTGCATTTCGCTAACAGATTTCCAAGGATCACTTTTTCCCGTGCACAATCAGGGAGCTCTGAGTCCCCGCTCTAGTGGAGGATCACCTAGACAAATGTTTGGGAATGGAGGGGTCCCAGGTCTTGGTGTAGTTATCCTTAATCTTAAAACTTCTTTTCATCTAACCATATAGGTAAAGCTTCGGGGTCCCATGGCAATTGGATACCAGTTGTGACAAGAATCTATATTATGTGCAAAGTAAGGTACTCCATTTTGATTTAAACAGATGAGCCACCTCTCTGTATGCCATTTTAGATTAAAGCTGGCCTTAAAAATTACACAGAACTGCATGGAAGATAAAGGAAAAACAGTTATCCCACAGAAAGGAACAGAGGAATAGAATGGAATAGTTGGGGGAATGGCTTAAAAACTAATTTCAGTAAAACAATTTTTTCACCCAAGTATCTAGAGATAATACACCAGAAATTAACTACTTACAAAGCAAACAGCCATCTTAGTGATTTATGATGTCATTCATTGATCATCAGTCGGAGAGTTAAATTATCTAGATGGGATACACAGGGTTGTGGAATTACACATTGCTTTCTTCCAAGATATATGAACTCCATGTGTCATAACTTCCTTGAGGACTGCATTGTGGTTAGGCCACTTTGTGTTTTTTCAGTTTTCTTCTGAGGAAAGACTAATCTCACAAAGAAAAAGCGGTTGCCTAGAATACAGTCTGGATTTTATTAGGCACACATTACTACTGTTTCCTGATGCTGTTACTCTTGTAGTATAACTTTTGTACCACTTTATAAGCAATAGCGTGACACTACATCCCAAAATGCCCTCAGAACAACTTTATAGATGGCATTTACAGACACTTAGAATGTGAATGCAGTGCGTACATAACAAAGCACATATAAATAAGGACCTGGCCCTGTATCCACTCAAGTTAGTGGCACAATTATCGGCCACTTAAGTAAGTCAGATTCATAGCCATGAACTTAACCAATTCTTTTTTCAGTAAAAATGCATCTCATATGAAGGAAACTAACCAAGTAATTTAGGTTTTACAGCAAATGGAAGGTAAAAGATATATCAAGATCATTTTTGAAATAGACATCTTATATAGCTAACATTAAAGAATAGATTGTGCCTTGCATTGCCCTGCCTTACCTTGCCTTGCCCTGCCTTGCCTTGCCTTCCCTACCCTACCCTTCCCTACCCTGTTCTGTCCTGTCCTACACCACCCTTCCC
>JANXJC010000059.1:12620093-12633062 GCA_027564655.1 Leptodon cayanensis
CCTTGCCCTGCCTTGCCTTGCCTTCCCTACCCTACCCTTCCCTACCCTGTTCTGTCCTGTCCTACACCACCCTTCCCTTCCTCATGTGTAGACTTTGAAGTTTACTTTTCAGTTTGGCCAGTGCTGTCAGTGGCATGTCTTCTAGCTGATATTAAGGAATACAGAGCACCACAAAACACTGGTTATCTGCAAAGCTAGGTGCTGTCAAAAGCAAAACACGAAAATAAAATGAAAAGCAGAAAGAATCAGATTTTTCTATTCTCGGTTATATTAAGAACACAGTGATGACTTTTCTGGCAAATGTCTTCCTAGAAGGAGGAATGAGATTGAGATGAAAGTCCAGAATGGGTGCACCCAGATCAAACATTAAACCTTATCTGTTCCAGGATATAGTTTTCTGGAAGACAGGAAAGATGGGGATATTTTAAATACATTAATCCATTTGCCTAAGAATGGTAGAAACAGGCAGCATGCCGTACTGCACAGTTTTAATGAGAAGCAGATTTTGGTGGCATCAACTCTCTGGGGCTTGGGTCTGCGGCAATGCTGGCTCCCTTGAGGCTTCTGGGCTTAGCCTGGTGTGCAAATTTTTATTGGCCAGACTGACGACCTGGCTAGGTAGCTATTTGGAAATGGGTCTCTGCCAATCAAAGCAAATTGGTTACAGCCACATTTTGCTGCAAAGACTATGTTCTCCTTCTTTTTCCCCTCCTTCACTGAAACGTATTTTTTCACATACAGCATATGTACGTGAGCAGCTGGAGGCAGTTACGCATCTGTGTCGCCCATGCTCTAGGACAGCCAGATGCGATCAACCTGGATTTAAAAGCCCGTGTACATGTTAGCTCATGCCCGGCACTATGCTAACACAGTTAGTTTCCAAATTTATACAACCATGTTAAGGACTGGGCGGTCTGGGCACATGTCCCCCAGGGAGGCAGACGTGTGGCCTTCACGATATTAATTACCTTTATGCTGTGGGGATCTCCTCAAACAAGATTCCTTTGCTAGAGACGGGCACTCATGTTAACTTTGATCTATTTTATGGGCATAAGAGGCAGGGCTACAAGTGCTGTTTTGTTTTTTGCTTTTTCGATTTTTACTTACGCTTCAGTCTATGCTGTGACCTTAATTCCCTTCGGGACAGTTTTCATCAAGGAAGAGAACATGTTCCAGAGATGGTCTATAGCTTTTTGACCCAGCTAGAAGGAAAGGGACCATGGGCCCCACACAACAGAGCAGTCTGCGATACTTTGGCATGCTGTTTGTACAAATATTATTACTTAATCAAATGAAGTTAATGTTCATGTCCTGTAGAAGATTTTGTGCCATTTAAAATGATCCAAATGCATACTAATGTGAAAATTTTCAATACTTTATTTACGGTATCTTAGAGTAATCCTATCACTTGCCCTGAAGATTATAATGTTTAGGAAAACAAATAACTGCAGTGTAATTTGTAAATAGAATTATAACTTTATTATAAATTTGCTACAAACTCCTGAAAATAGGCTTTATAATGGAAACTATGACACAACCTTTTCCATCTTTTCATAACTCAATAAAGCTCTTTTTGGACTAGCCAGAACTGACATAGAGCAAATAAGCCTAATAAAAATGCTGTTAGATTTATTTGTGTTATATGCTGTTCACTTACAAATGTATTACAACTACCAGGTTGAAAGGTTCTTTGTTTCTAATACAGCTGCTGAAATGGACTGGAGGACTCAGTTTAAAATTTATAAAGAAAAGTATCATTTTCAGTTAGAGACTGAAAAGGGACAGAATAAAGGCTAAATATCAGTATAAATGAATCCTCTGTCTCTCAGATCACAACAGTATTGTGTGTCATTCACAGGTCAGTTACATTTTTTTAGATATATGGACGGTTTCTGCAGTTTCTGGAATTTAACTGCTAAAAGCAGCAGTGACTCAGCATTTTAACCATTGTTTTTGTGGTTTGTTTTTTTTTTTTTGTTTGTTTTGTTTTTTGGTTTTTTTTTGTTTTTTTTCTAAATAATGGTTTCTAAGGTGGTACAGATTCTAGAACTAGCAACCTCTGGATTTCCCCCTTGGTGGTTTACTACCAGGGAGTCTAGCCCTGTACATCACCAGTGGCAAAGAAACCTCCACTGTTGCATGCAAAACCGTAATACTGTAGGTATTAAAATCTTAACTGCTGTATGTCTGCTTGCAGTAATTCAGAGCAGCACCTGAAACCAAAGGGACATGGCTTTCATGGGAGACACGGTAAAGGGATGAGCAGTAAATAAATTTGAAAAGAAAGAAAATCATTGCAAATGGGTGCTCTAAGATGGGCAGGAACCGTGACATAGTGGTCAAGTCAAATCTTCTACCCATGTATAATCTGGACTATTTTTACACATGATGGTTTATAATAGCTGTTTGAACTTCCTATGGTTCTGCCTGGTTTAGACATCCATTCACAGAAAACAGCCAGCTGAGACGTTAATAACAGAAAGATATTTTTTCAGACCTCAATATAAAAAAATCTTTCTATTGTTTCCATTGCATAAGCCAGAAAAGCTGGTTAACTTTGCTCTGGTAACACCCATTGTCTCTTTTTTTCCCTTTCTCTCTCTGTGTGAGAGAGATGCATATAAATGCATATATGCATATATATGCATATAAAAGTGCATCTATTTCACATATTGTGTAAAATATGTGATTTTCAACCAAATGCAGTAAAAATACATCATGTGAACCAAGACTGCAAAACAGGCAATGCAAATATTTTCACAAAGGGCAGAGTGAGTAAGAGTATGAAAACAATATCACTCATATATGTTTTTCCTAAGGCAACTGTAACTAACAACTCTGCATTTTCTTTAAAATGACTTTCGCAACATAGCAATATTTACTTAAATTAGATAACTTGTCAAATGAATCATCCCAACATGATCTGTATCTCAAGTTGTTTCCCGGCATTCATAGTTGCAACTTGATTTTCATTTTGCACTCTTGATCTAATTAAGATTATAATTTTCTTGTGTGTTTGTGAAATACACAGGCAGTTGTAGACACACAACTAGGTGCAAAAAATACCCACAATGGCAGCACTCCTTAGAATTTGAAGCATTTGACAGATATATTCCTGGAAGTTATTTCCATCAGATAGTAATTAACTTATGTCCTTGTCCTCTTTGCTTTTATCTGTTAGTTTGTGGTCTTATCTAAATTAAAATGTTTGTTATCTGTCTGTCTGTCTGTCTGCCTGTCTTGGTTCTTTTTTTATTTTTTTCTAGTAAAAACGTTGAAGGTTTTAAATATCCCACATGAGAGTTAAGCAAAAACTCAAAATTCAGAAGTTTTTATTTCTAAACCATATGAAGGCAATGAAGAAGATTCAGTTGTTCTCCCCTGACTAAAGTAACTTATATAGTACGATAGATTGTTTCAGGATGTGGAATGGCATATCTATGACCACAAGCTTTTGAGACCAATTCAACAAACCTATTTTTTAAACAATGATTTAAGTGTATTTAGCTTAGATTTGGACTGTGAATTGAATGAAAACTTCTCCCACGGTCTTTTCTAGCTTTATTTTCTCTGTTCTTTACTTCTGGAAGAGTGTTCCTTCTATTCCATCTAAGAAAGGTTGGAAGATTTGGCTGTTATCACCTCAGCAGCCTTATACATAGGCACTGGATGCTTTTGCACAGTATCCACTTCGCTTCACAGAGCTGAATGTAAAATTGTAGGAATAAATCAACACTTATGATCATTGAAAAAGAGAAGGTGCTGATTCATTTCTGTATCTGGTCATCTCTGTAGAGAAAGAAGTGGGAAAGGGGTGTTTCTTCACCTTACATGGAATGATTGTCCCTTTTAACATACCGTACCCACCGGTCTCAATCAAGCAAAACTGGAAATAAAACAGGAAAAGGATTATTCCTAATCTTTAATTCAATCTTGAAAATGAATGTGATCGGGTCAGGCTAATTAAAAAAAAAACAAAACAACAAACGACTAGAAGTATCTTCCAATGACTGCCTGAGAAGCAGAAGTAAGGAAACCTGGCTCCCTGTGGGACCATCCCCTCCTCTTCCCAGCCCTTCTCCCTACTTCTCCTAAAGCTTGCAACACAACGCTCTGCTTCCTCATGTGATCCCAGCAACCACCCCCACAATACTTTCAGCTTCATACCACAACCCCTAAGCACATTTTTCTGCTCTCTAGCTGAGCAAGAGGCAGCGTGCCAAGTCAGTAGGTTAGAGACGCACGTCCCTGACTGGCCTACCAGCCACTACCTCTTTGCTGCGCCTTTTCCCTGAGGGGGAACATGGATGGGGATCTCTAATCTTCTTAGCATCTTAATTTCATGGCAAATATAAGAACATAACGTATCTTGGACTCTCCACCCCTCTCTAAGCTATTTTTTAAATAGCTTAAGAATTTCATAGGTTACTGGATAAGGGGAGAAGGGAAGAAAAGGGAAAGACAGGGCACAGTCAGATGCACATGCAGATGGGGATTATTTAGGTCTTATTTTCTTAGAGAACTAGGTTGAGGAAATCAGTTATGATCATTTCCATTTAGCTGGATGAGAAAAGATGCTAGAAATCATTTGGCATTTTTCAAGAGAAAAAAAAGTCTTTTTTTTTTTTTCTTTTGGAAAGATCATTCTTCTCATTTTACAGTTGAAAAAGAAAGCATTCAGAATAAGTTGTCTGGTCTCTTAATTTATTGTTATTATTCAAAGTTTTCCTTGGTGTATAAAATTTGTGATCCTTTGTAACAAGGCCAAGTATAGAAACAAAGGCAGAGAAAGTCCATGGGTAACGAAGCTTAGACATAATAGAGAAAACCTCTTTAAGGGCTTTGGTATTATATAGAAAATTTACTCAATAAAAATAACCCAAACCAGAAAAGTTTCTGGATTTATTTCCTTCATGCAAAGTAACAGCCTATAAACACCAAACAAATAAGCTAAAATAAAAAACCAAACCCCAAATAAAACAACATCCCAGCCTAGCCCTCCCTCCACCTACAGCAGTTTTTTAGCGTTCAAGCTTTACTAGGCTCAGCTGAAGCTGGTGGCACCAGTGTCTGGTGATGCAGCTCTAGTTATGAACTCTAAGAATCCTCTGGCATTGGCACTGAAAAGCCATGTCAACCTCTTGCTTCAAAAGTTCATCGCCGTGTGCTAAAGCAGAAAGTATTATTTTTAGAGGATCTCAGCCATGAGGAACTGTAGGATCTGTGCACAGTGTCACACTATATTAAATATTACTGAACTGCAGCATCCTATTCAGTGGTCAAAATGGAAATATTGGCATGGACATTTCAAAGTCTCAGGATAATAATAACCTCTCCTTTTTCCTTTCTCTGGAAACTGTAGTTTGACATAGCTTTATTTATGGGTTAATGTTAAGAAATCATTAAAACTAAGTTCTATCCCACTTACTTTAACTAGAAGCCTTTTGGGAATATATGTGTAGGAGTATTTAAGATCAAAATTATCATTTCATGTGTTCAGAGAGGTGAGGTTTTTTGGTGGCATCCAACGATGACATGATTTGCTATTACTTTGCCAAACTGTTCCAAGTGGCAAATTAGAATCCTTATATGGCCAATTGCTCTGTCTGCCTTTTGAGAAAGTCAGTGCTTTCTTGTCCACGGTGCTCCATTTACCCGTATTTTCTTTTTGGATTGTTTTTGTTACAATTACTTTATTCTTCAGCTGGAATTAAACTCAAACTGAATTTACTATTGCCAGGGCACCACTAATGCTGCTATGGAATTTTAAGAACCATAGACATTATATATAGCTTCGCTTCCCTCAAGGAAAGATGTTGCCAATCAATTCACATCTGACGTTCTTGAAAACAGCACAACAGATGACAGCAAGAATGTAGAGAACAAAGAGCTGTTCTATATGCCATATTTTCCCTATGATTAGCTGTGCAGTATTTTATGTCTTTTCCAGCAGTGCTGGTTATTGTTGATTCCACTATTCATGCTTTTACGTACAGTTTTAATGAACTGTAGGACAGATAGAAACCACCTCGCTTTACCAAGTAATGTCATGCATATAACTGGAATAGAGATCACGACCTCTTGATCAAAATAGAAGAAAGGAAAAAAGAAAAGAAGTATTCATCATTCAGATGTCTGTTAACGGTTTGCCTCTGCCTCCCTAGACTATTTGAGCACCAGTTATGACCAGTAGAGGGTACCAGTGCCTGCACACAGCAGTCACTAAGTAGCACCAAAGATGGCTGCGTGAGAACTTTGGGTTAGAATCGTAGAGAGAGAACTGGTGTTAATGTAATAAGACTTAATAAGATATCTTTAGCCAGTCTGCATTATCTTCTCAAATATTGAAAAGTCCTTGCAACATCAACAGAATACATTCTAATTTAAAGTTAGGTTGTTGTGACATATGCTTTAGAAGACTAAGATCAAATAAAAGGGCTTCATTCTGCTGCATCAATATGCTCCAGATGGATTTTCAGAAAAAAAAGGAAGCCTTGGAAACACATATACCACTAATATCTGTACAATACTGTGGGGTTTTTTTCCTTTCTAAAATGAATGGTGTATCTGTAACAACGGTGTCATGCGATCAGAATTATTATCATCAGGAATCGATAACCCAGGTGAGAAGTCAGATTAACACAGCTGTATTACTTTTTCCACAGCTATGTAGGTTCTCTCTGGACTGTGTACAGTCCCTCAAATTTGACCCCTAATTCATAACCAGACACCTAAATAAAGCTTTGCTGATTTTTAGAATTGCTGAGCCATCATCCGTTACTGACAACAATGGGAGCTGTGTTATCTAAATATTTATTTATAGCTCCCCTTTGACCTTGTCCCCTGATCCTTGCCCAATACTCCCATGCACTGAAGCTTATTCAGCGTTCTACCTTCTGAGCACATTTGAACAGCTGCTATTCATTAAAAGAAAAAGAAAACAAAAAAACCCAGAACCTATAACTCCAATCTGAGAGGGATATCATTCTTTCTTTTCTCTCCAAATGAATGATTTCCCTAAAATATATGTATGTCTGGCCCAGGCCCAGGGCTTGTAATAAGTTTTCTATGCACAGAGATATTATGGCCTTAAGATCCAATATCCTTTGCCCTACAGGGTGAGAAAAGGGAGCTTTATCCTGTTTGTACAAGGGTATATGCAGAATTCAATCCATTTGCTGTAAGGGCTGGAATGAACTTTAAGTGTTTCCATGTAATAATGTACTTATTAAAAAGTTCCTGTACATAATTTTGTGAAGTCTTTTGCATATAGTAGTTTTGCTTTTCATTTTTGGAGCTCTTCATTGTTGGATTCTAGGTGATCAGTCCAGATACTATTTATGCAAGGTTAACACAGGTTTAACCAATTTGGCTCTCATTAAAACAAGAGAATTGTACTCTTAAAGAGCTCAGAAAACTGACTTTTCATAGAGGAATAAAGAGGGGAAGGAAAGGATCCATATTAGAATTATAAAAAAAGAATCTCAAACAGCCAACCACTAACTTCCTGTAATATATTATGAATTAAAAACATGGCAATGGAAGGCAAGACTGTATTGTTACTGGTTATAGTCTGGTAGCTTTGCAACTGGAGGGTAAAAAAACACTGACATCTGATGAACTGAGTAGCTTTCAAAACTCAGCGGAGAACTGTGATCAGGGCACAATTCATTTATCTAAACATAAAGGTCTTGTGCCAGCTGAGACTCCTTAGGGCACCTGACGTACCTGGAAGGGCCTGGCAGGTACGACATAGGAGCCATAAGAGACCTGTGCCCTTTTGGAAATGCATCTGGAGGCTGGGGGGAATATTTTATAGTACTTTGGATGCCTCTCGACTTCCCTGTTTAGGCACCTGAATAGATTAATTAATTTCTAAATGCAAATATAATATTTAGCAAGAGTCTTCTAAGTTTGCTATGTCAAAACTTTGAATGACAAAAATGAATATAATTTTGAAGACTAATGCCAGAGAGCTGGTTTTCAATAATCTGACAGTCACAGTATCTTTAACACTCACAGTTTAGAGGGCTTAGGCCCTTTGAATGAAAGGGCCAAACTCCATCCTGCTTATGTCAGCATGTGCAGCATAGCTATAATAGAGCCCTGAACTAGGTCCAAGCTTATATTATTCCAATGACATACTAAAACCTGGAAAATCTTTCTGCAATAACAGTTCTTTAGAAGAAATAGAGATTTCTACTGAAGATAAGAAGATAAAGAGGAATAAAGAAAGCAGATGAAAAAAAGGTAACAAGGAGACATATTTGAAATTGGTTATGACAAATGGCAAGCAGCCATCCATTGGCTTCTTTTTACATCTTGGAAGAAGTATAGCAAAGGCAAGCCAGTTCCTATAATTTTTTTAGCTCCACCAGAGAGCATTTTTTCCATGCCTTGCAAGTTTTCCCTTTTCTATTCCCAACTGCTTACCATCTGGGAATTTGTGGTTGTGAACAGTTAAAACTTAATATTTAAAAATATACATATATTTCAGTTGAAATTAAGATTTTCGGTAAAGTGACTGGATTCCACTTTCGGGTGGAATGTGGTGAGATGAATATGTGCAATGGTTGACGCTGGAATGCTGGCTCTGCACTTGGAGAGAGAGTTGGGAGTTTTGTCCAGCTACAGAGTTTTGATTTTATGGCCAATGATTAAGTTATAATCAATATAATGAAAAACAAAAGATCTTTTAACACTTCTGTGACTTCTTATTTCTTTCATTAATTTTAAATTAATGCTTTTACAATATGCGTCATGGGATTAGTGGCAGGATGCCGACCATCTTCCCTCTAAGGCTATTGGTTATCATGTCACTAGGATATTTGTAAAGCAGAGGTACAGCTGAAGTTGCTCTAATGAGTTGGCATGGATAGAGGCAGCATATGCAAATTACCATGATGCTAAGCCTTATACTTGGGTTTTATGGTAACAGAGTTCTGGGTTTGGGACTAGACTTTCAATTCCAGAGCTGGATAATTAATGAGTAACTTAGGAATGTTTACACTATGCTGTAGTTGCAGCAGTGTCTGATCTTTGGACATGTCTTAAATCATCATTTCAAATCCAGACCTCTTTCAGCAATTTAGATCAGAGAAATAGGTAGTTTTGGAGGACTATCTTCTGTCTGTGTATCGCTTCATTTTCATCCCAGTACCTCATATAGAGTAAAGCGGATCTCTGTCCTGGCAGATTTAGTAAAACAGTTAAAGACTGACTGAGCAGGGGAATGAACCCACCTTCAGGTCATTGGTCTGGAATAATGTTCAGGCAGCGTCTGAGTGCTCTCCAGGATTTAAATGCCTCTGTTTGTCTTCTGCTCCTTGTTCTTTCCTCTACTGTCAAGATGGCTTTGGGGTTTTTTTTGCTCCACTTTGGCGTGACTTCAGGTCTGCCCGCCCATCCCTTCTCTTACAGTGTCTGTTTCACTAATCTCCATTGCTGGCTCATCTTCAAACATTTTCTTTCTTTGCTTCTGTTCTTGTGTTGCTGTACACCTTTGGAAAAAAAATCTCATGACCATGTAGAATTACAGAACTCTAACTTCCTTCTTGCCTGTTTTTACTCTGCCGTTCTTCAGCCAAGCATTGCCTCTTGGCAGGATGATATCTGAGGTCCTTCACGCCTCACTGCCTTGAGCCTCTGTTATAGAAAGCATCTTGTGCTCTCCTCTGTTTCTGCAAAGAACACTGGGTTATTTTTTAAAGAATCTGTCCAGACCCAGAAGGATCTCTCCACTTTCCTACTTTTCTTACTGTCACTCTGTTCTACTTTCCCTGCAAATGACACTGAAGCTTTAGTCTTTGGGTTTTTTTATCTTACTTTTTTGTCAGTTTTAACAATCTGTTTTTGTCTCTTTCTCTCCAGCTTTCTCCGTTCATTATGCTTTCTCTCGCTCATCTGTCACAACCCCTCCCACTTTTTAATCTCCACCATCCTTACAAATACAAATGTAGAAATTACATCTTCTCCTCTAATTACAGTATTCCATTCTTTCCCCTGATGATATATCTATCATCAGCCTTTAAGGTTTTTCATCCCCCACTGACTAGCAACTTGGGGATAGTTTCATACTTCTTAAATTATGCTTATATTGGAGTTTAGTCATGGAAGTGTCAGGCAGTGATTAATACTGCTCACTTTGAAGAACAATCCAAGCTGCAATGGGACAGAGCATCAGCTGGATTAGACTCCTCTTCCAGGTTCTCCATTTGCATTTCATCCCGTGATTTTAGGAAGTGAAAGCACAGGACTGGGGTTCGGCTTTGGTGCCTTCTTGCTGTGTCACTCTCTCTCTCTTTTCCCTGCCCATCTTGTCTCTGTTCTCCTTGAACAGGGTTACATGTTGACCAAGATCCAATGGGATGTTGGGAGAGTAGCTAACAGCACTTGCTTGAAAAAAACCCAGAAGCTATGATGTCCTCAAATACCTGGAGGCCATCAAAGGCCTGAGGTCCAGGCCAACTGCATCATGGGCAAATAAATTCACAGTATCATAGCATTAGAGAAATGTTGGTTGGAAGGGACTCCTGGAGCCATCAAGCACAACCTCTCATGTGGAGTGGGGCAAATGGCAACAGTAGATCAAGTCAGCCATGGTTTTGTCTAACGGAGTCTCTAGGATCTCTCAGGATGAAATTTTTTTATATCTGTATTAGCCCACGCATGATCATCTTGATAGCTCTTTACTGGACCCTATTCAGTTTCTTCACACCCCTCCTGAACTGGGCAGAGCACAAAATTGGACAGACTATGCCAAGCAGAGCCTCACTGGCACTGAGTAAAGGGCAATCATAAGTTCCCATGATCTTCTGGCCATGACTTCCTAAGGTTTCACGGCTTTCCTTATTTGTGGTGTGAGTTCACTGCCGTCCCATTTTCAGCCCTGCATTCATTAAAACCCCAACACATTTTCTACCAGGGGCTGGACTGACACATGGGCTTATTCTGCCCCAGGTGCAGAACTTGCTGCTGCTTCTTTTTGAACTTCATGGGTTTTCAGTTGGCCCAAGCCTCAAGTTTGCCAAGGTCCTTGGACTGAAGCTCTGTTGTTTGGCAGGTCAGCTACTCCTCCTTATTTAGCACCATCCACAGATTTGCTAAAGGTGCACTGAGCCAGTGTACCAACAAGAAGCTGTTTCCTTCCCCCCTTTCCCCTCATGCTGTTCAGGCATCTCACCTCAAAAGACTAATTCACTGTTTGAAGTCCCAGCAGCTGGGGACGGTTCTGACCCTTACTTGAACTATTTTTCCCATTGAGTAGCTCTAGGTGTCTCTCCACTGAGTATGCAGGATCATTTAACTTGTGCTTTGAAGAAGAGGTATATTAGAGCCTCAGTTGTATTTGGAAATGGAATTTAAATTTCATCTAGCTTTAGACATTTCAAATTATATGCATGAGCTAGTGTCTGTAGCTAGTCCTTACAGCCAAGAGACACAGGCTTCTAGAAGGCAAAATAATCCTAGGTGGTATCACTTATCAGCTGTTTTATTTGTGCCTTGTTTCTGTGTGGTTTTTTTCCTCGTATTTATGGGATGCATTTAGCTTATGTAGTAACAATGTAGATCGAGGTAGAATTACAATAAAAATAAAGATGTTCAGTGTGAGCCCTACAATATAGTTGATAACTATATACAAATCTTCTACTTTTTTTCCTTTTAGTTCCTCATCTTATTTTTATGATTTTCCTAATTGGTCTGCTGGCAGGTCAGGTGTTAAATTAGGAAGGCACAGAGGTAGTAAAACTGAGCTAAATATAGCTGTTACTGCATCCTAACACTTTGAAATAATGTGCAAAATGAGAAGCAGGAAACCATATAAGAACTCATTAACTGGAAGAAAATATTCAGTTGTTAGCTATTACCTTTACTGGTAATAAGGTCATTGAATATATGAACTTAAAACAAAATAAAAATATTGGAAAATTGCATGGATGTTCTTTATAAACCTAGGAATCAACATGATGAAGAAAGGGCATAAAACCTTGTGACAGAAGGGGAAAAAAGATAAGGGCATTATATTATGCTCCACGCAGT
Source organism: Leptodon cayanensis (assembly GCA_027564655.1). Taxonomy (NCBI): domain Eukaryota; kingdom Metazoa; phylum Chordata; class Aves; order Accipitriformes; family Accipitridae; genus Leptodon; species Leptodon cayanensis. The sequence goes on from JANXJC010000059.1 coordinate 12,632,133, forward strand.
GGTTTCCACAGAAACCACTAGTTTGTAATTCCCATCTTTTATTGGTGTTTTCAGTGCAGTTACGTTGACAAAAAACTGGAACAATACCTAGAAGTGAACCATGACCTCAAAGTGGTTGAGGCAATAGCTGATTTTGAAGCAGTCCTGAGACTCAGATCAATAGTGGAGCAATATCTGGCTCCCTTAGTCTTCTGGGAGACATATGCCTGTTAGCAGTGATTGCACACAGAAGGAGAAAAACTCGCCTGACCTAATTTTCCACCCCCACACACCTGTTGCAATAGAAATCCTATTTTGCATGACAAGATTTCTGAAGGAGTTGTCTGCCAGCATCCTGCTTTCTCTGTCCCACAACAAATTATTCACTGGTTGAATTTTCACTTTATTCTCTTTGCCAAAATATACCAAGAGCTAGTTTTGTAATGTTTCAATAAAATCCCTTTGGAATAATGTGAAATTGTTGTGGGTTTTTGGATCCAAGATTACGATTTAGCCGATTAAAATGATGGCAGCTGTTTATGAAATTTCGATCCAGGTCTGGGTTTAAATCCTGAACACCCTTAAACCTGAAATAGCGCTGGCAGGACAGTGACTTCCTTTTGGTCAGCTCTGAATTAACTTCAGCGTAGGGAGCAGGGCTGTGAAGAAAGGAAGCGTGCACTTTGGATCTTTAGCCAGCAGCTGAAAGCATCCAGGCTCAACCCACAGGCAGATGTAAATTAGCATAAGTACTTATGGAAAGATGAGTTAAGAAAGAAGCCTAACATTCAGTCTGGATTTGTTGGGTGAGGAACCAGAAAATCCTAGAGTTCGGTCAACTTTACCAGGGAGAAACCAAAATATCCATCAGTGCGTGTGCTTCAAAATTCACCAAAGATCTCTGTGTGTTTCTGTGACGTTGCAAAGAGGCATGGCAGTAACTTTGTGTGG
>JANXJC010000059.1:12633162-12650093 GCA_027564655.1 Leptodon cayanensis
GTGTGCTTCAAAATTCACCAAAGATCTCTGTGTGTTTCTGTGACGTTGCAAAGAGGCATGGCAGTAACTTTGTGTGGGTACAAGAGCCTCCTCCAAAAGGAGGGGATGCTCAGGTGGCAGAGCTGCCCTTACATTCCCTCCTGCTCGGGGAGCACATCGACACCGATAAAGGGACGTGGGGAGGAAACCCATGAATGAGAGACAGAAGAATGGGAAGGGGGTGCGTTGGACGTGTTTTCTTGCTGCTAAACCAGAACAACTTCCCTCTGCCTTGTGAGTAGGTTGGTTTGGCTGCTAAACAGCTTCAGGTTAGAAGAAAAGAGGTTGATTGTGTTCTGTGCTGTGCCAGCTGCCAGCTCAGCCCTGATCAGGAGCCAGCTCCGTGTGTCCCGGCACCCTCAGAGGAAGAAGACGTTGCAGCTTTCCACTCTTTTCTCACTCCTTTTGCCCACTTCAGTTTTGAAATAGTGAACTTTCAAGCTTACTTACCCTCATCAAGAAATTTCTTACCCAGAAGATTATTGTTAGCTCTAATGACTGTTTTCTTTGTATTTGCACTCGCCAGATGTGAAACATGTTTTGATCTGTTTTCTCATTATGAAAATGCTTTCATTTATGATGCCCAGCAGGGAGACAGCTGATTAACTTCAAGTTTGTAGGTGGAATTCATTTTTTCTTTTTGAAAGTGATTACCAAGACCAGCAGAACAAAAAAGAGATCCTTTCAAGAGTCTGTTCCCAAATATTGCCAGTCACATTTTCAAAAATGCCTTGAACCCCTTCCTGCCTTTAAATACATAAAAGCTCTTCTGTGACAGCTTTTAGCAACAGCCATTTTCATATACTTGACACTTGAAAAACTATTTTTCCAGAATGATTACCAGTTACAATGTGGAAGTGTTTTTTGCCCTTTGATTTTTGCCATTAGATTGTTCCTTAAAAAATGTGTTACCCTTTTTCAAGTTCATATTTGAGGATCAGAATCACAGCTGTGCTTGTCATTAGTTGCTCAGAAAGGAATTTATTGAAACTCTACTTTATCAGAATAAATTACCGAAAGATAATTTCATTGGGTTAAGCACCATAAACCACATACTTTTTTTTGCGTTACGGTCTAGACAAGTGGTCTGTGCAGTGGGTGGGGTACTGGCTGTCTGGCCAGACCCAGAGGGTGGTGGTAAATAGCTCCTTTTCAAAGTGGCAACATGTCACAAGTGGGGTACCCCAGGGATCAATATTGGGCCCAACGCTGTTTCGTATCTTCATAAGTGATCTGGATGATGGGATCAAGTGTACCCTGATGAAGTTTGCTGATGATACCACACTGAGTGGGGAAGTGGATACTTCAGAAGGAAGAGCAACCCTGCAGGAAGACCTGGATAGACTGGAAGAGTGGGCTAACAAGAACCTTATGAAGTTCAACAAAGACAAATATAAGGTCTTGCACTTGGGGAAACATAATCCAGCAGTGCAGCACAGGCTGGGATCTACCTGGCTGGGGAGCAGCTCTGTGGAAAGAGACATGGGGGTCCTGGTGGACAACCAGCTCAATATGAGTGAACAGTATGCCGCTGAGGCAAAGAAAGTCAACAGGGTGCTGGGTTGCATCAACAAGGGCATCACCAGCAGAGGTAAAGAAGTCATTATCCCACTCTACTCAGCGCTTGTCAGGCCACACCAGGAATACTGTGTTCAGTTTTGGTCCCCGCTATACAAAAAAGCTGTGGACAGGCTGGAGAGGGTCCAGAGAAGGGCCACAAAGGTGATCAAAGGACTGGGAAGCCTGCCACATGAGGAAAGGCTGAGAGAACTGGCTTTGTTCAGCCTTGAGAAAAGAAGGCTTAGGGGAGACCTTATCATTATGTTCCAGTATTTAATGGGTGGCTAAAAGAAGACGGAGACTCCCTTTTTACAAGGAGTCACATGGAAAAGATGAGGGGTAATGGGTGCATGTTACTCCTAGGGAGATTCCAATTGGACACAAGAGGAAAATTTTTCACAATGTGAACAATCAGCCACTGGAATAATCTCCCCAGAGAAGTGGTGGATTCCCCAACATTGGACACTTTTAAGATTTGGTTGGACAGGGTGCTGGGACATCTTGTCTAGACCGTGCTTTTGCCAAAAAAGATTGGACCAGGTGATCCTTGAGGTCCCTTCCAACCTGGTATTCTATGATTCACTATTCTACAATTCTTCTCTAAGCCAGCAAGTATTTTGAGTTTGAACCTGGGCAGAGTTTGGCTCAAACGTCAAACCCATTATTTCTGAAAATTCTATGTCAGTTATTGTTCATAACAAAAAACATAAAATGTCTTCTAATTAAAAGACTGGAGTACTCAAACAGACTCTCCAACCCTTGATATGGAACATTAAAAATAAATGATAGTTTAACTTTAATATTCGAATAAGTCTGCAACCCCTAGCAAGACAAATTTATTTTATAATTCTGCTGCAATAATTACCACTCTTCTCTTTCATTGCTTCCTTTGGACTGACAGTCCAAACCCAAAACCAAAACAAGGGGTGGTTTTGTACTTGCAAAACCAAAACATAATGCCTGAGGTTTTGCAAAAGCAAAATACTTCCTGGCTCATTCCATCTCAGCTAAATTTGATGAAACGCAGTCATTTAAGTGGATCAAAAGAAAAACTTCCAGTGTAAACTTGCAACAATTAATTACAGTATTAGAAGATCTTCCTGAGGTCCTTCCAACCTGCATGATTTTATGAGTCTATGGAGGAGCTAAATTTTACACAGTATCATTAAATCACATTATCAATAATATTGTGAGAAAAGGGAGGCATAGAAACATAGCCTTGTACTGTATTGCAGCTTTCTGTCAAATCTGAACTGGTTAAGTATGAGAAAAAAACAAGAATAATAGAAAAATGAAATAAAAAAGAAGAGTAAATTCCAAAATCACCACATAGGTATATTAGACAACTCGTACCTCGGCAATATGTTGCTTTTCTATAGATTTAGTCTTTTTACTATATTTTATAGATATGAAGGCTTTTAATAACATGTTTACATTGATAGTTCACTAACAGCTACCTGTTGTCATGCTTTTCTACCCTGACAGTGCTTCTACAGTTTTCCATGCAGTTAGCACACTGTTGAGCTGAAGTTTGTATCATTATGACAGCTATGAACTGAGCTCTTTACCAATAAAAATTATAACATAAACCTTCCATAATCAGCAGTCAATGCCTTCTATTTACTTCTAATGTGACCAAGAAAGTAAGTGAGGGCAGCAGATACAACATTAAGAACTCATGAAGTCATTTAGGAGCTTAATTCTTTCAAAAACGTATCTTAGTCCTACTGGATATTCATTCTTAAATTCTTTATGCTCTGTTGAATATTCTGCATTTTTAGTAACATGTTATTGTGAATGCTTCCTTTCTATAGCATTGATACATCTGGAATATGCTGGTTAATATTCTGAGTAGCAAAAGTGCAGCATCTTCATACTAGTATAAAACCACAAATAAAAATTCCTTGTTGACTCAAAGAATTGGTGGTGTTGAAAGCAAACAGAAGTAAACCAGGTAGAATTGAAATTATTATACCTTAGATCACGTCAACATACCCTGTTAATAACTACAAAAATCAGAAATAATTGTTTAATTTATTACTTGGATAGCTTGATAGGTTTAATCTGTCTGGCTACTCAGATATGGTTTTAAAGAATCCCGTAAAAGAATCTACTTAGCATTCAACTCCCAAAGCAAAATTCTTCTGACAGCAACGTTATTCTGTTACTGCTGTCTTGTTCCAGAGTAGTTTGCTCCTCTTTAATGAAAACATAAATACAGTAGTATCATTAGTGGTTAATGTAAATTACCTGCCAATTAAATACATTTTTCATTGGGCCTGAGAGACAGAAATACAAAAGCTTTGAACTCTTAAGGGCCAACCACTACATGGGATTAGCCTTTATAAGGTGTGCAGTCTGTAGTCAGAGGGAGAATATCACCAGGGTGATGAATGGTTTTGAATTGAAGAGCTGATCTGATTAAAGAATCACATTTGACTTTTAAAATCCTAGTCCTGGAAAGATATTAAACATCTGCTTAGTGTTGAGCAGTGTGAGTTGTTGCCATTAGTTCAATGTATGTTCTTACATATAAATTGTCTGAATTTTTAATGTTGTCCTTGGAATTAACTGATGATGTTCATCATACTTGTTAAGAAGAGAAGAGAATAAAACAAGTCTTTTCATTAGATGTGGTCTTCTCTACTGCTAAGAATTTAAACAGTCCAGTTTTGGATGAGATTTTTTGGTACAGTTAGACTGGGATAAGAATATCCTCTGCAAATGGAAAAGAAGTGGTATTTACAGTACTTTTGTGGGCACAGTTTTATTAAGAAGATATGTTGGTTACAGCTGTGTTTAGGGATGATTATCAAACACATAAAATCACTGCTAAAAGCTTCATATTTATTTGGTGTTCCCTCAGCACTGTCCCATCTCCTTTCATCTGGTACATAATAGGGTGTCATGTAACTATAAAAATAATAATAATAAAAATCTACATTAAAACCAGTTTGAAATTAGTTGGATAAGAAAGACATTGACAGCCACTTTGAATTGAACTCTATGGAATTTTCAACAGAAGTGAACCAGAAATTCCAAACACTATTTGCCAGTATCTATGGGATTAAAAATAGCTCTTCTGAACACAATTTATGTACAGGGGGATTTACTTAGTTGTAAAAATAATACATCAATTTCCTATTCAATTCAGCATTTAGTGCACATCCAGTGAATACAAATGCCTTGCTTTGCTTTCGGACAAAATCTCTCTGGTTTAGTTATTATACTAGGCCAGATTATCCTCTCGGTTTTGTTGGTGAAATTGATGAAATACCCCATCTCATTAATGTCATCAATTAACTACATATAAAGAAAATAGATTTTGATAACTAGTTTCAGGGGTGGAAAACCCTAATTAATTAAATTAAAACCTGTAGCTTTGGGACCCATCTGTCTGTCTGGTGGTCTTCCAAACTACCCAAGTGCATCAGTGGTTTTACAGCATCTCTGGAATTCACACTCTCTCTTTCATGCTGTCGCCACATGTTCATTTGTACAAAGCATGTCAGAAAATCCCCAAAGGGGCTGAGCTAGCTATTGGTAGCTCTACTAGGCAGTCAGAGATATTATATCAGTAGAATTCCGAAAGAGCAACATCTCGTATGTTACCTGTGCTGTAAAGATGAGAAGAAGGACAAAAAGCTCACTTTTGTTTTAAATTAACACCTTTGTTCCTACCCTCAGATGTAGTTAGACATTACCGTATATTTTCTTCTATTTCAAAGAGCTGTGTTTTGGATACATATTTGTTTCCCCATTGCTTTCAGGGTTGAAATGTTAGGATGCATTTCCTGTGAATGACAAAACTGTTGGGCTAAGTAAGAGCTGGGTGCAGCATTGAAGCCACATCCGCGAATAGCATTTCAGGCAATATGAAGAATGACTCACATGCTAAGATACAAAGAGCGGAAAACAGGAACACCATTATGAATAGTTCAATAACAATCTGAAAAACATTTGTTAAAGTCATTGCCTGATCAGAAGTGTTGAACAAAACAGCTACCCAAAATAATTTGTGTGATGTAGTTTCAGGTTTTCTTACCAAAAACCCAACTACTTTTGTAAACCAACTAGAAGAACATTGGGCTGAGGACAATTAAAACCGGATTGGGCAGTAGAATGAAAAAGTTGCCAGTCTCAAAAATAAGTAAAAAATCTTCCATGTAAGGGAATCTTAATTCTGTCTGGAAATAATAAAAACTTTCCAAGCAAATCTTTCAAATGAGATATGATCACCAAAACAAGTGCTTTTTTCTTCACTGTGAATTTTACGAGGATGACAACACACTGAATTTCCATCCGAAGGAGTACAAGAAGATGGCACAATGAGATGACTGTTCTGGCTTCCCTTGAAATTTCTAAGAGCAGTTTGGTCTTAAAGCTTCATTTATAAAATCCAGACTTCATTAGTACCTCCACTGAACTTGGAGGTTCAGTCAGAAGGTTAGAATAAGCTTCATTTCGAATGACATCCACTGCGATTACCTGTAATATTTTGTACTGTAACAGAGTAATAAAAACTTTGTTATAGGGAAAAGCTTTCTTCAGTGAGCAAAGTAAGTATTCTCTTTGACTCCAATAGTCTTTCTGTTTACGCTACGCAAACCCTTTGTCATTTTCTATGAGCAAATATCACAGAAACATTTAGACAAGAGCTAGTCCAGTCTCTGCATAGTGCTACTGGCCTGTTGTAATTCAACTTGCAAGGTGATGTGGGGAAAACTAGACATCCACACTTCCATAATATTTTACCTTCATACACTTCACTGTTTCTTGTCTTCTGTGTGAAAGAAAGAAATGGCTTAATTATTAGCAGTGTGGCTGCATCCACTTGTGTTATTCCAAAGCAGGTACCCGTTAACTTAGCCAGTGTGAAAACACACAAGCCAATGTGGAGGGAAGTACTGGTCCTGTTTAAATGAATATGATTTTTGCCAGTGGCTTCACTGTGGGTATCATTTAATAGAAAAATTCTTATCCAGAAGAGTTTACTGTATTAGAACCAGCTCCCTCCTTTTGCCTTTTCATATGCCATTCATATTGACTTGTAATGCATAATAGGATTGCCTTGCCTTTGAAATTGGCCCTGACTGTAGGCAGATTCTGGTCTAGATTTACCTGTGTGCTTTTATGGGTGTTGATGATTCCATATGCATAAAATGCTCAGACATGTCTTAACTAGTTAGTTAAATGAGTAACTTTATGGCAGGTTTGCTTTACTGAGGTAGCTCAAACAATGGGTGCAAAAATAGTGAATCTGGTCCAGTGAGTCTTAAATAAATTCAGAACATACAGTTATATACAGCTAACACAACCAAAATGCAGGATACGCTGCACTAAACCTTGCGAAGTAAACTGAAAAATAATTCATGCAATACTGTGCAATTCAGTCCTCATTTCTTGGCAACAGCAATTCTGATGGTCTCTTTACTGGAAATAGATGTTGCGTCAAGACAAATTGGACTCCTGGTGAGTAAGAATTAAGTCAGTGCTAGCCAGTTAAGTAAAATGAAGTTTTCCAGTCTGATACTTTTCACTGATTCAGAAAATGGTTTTCAGGCATAACCTGGATATGACATGCTCCAGGAAGTATTCAGTACCAACTGAAACTGCAAGCATAGGGCATATCTTTTCTTAGAGAAACAATAATAGCCTTTTATAATATACTGCCATTCATCTAGATAGGTGGCAAAGTACTTTATAAGCAAACTGTGTTATTCACAAGCAGATGAAGGAATTTTGTGAAATATATCTCTAGGAGTATAATAATTAATCCTGAAGAATGGGATTTTCTTCTTCACACATACAGCTTATCACAGTGAAACAAGATTCCTCTCCCTGCCCTGGTCCCTCCTTTACTCTGTCTCAGGGAATGTGCTGGGTCTGCGTGTCACAAGTCGTTGCTTGTACAGAAGTTGTTCTGACGACACTTTTCAACTACAGATACCCATCATTAGTTGGTCTTGCATGAAAGAAACAGCACAAATCATAGAAAACTATTTACTTGTATAAAATTCTGCTGCAGGGTTAGAAAAAGGGCAAAGAAAGCAGGAGAATCTGGTATCTTGATTCCTCTGTCTGTCTGCAGCCTCCTTTATGATGTTTCTCCATTACTGTTATTATTTGTGATTTACCACAATAAGTCTAGCTTTCAATACTGAGCTGAAGTAGTGCTTCCAAGCTGTCTGTCATCTGAATATGTCTACAAGGAAATATCTTTCTGGGCAGTTAGGGTAGTTGCCATTTCCACTTTGTAGAAAGAATCTTGCTCAGATTTAGTACTTTTACAAGTAATGCATTGACAGAAGATTTACATGGATGTGATTCACCCCCAGTTGACAAGGAAGAGCTATTTTGTAATAAATCTGCTGAGAAGTTATGGAAGAGCACTTGCGTAAACTTTATTTGGGCGTGACTTTGTCAGTCTCATCAAACACATACCTTTTTGCTCTAAATACATCAGGGTAATGTGAAAAGTTAGAGCCCAGAGACTTCTTTGTAATTGCTTAATCTTTTTATATTAAAAATAACAATAAGAACAATTACATTAACACTGTGATGATTTTGAAATCTGAAATTTCAGTGTGGTAGTTACCAGTAAACTGGTAGTGACCAGTTATCAGGTTTCAGATCAGGTATCTGGAAATGTACAACATGCAAACGTTTCCAGAGAAAGCAAGCTGGCCACAATAAAACCAAAAGAAAAGCAGCAACAGGATGTGAAAACTTTCACTGGATGGAGGATACTGGCCATTTGAAACATATTTTTGAAATTACTCAAATCATTTTCCTAATGACATATACCAGTGTATACTTTTCAAGGACTTCTTTTTCTTTATGGCAGCAGTGATGTGAAGTAAGAAAAATATGAAGTATGTGGAAAAAGAAACAGATTACTTTTTTATCCTAGACTTATTTTCCACCTGAGACTATATTCCACACTTGGAACAGTGACTTTGTCCCTGGAAGTTTCTTTGAGTGTTATGGTTTAAAGAAGTGCTGTTCACACAGGAATAAATTTAGCATGTAAATATTAGGTGACAAACTATCATAGCCAGATGTCGCAGGGAATCTACCACCAGAGAGAAGCTGAATCTATAAGGAAAGGGGTTAAAATATTAAGTTACTTAAGCAGGACATACACTGTGACTGTCACAGGAGCTCCATCAGCCCCGTGTCAATCAGTCAAGAACACTACCGAGCTTGATCCAGCCACAGCTCAAGGCTATAGGAGCCTAAATTTCCAGCTCTGAACTGAGCCAGAAGGAGCAGAGAAGGATGTGCTGAAGGATCGTTTGAAGATCATGCCTGTTAGTCAGCAGTGTGCTGCAACAGAAACAAATAAACAAAAAATGCCACCAATTGCAGGAAAATATCAAGTAGCTGCCAGGTCTTGAGTGAGTGCAACCATTGTTTTTCTATAGATTCATACATCTGAGTAAGTCTAAACTGACAACAGAAGATAGGAAGGTGTTTTAAAGAGATGTATTTCTAACTGTTGTCCAAGTAGAATTACAACGCTTTGGCCAATAAATTATGAGAGACGAAAGTATAATTTGCTTATTACTCACAAAAGGCTATATATATTGCCTACATACCTATACATACACACAGAGGCAGATGCTGCTGATCATGCTTATGTCTAAGTCATATCTTGAACCCTTATCTGATGATCAGTAAATGGCCCTTGTTCTCATGTTACTTCTCCCTCCCTCTGAATGGGCGAGGATCTCGAAATCGCCATGCAGTGTGGGCAAAGCGAGGCAGAAATTGCAATGCCTACACCTGGGGCTCATCTATTAGAGCCCCCCAGCTAAAGCAGCGGTGAGAGCTTGTCTTTGTTCTGTTCCAGTGCAGCAGAAAACAAACCCATTTAAACCACAGGTGACTGACTATTGCCTATACCCTGAAAGGCAGTGGAAGAAAAGCACTAGCAGCGGTTTTGGAGGCAAGGCTATTGCACATACCCACATATTATTGAATTTTCCATGTTTTCCTTGGCACTGGAAAAAAGGAGGTGGGCTCACAAGCAATTGCAGCTGAGAGCTCAGCCACCTTCTAGCAGTACTTTGTTCCCAACTGCATCTTACTTTGGACACGTCAGCGGAGAGTGAGTGCAGCAGACCCTGGACTCTGACCACAACTGAAACTGTGCAAAGTACGCTTAGGTGTGTATGTTTAAATCAGAGAGTTCATTTGCTCCTATGAAGGGAAAGGACACCTTTGGGCCTATGAAATGCAGGGTCAGGCTTTGACAATTCAAATCTCAGTGGATCTGAGCCAGTTCCTACGAGCAGGTAATTTGGCCCTGGAGGAATAAGGCGCCAAGTTTGGAGGTGACAAGGATTATGTTGCTTTCATAGCCTTAGGCTTTTTCGTTTTGGTTTTTTTTTTCTTTTTTCTTTTTTTTTCCTAATAGCAATTTAGAAAATCCTACCACTCATTTATCTTGTCATTATGGACTTCAATTATTCAATCAAAATTTTCTGCCAACTGCTATGGGTACTTTCTCCTACTATTTTTGGCACCTCTGGACTTTTCCCAAAACATACTATTTTGTTTTCAAATGCGAGTGTTTTTGAAAGAGAAGGAATTGAATTCTTTAAAGGTTTAAGTTTGTCACATTTAATTTTTTTTCCATCTTAAACAAATTTTAGAAAGGACCTATAGGAAAATTACTTTTATGGTTACCAACATATGGAAACTTAGAGCTCTGGAAAGATTACAGAGAGTTAAGGAAGAAAAAAACCACCCCAATTTATAAAATGCAGATTTGTAGAGGCAACAAAGAGCACAAAAGTGCATAACAGTCATTTGGACTTGATATTAAAATCCTGTATGTGGTTGCTATTTATGAAAAAATACATTGAGCCAGTAAAAACAACTATATGTCAGTAACATAGGTAAATTGCCAGCAAAATTCAGTGCTCATCAGAAAAAGTTGTATTACAAAATATTTTATGAGAAATGTGAAGCCTGTACTGTGCTGGTTCTTTTTTTACTGCAGAAAAGTAGCACTAAATAAAAGTGGACTTCAGGAGAGATTTTTTGACACCAGAGTGTTGTAGTTGAGAGACAAATCTGACTTTGCAAAGCCTTTAAAGGCTCCACCTTCCAAAAAGCCCCTGAAGGTAATATATCATTTATGGCTTTATCTTCCATCACGTTAAAGGAATAAGCTGTAAAAAAGCATGATTCCTTTCGTACTTCAGAAGGCTGAGAAGGCAAATCTCTTCGATGACCAGCATCCATCAAGTAGAAAAGGAGGAGACTTTCAAAATTATCTCTTGCCACAAAAGTTCTTCCAAGCCCCTCCTGAACTTTATATGCCTTTTCAATACTTTACTAGCCTTTCTCTCCTCAAAACTCCAACATAACGAACATTGGTCTACTTGAGACTGACAGAAAGGGCTCTTCTATCTTCACTACCCATCTCTTTGTGCAACTAATTAAAAAAATACACTGTATCTTTCAGTAGTCCTTCCTGGAGGTCACTTTGATTTTTCCTAGCTTTACCATCCCCTACATTTCTTCCTCCCATTGAGGATATATATATTTTGGATGATAGCCTCCTTCCTCTCATCCCAGAATTACATCTTTCCAAATTGAATCCCATGTAATTATCTCCTCCCTGTGTTTCTGCTCTGTTTTTACACCTTTGTATCGTTCCTCTGCATATGCCAGTTAGGGTAAATTACTATCATCTGCATGCTGTTTGCTTCCTTTTGGGGATCATAAATGAAGATAAACAGGAACAGATGTATCATTATTAGACACCTCTCTCTGATTCAGTGTGCTGCTGTTTATCATTACTCTATGTTTACAATCATTTAGCCAGATTTCAAACCACATCCCAGTGTTCACAGCCGAGACAATTTAAATCGAATGAATATTTCTAGTAGGTTTGCATGAAACAAAGTATTAACTATTAAGGAAAACTTAGCACCCTCACAAACATCCCTTCTTCCTGAGTACTGTAAGTCTCTGTTTGGAAGGAACGTAAGCGACAATTCAAAAACCTTTTTGTTCTTCAGGCGGTCCTCGAGCAAAAGGAGGTCTCAGCACTGTGCTTATCAATTTGTTGAAACTTTTCACTGTTGGACATGGTAGGATGTCTGCCTTTGCACAAACAAAGACTTAGAGCAATACAACAAGCCCTGGTCTTGCTGGGTCTGGCCAGTTCCTGAAAGTGCTACCGTCACCTACACTAACAGCCGCTTTCACAGATACGATGGTGTAAAGGAATAGATGCTATTTCCTTGTTACTGCTAATGTAAGTATCACTTCCATGTGGTCTGTCCTGTGGTGATCAACAGGATGACTCAGGTCCAGTCAGTCAGAAACGCTCTCTTGCTGATGGAAGTAATTTCAGCTTAATTTGGAAGGGAATCATAAAAAACATAGGCTTCCTTTACAGTCATGTAAGAGATGACAGGTACATTTTGGAAAGTGGTTCCTGTCTTCCATAGTTGTTAAGATGAAATGGGTATGAAGAAGTGCAGAATAAAGGGATTCTAGATGAATGGCCTGTTTTAGATATCCAGCTTTGAGATATCATCTGTTCATTTCTAAAAATAAGCAAGAAATTCCAGCAGTGTTGATACTGATCACAAAAGATCAAACAGGCAACACAGACAGAAAAATTACATGATAATCTGTGGCAACTGGAAATACGCCAAAGTACAATGGCTGAGCGGTGCTGGTGAGCTGCTAACTTTTCTCTGGATGAAAGTGGGAGGAGAAAAGGGAAATACATTCTTTAATTGGAAGTGAGAGAAAAGCCAAGCAGTTAGGTCATTTTAATAATAGGGAAAAAAAAAAGAAGAAAGAAAAAGAGACCAAACAGAGGAGAAATGAGGCTACCAGCTGGGTGTGGTTTTTTGGGGCTGAATCAGAAAACTGTTAGATGCCTATTTCTTTTGAGAAGGGGAATAACAGAAAAGATATCTCTCTTTTCACGGGATGGAAGAGAGAATGAAGAACGACTCAGGAAATGGGAAGCTGAAAATCTCTGAATAGTCCAGAATGAAGAGGAGAAAAACAGAAAAATATCTTTTCAGAAAGGATTACAACAAAGTCCTGAAGCAGGATTCCCCCAAGTGTCATAGGTCACTGTGTTTCCATTGCTTTCCATAGAACTATGCTGCTTGTCTCAACTCAAGATTTAGGTTTTTTTGTATTCAATTATGATTTTACGTAAAAGTTTAAGTCCAGGTTTGTCAATCAGTTTAATTCCCATAATTCTTAGAATCTGATTAGACAATTGGCAGGAACAGTTCAGCTGGTATTTAAACAAAAAATAAATTTTCTTGGTAGAATAAACTAATAACAAATAAGAATAAGACTCACTAGACAGAGGCTTTTAATATACTGACTTGAAAGAAATAATTTAAACTGCAGTATTGTGATTTTCCAAGTGTAAAAATAAAGGTGCTCATTCATCCTAGTGTAATACTTGGAACAGATGTACTTTCATTAAAAGGACTTGACCTAGGACATTTATCCTCACCATTTCAACATTGTAGCCCACATACAAAACAGTTAGAAAAAAATAGCAGGAAACTTTTGTAACAGAACATCAATAAACTGAGACCCTTTGTGTTCCCCAGACAGTAGGCTGATAGAGGAAAGATGGCTGTGGGATTTACAAACAAAATGAAAACTGGCAAGGATAACAATCTGAATCCCTTTTAGGCAATTTACCTCTTCCTCCAGGCTCATAAAAGTTGAATAACAACCAGAAACCTGCTATTTGTGATAAACAAAAGCGAGTTGACTAACCTGGTGGTGTAGGAGTGACTTTCCTTTTCAGTGTCTACCCCTCACATTAGGATCACTTCAGGCACAGGTTGTATAACTCCAGGTCCTGGGTTTTACTCCATCCAACCCTTGCTGATTAACAAATGATATATAGACGTTTATTTAAATGTAGCCTTTGAAGTTATACCACAGATTGATATGCTAAACAGAAGCAGGTAAAGAGCCAATTTTATCCTGCAATTTCTCTGCCTACACCCTTGTAGTTTTAACATTTGGGAAAAGTTTTTGCTCTTTGATGCAAGGAAAGTGATGCATTTGTTTTGGGATGACAGCTCAAGGCTCAGTTATTACACATAAATCTCATCTCAGCAATATTTTGGCTTCTGATATTTTAAGCAAAATTGTCTTGGCTTGAAGTGGATGTTGACCTTATGAGGGATCAAGTCAGCCTTCCTGTTGTTACTTCCAGGGAGCACATATTTTCTCTATCTCTCGATACTCAGCTAGGATTTATCTTACTACCACTGTAATGAGAGGGGTTTGTTGGGGGTCAGTGTTGTGATTCTAACCCTACAAAAAGTAAAATTTACTTGGAAACAAATGACTGTGTTATTCATCTTTCTTTCTGACATCTATGGAAGAGTAACCTTATGGGAACTGCTTATATGAAAGGTGATAAATGTGTTGGCAATATTCAAACTACATAGTTTCATTGGTTAGTGAAAGTTATAGATACTTACAATTATAAATTACTTCTGCTTACTACATAAATTGAGCTAAGTTGTTTTGAAATAAGAGAGAGGAAAAGGTATGTAGGAGCTATCTGACCTCTAATGCAAAGCCTACGGGTCATTTGGACTCTTGAGGGAGAGATGGCAGAAAGGCTGCAGCCGTGCTGGAAAGTCCTCATTGCAAAATGTTGTAACACACCACAGTACACAGAAAGCTACTGGGGCTAAGTGAATCATAACTTTCTAAACCTGAATGTTCCAGCGAGGAGAGCTAACACTGTGGTGTGTGCCAATAAAAAGGGATTGGAAAAAAACATATTTCTTCCTCAAAGGGGTAGAATATTTTCCACAGTGTCCTAGATGGCCCTAGGTTAGCTTAGAAATCTGTGCGGTCAAAAGAAGTAACAATTTCTTTCAGAGTTTTAATGAAAAGCAGCTCTTTTCTTCTTCTGCCATTAAATAGTGATAACTTGTAGCCATCCATTTGCAGAGACAGCAGAATATAGGCTAATAGACATAATTTGGACTTTTGATGAATGAGAAATATTCTTTGCATCTGCTTGATGGACATAAATATACTTTGCAGAACATAGGCCACCTCCATTTTTCCTGGAGCAGGAATCCAGAACAGAGACCTACTAAAGCATGCTGCAGCTCCAGGCAGTACAAAATTCCCATTTCCTCTCCATGGAAATCGGGAAAGAAAAGGAACTACTGAATACCAAACTTGTATACATTTTTCCTTGATTCTTTGACATAAGTGTAGCTGTACTGAATCACTGCATGACTGAACTCAGGGGCACTATTTTCATTACAAGCATTTCTCTTTGGGGAAGCAGTGAAAGAAATGCATATGTGAGACACAAAACACCAAAAGTTTCCCCAGCACTGAGTTTTTTCCAGGGACTGGGAATCGGCTCAGGGTGCAATAATCCTCCTGAAATCCATAAATCCCAGGTCTCTTGTTAAAGAATTGTATCTTCTGACCTTGCTAGGGAAGGGGGAAAAGCCCTGTGTGGTTAAGGTATCTGAGTGAAAATACAGAAAGCCAGCTAGCGCTTACCCTAATAAAGAAAATTAGCCTGAGATGCAAAAGAATCTTTCAATTCTCTGTGGAAAGACTTTTCATGACCTTTTAACCATTTTTGAAACAAAACTGTTACGCAACATGTCATTACTATACGTGATAAACAATGTAAAACATTTGCTTAAAACAAAGCTTTGCTGGAAAACATTAGAAAAAGCAATAAAAGTAGCGTGTAAAAATTATGTGAAAAACACAACATTTCAAAAGCACCCATTTCTTAATTCCAGCAGCTTTCTGTGTTTGCTTTTTGAACCAGCAGTTTCCAGTAGAGCAATCTATTTCAGGGAAGAGAAAGCCCTCGCGTGAAGTTTGCAGGCGGAGGCAGCTGTTTGCCTCTTTGTCCCAGCTTGGAGATGAAGTGCGTGGTGGAGCCCTGCTGTCTTTCTCAAGCTGCATGAGGGAGCAAATGCTAATGTGGCTTTGGCACCTGTACAGGGTTTATCCCTTCTGGAGCTTTATTTGTTCTCTCTTTCAAACTAAAGGCATCTGCAAAAATGCATAGCCTGTTTGTTCTTCAGAGGTACAGGGCATTTAGAGAAAAGTACAAAGAATAACACCATTAGAATAGAGAATAAAGAACAGAACGGGACTACACAAAGGAAGCTGAAAGGCTCCCCAGCCACTCTCCCCCAGTTATCTCCATGGCTGGAAGAAAGAAGTGGTTTTTCCTGTTCAGTATCTATCTTTCTGCGGATGTTTGCCAGCGTGTCGTCTTTCTGCGGACATCTGCTTCAGTCAAACTTCTCTTTCCAGGCTCTTCAAGCTTTAAAAATCTCTTTTCATCCTGTATGCAGAGTAATGCCCTCAATTATCTATCAAGTCAGACACAGTGGTTTGCTCTCTATTACGAGCTCAGCTTTTGCAGTTTTAATTCCTTCGAAGTTATTTACAGCAAGTGTCTTACCTTTGCTATTTTCCTTATTTTTTCCACTTAGTTTCTTTAAAGGGTTCTTTACACTTCATCCTATTGCAAGAAGACAATCATACCCCAAAAATACAGTGCACTCCAGTTCACTTCATTATGCAGTCTCTGAAAGCAATGTTATTTTCTCTTCCTCTTCAGTCCCACGTAGCTATGCTTTTGAATGCCTCAAAATGTGCAGGATACTTCTTAGTGCTACAGTGCTGGTCAGGTCTACATCACGTAACAAACATTACTCATGGTTAGCCCTTGGGCCTAATTTTTAGCATGTGTAACACTGCAAAATTTGGTGTGAAAATTTCACAACTAAACTATGCCTACACCACAGCAGTACTGAGTGTATTATAAAAAATATCACACCATCGTGAGTCTTCCACAGCAAAGTTTGTTTGACTCCAGTTTCTCCCGAGACCCATTTGCTTCTGCTTTTACTGATACCTGTCACGAGACTAACCTGGCTTTGCTTTTCTTCTAACATCGCTCCCCTTAAGCCTTCAGCTTTCCCGCTTCTTAACTTGCATGCTGACAGCCATCACGCCTGCTACTTGTCAGGGTGTCCTGGTTTTGGCTGGGATAGAATTAATTTTCTTCCCAGTAGCTGATATAGTGCTGTGGCTTGGATTTAGAATGAGAATAATGTTGGTAACACACTGATGCCTTAGTTGTTGTTGAGCAGTGCTCATGGACTCTTCGGCTTCTCCTGCCCAGCCAGCAAGAAGGCTGGAGGGGCACTAGAGTTGGGAGGGGACACAGCCAGGGCAGCTGACCCAAACTGCCCAAAGGGCTATTCCATACCATGTGACGTCATGCCCAGTATATAAACTGGGGG
>JANXJC010000059.1:12650193-12674343 GCA_027564655.1 Leptodon cayanensis
GCCAGGGCAGCTGACCCAAACTGCCCAAAGGGCTATTCCATACCATGTGACGTCATGCCCAGTATATAAACTGGGGGCAGTTGGCCTGGGGGGAGATCACTGCTTAGGAACTAACTGGGCATCGGTCAGTAAGTGGTGAGCAATTGCATTGTGCATCACTTGTTTTGTATATTCCAATTCTTTTATTATTATTATTATTATTATTATTATTATTATCCATTCCTTTTCTGTCCTATTAAACTGTCTTTATCTCAACCCACAAATTTTATTTTTTTTTCTGATTCTCTCCCCCATCCCACTGTGGGGGAGGGGAGTGAGCAAACAGCTGCATGGTGTTCACCTGCCTGCTGGGTTAAACCACAACACAGGGTTATACTTACCACCTGCCTGTCAACATGTGAAAGTGCTTGAGTCTTAGCACATTATGAGGCCTTCTTTCCATCACACATCGATCAAGAAAGTTATGTTTACTGGAAAATGTCAATGGAAAGAGTGCTGTACTAAAGACGGTGGTCTGTGAATGACTTAAATTTAAGAACTCTTTTTCTAAAAAATATAATTTTTCAATGAGCTTCTCCCTGTGGGGAAGAAGAAATCCAGACTTTGCTGTTTGCTTTGCTCTACAAAGCAGAAGTACTGTATATATATCTATATATTCAGTATTTTACAATACACAATTCAGAATGTGTTCAAAGGAGGACAGGGACTGGCAAGGGATGGACTGAGCACCTTGCTTATTTGAGCTAAACAAGAACTTTATGCTGACAGTATTTTCTATCCCTGGCATTGACAAAGTGAAGAGTTTCTGTTACATCGTGCAAATGCACTGCAAGTGTGTGTTTCTTGCTAATCTGCCACTCACTGGGTAGAGAATCAGGGAAACAAATACAGATTGAAAAGAAAGAAGCATAGAGGCGTTGCCAAAGGAACAGAGGACAAATGCTTGTAACTAGGAAAGTGTTGTCAATACAGATTATTTCACTGATACTTGTTGGATTTGTGCCCTCGTTTTCCTAGAATTATTGAAGAGGTGCATTCAACATCTGTATCTCTACATCAGCAGTTCAGCAGGCTTGGTTCTTTGCTTGGTTTTGCTGGTGGAAACTGCAATTTCAGTTGTTGACAAATCCATGCTGTTCTTTCTCCTTCAAATGAACGTTTTTTCTAAAATTAAGAACAGTTATAATAGGACTGTTAGATTCTGATGGATGTTGTTCAGTTTCAGTTCAACTTCCAGCAGGGTCTCACTGCTGCAGTTTGATCTCTTTTTGTCTGATCTTCTAGCAAACTTAGCTGTTGTCTCAGTCTAGTGTCTAGTGGACTTGTATCTGCATCATTCTTTGCCATTAATCCTAGAACTTTCTATAAAGTAAAGTGAATTTAAATAACTATCATCTCATTTGTGATTTGTACTTTTAGTTACTTTGATACAAGGTGGAGAATGGGAAAATATTCCAAATGCTACTACTTACTTTGACATATCTATTAAATTACTGTTCATTTTTGCTCCTGTACTACATAGGCAATGCCTCAGACAGAAGGTTTAGGACTAGATGAGACATGGAATTTAACCATGCTTTTTACAAAGATGAGTTCTCATTGCTGCCTGAGTGAAGGAAAAAATGATCTTTCTTCTGCATCCTTCTCTTCATTTTCATTTCTGAAAAGAAATGGCGGGGTTTCATCTTTGGACTGCCAAACCAGTCTGACATGAGGTCATATACTACAACATACTGTGTTTTAGGAAAGGACGTAAATGTGTCACAGGGGAGAAAGATCGTATGTATCTTCCGACAGCTACCTACCTTTATATATCGTACATGTGCACAGGCACAAATGCATACAAAAGCAAAGAAGAAAGGAATGCAGTTGTTCCAGTTAATGATTTAGAGGCCAAATCCAAACTAGATGGATATTTTGGTTTGTAAATAGTTTCTACATTCTTTTAAAAGATGAAGTGTAGAAATGCTTCACAAAACAAAGAGTGGGAAGATGAAAGGTAAAAGCTAAGTCATATAATAGCTGCCCTATAGTTTCTACTCAGTTGTAAATATTGCTATTGCTGTTGCTGTTGTTTCTCAGGTGTGTGTACTATTTAATGTTATGGCCTTTCTGTGAATTAGATTTCACATTTTGAAACAGAGCTATTTCAGCATAATAAAATAAACAACTAATAGAGTCAAGACTTGGGGATTCCTAGATTATATTTTGGGCACATTTGTTTTATAACTCTTCTTATTTAATAGTTATTTTCATCTGTTTAAAACTGTATCCTTTCACCAATCTCAAATATTTTAGAGGAGAAAACAAGCTAGCAAACAAAAATAATCCCCCAAATCAAATTTAAAATGGACATTATCAGATTGAGAGGAAAAATTCTGTATGATGCTTGCAAGAAATATCTGATGCTCTGAAGCCTGAGAGTTAACTTACCAGTATTGCTCAAGAGCAGGGAAGGAAGTGATGGAAAAATGTCCAGAACAGTGCAGAGATCTGTGTTTCTCTGAGGAAGACTGTGAGAAACATGAAAACTTGTTAATATGTCTTTACTAGGACGTTACTTAGGTCCAAAATGGGGGCTTGGGCACAAGCATGTGAGTGCTCACACTATTATAGCAGCAGTTACTATCAGTCACTGGTACATAGCTTCGGCCAACTGGGAGTCTGCCCAACAGTGGAAAGGGCTCTGCATGAGACAGGGACCATTCCTGCTGCGCAGTCTCAATGCACCTACCTTGTTTTGGAGGGGAAGTCAGCTGCAGGGACATAAGTGAGTCGCCGTCAGGGCCACAGAATGGTCCTTGACCGATTTTATTCACTGCTGTGATGGAGCCATACAGGGTAAAGACTGAAGGGACAATCATGTCTTCCAGGCAGGTCTCCTGTATATGTACATTATAGGAGTTAGGTTTAACTATACCTATTAAAGATCGAATCTCATCGAAATGTAGCAAGTGAAAGAGTCTTCTGCCAAGGCTTTTTCTTTGTGCAACTACCTGGCTAGCTAGGATCATGAATCCTAGATTCTAGCACTGTTTGTCTAGCTTCAGTTTCCAGCTATTGATCATATTATGCCTTTGGCAGGAAAGCTGAAAATCTCCGCGGTATCAGTATTTTTCATACACAGATAGTAAAGTAGACTCCAAAACTTCTCTTTGTCTGGCTTTGACATCTAAACCACTGTTAAAACTGTGTTCACAATCAGCTTTTAATGGGGTGAATTTGTCTTTTCTGGTGTATCACTATTGTATACATATGACATATTGCATTTATCAGCTGAGCAATCTTGAGTTTAGGAAATGTGCACAATATTTGCCAGATTAAGCCTGGTAACCCTGGCAGAATTAATTCTGAGCTAGTTCTGAGTCAAAAAAGTGTTTTTAAAATTATTTACAGAGGCAATTGAAGTTCCTTCTATGAAAGATAATGAGACAATTTAAGAAAAAGATTAACAAATATTTTGAGTCTTATCTCAGTCTTATCTCTTATCTCAGTCTTATCTCTTAACAGTTGTCCTCTAACCAGCATGTCAGAATAAGTTACTTTCCTTCCAAATCCTTGCCTAAATCCTTCTGCAAATTGTTTAGAGCACTGGCTCCAATTTCTTCTTTTAGTATTATATTTTGTTTAATAAATGTTCCCTGGTTTAAAAATTGTACTTAATTTCCTTTGGTGCAGGCAGTTTCTATAGTGTATGTTTGTTGCTCTTTTCTCTAAGATGGACTTAAATGACCTTGTTAAATATCTGGTTTTGAACTCCATTAACAATTTTACATTTTTAGGCGATATTCTCTTAATTGTTTTGCTTTGTTAAAGAAAACTGACCTTGTTTTTTAAATCATTTGGACAAAAAAGCTAAAATTCTTTGTTCCTTTTCTCCTGTTCAATGCTGAGCTGTTTTGGTTGTCTTTTTGGCTCCATCCTTTATCCCCTGTCATTCTACAAGGAAAGAAAAAATTGTAGAAGCTTTGATTGAAAGAAACTCATGGAATTTCCCTTTTCCCTAGACCTTTTCTGGGGAATTTATGATAGGGAAGAGTGATCCAGTCCTTTCACCAGCTGCCTTTGTTGGGTGTGGAGAAGGGAAGGTCACATATGGAGGAGCACAGTAATTTTAAATCTGTAAAGCTCAAACACCATGGAAAGATTTTCACTCTATGTTAAACATGCTTGAAGGGCAAAACTCTCAGCTGCTGGCAGAAATCCCTGCTCTGCAGAGATGTGTGATGAAACAGCTAACTTCATTATCTGCGCCTTTTCCACATGTGGTTAATCAATGCATCATCAGTCTTATCGTGTGTTTCTTGAGTGACAGGTCAAGAAGGGTTCTGGGTTTTGACTTTGGGGCTGTTCCAGTAGCCTTCATCTTCCAGTTCATTTTTTAAAACTAATTTACAAGTAGCTTTCACAAAGAAGATGTATCACAGACATTTTTCCTGGCTGTTCTGAGATGATATCAGAATGTAAAACAATAAGCCTGGTTTTTATGCTGGCTAGATACATTATGTTTATAATTATTATTACTTAGTCACAGTCTATTAGGGTTTTAATACGAACACATAACATCTCCCTGGCTTGGATTTGGAATCGAATGCTAAGTACTGGTCTAGACTTAGAAGATTTACTGGCTCACATCAGTCTGTTAGCTGAACGATATATTTTGCTGATGGAGCTATGCTGGAAGGAGGCCTAGGAGTTATACCAGTAGAATGTCCTTTTGCCAGTGTAGCTTTTACCCTTTAAGCAAAAGCAAAACCTATGGCAGAAAAAAATAACCTTTTCTTTATTTTTTATGTTTTGGCTGCTGTGTCTACACTAGTAGGGTTTGTTTCCACTCCCTGGGGCATCACAAGCCTATGTGCTGGCGGAGGCAGACAGTAGACTTGTCTGTAATCTTGTCTGACCTTATTCCCACAAATTACAGCACACATTGTCACACCTGCTTTAAAAGCCATCTGGGCACGATGACTCTCCACTAACCTAGGAATCATCTATGGAATGGTTTTACTACAAGGGAAAAGCAGTTAACAATTTTCATCCAAGCCCACAAGAACTGTCTTTTTTAGTAACAGCTGAATAGACTGACTCTTGGCTTTTTGCTGAGAAGTTACACAGGAGCGCCCCAGCAACGCAGTCTCGCTAAACCTAATCTCTATTTTGCCACAAAGCTCTCCCCCCCCCTCCCACCCACCCCTGTCAATTTTACTTTGATGCAATTAGAGCTGATTTTACCATTACTTTAAAGTGTCTAGACAATCCTGTGCTCGTATAAACACTCCAATGCTTCACACCGCTGCTCGTATTGTCTTACCTTTGTTCAAGTTTTGGCAAACAAATACTACCCCAGAGCATTTGCTGGATCAGATTTCAGCACTATGTCTGGTTAGGGTCTAAGCCAAGCAATCGTTACCCGTGATAGCAGCTGTTATCCTGCTCGGGTCATGTAAGCTATGATTTCCTATCTTCCTGAAGCTAAAAATGTGTGTTGAATCAAGACTGTAAGACAGGTGAGCACAAGGTCTGCACGAGGACCTGTAAGACACCTAGAGCTGTAATAATCTTAGATCAGTATCGGTTTAATTGTGTGACTAAAGACCAGCCACTTTATTACTCTTTGCAGGCACCTAACTAACATTCTGTGCATAAGGTAGCTAGTAAATAACTGTTCCTTTAAAAAAAAGAATTGGTATTTCCTACTCGAATTCAATTTTAATTTTGAACGGAATTCAGCCCTTATTCCTTATTCTTGTCAATGTTTGTTTTCTTTGGGGGGAGGGAAGGGGAGATTTAGGTAGCTGAATGCAGCGATGCTATTTCTGAAAATAAGGATAGATGACTTTGCTTTCTGAAAGATTGCCAACAATAACTAGATCAGAGACAGTTCACCCTCTTCTTGCAAGTGATTTATGAGACAGAAAACAGTATTTAATGAGGTCAGATGGCCCTGAAGAAGAGCAACAACACAGTTAAGCAAAACAAGCAGAAACAATAGGGAAATCTCAGGGAATCTGACATACATACATATTACAGAGAGAAACTAAAAGACCTGGCGGAAGAAATGAGCCTCCAGAATGGTATTATTGTCTAATTAATCTCTATTCTTTCTCATATACCACTTCATAATTTCAGTTTCATTTGCCCAGTGTTCCATACCAAAACCTGCATACATGACTGTGCTAGCACGGTGTTTGTTTCCTGTATTTTTGAGCCCCAAACTGTACATAAATTTCTTACACTATTTAAGATCGTTGTAAAAATTAAATTGTATTATTTTTATGTTATAAAAATGGAAGTTTTGCTTCTGTTTTGATTTCACATATGCAATTTCCAAGGTTTGCATTTTTTAGTTTTCCCAGTTTGCATTTGCCATTTTCATGATGAAATAATAATTTTCATTCTTCTTTAACTAATTGTTTGCTGCTTCTAACATTAGAAAAAATGTAAAATCATACAAGACAAAGGCCAACATTACAATGTTTTTCCTTTGAATATTTCTAAATCAAAGCTTACTCTGCCCTCCACCTTTGCAGTTGTACCTCTCTCTGAAGTCTCTCTCAAGCACCCACTGAAATAAAAAACAAATACCCTCTACAAATACACCAATAATGCAAAAAAATTTGCTCAGTAGTATATGCATTTGTAAGTTGTGAGCCAGCTCAAGTAATATTTTACCAGTTTGTAAAGGCAGACAATGAATAGACCCTTTTTTCCAGTTGCCACTGACTCAGCTGCTAGACTTCTGAAGCACAAAGCTCGCTTGAAGAAAGATATAGACAGAAAAGTGCTCTCTAAAGCTAATGCCAGAGAAAGAGAAAAAACTTTAAAAAAAAGCAAAGTCTTCATTTTTTTGTCTCAGATTAAACGTTTTCCTTTCTTTCTTGATTTTCTTCAGTGGATCTTATTGTTTCTATTTTTACAGTAGCAGCATGGACTAATTAAGAAAAACAGCCAACCTCCCCCAAGAAACCCACAAATCCTTTCCTATTTTTCAATATCTTTTATTATGAAAGCTTTCCTGGTCTATAACTGTCTCCTTCCTTTCATTAGCACTTTCCAAGACACTGAAGGGTTTCAAAGTTGCCATCCTAACTGTGTGTACAAACTGACTCATATTCTGCTATCTTGTTTCCTCTGTTGCTTGATTGCCTCTTGAACTTTTTTTTGCTGCCCTATTGATGATAGGATTTAATTTTTCACAGCATAGAGTTCAGTGCTAATTTACACAGATGCCCATTTTTCCAGGGAGACCTTCTTTGAAACCCCTATATATATTTTCTTTTTTTTTTTAAGTTGGGATTTACTTTACAAAGAAGGATTCTGACAGAAATTGTCTGGACCTCTTATATAGTTTTTTGGTCAGTTGTTTTCTATTTATACTACGGACGCATGAGTGTCAGTCTTAGTCACACTGATGTCCTATAGATCAGCACACTGGGATAATCACCCCAGTTTGTTCCCAACATCTGGCTAGCAGCAGAGGCAGATAGATAACATATTGAAGGGATGTCTGCGCTGCTCAGCAAAAATAGTGTATAGCTGTAATGGAAGTTACTCCTTGATCAGAGGCCATATGGTCATGTCATCCTGGCACCCTGCCCGATTTACCGAGTCATGCTGAGAGACAAAGACCACAGCTGAGACAGGCGGTAGTTGGTACAGTCCCAGTCTCCAAACCGTGGAGGGGGGAGGTTGCACAGCCTCATGATGACAAAAACATGCAGCTGGTGATCCTCTGTTTCTGTCTGTAGAGCAGAAGAACGGCCATACACGTGATCTGAGGTGACATGAATGCAGTGAATCTCGTGTGATGGGGTTGAGCCAGTTTTAGTCTTCACGGGGTACGCAAAGAGGAAGATGCATGGGCAGACTCCGTAGCACGTGCGTAGCAAGGTCAATGGTGAGTGCACTAGACTCTGATGGGTGATCAGGACTTTGGGCTACTGCTGTGACTAGGCTAGTAGATACTCAACTATCCTAGATCAGTATAAGGTGCACCAAGCTCTGCTGATGGGAGGGCTGAATGGCTTTCAGTGTCTCAGTCTGCATGGTGTGGTCATAACACTAAAGCTACCTCATTACTGGGCTGTCCACTGTGCCATTGGTATGCTTTCAGCCTTTTTGCTAACTTCCATCCTTTTTCTTGGAGAAGGGATTATTTCTTCCCACCCTGTCAAAGCTTTATAAACAATGAATGAACACCAATATAAAATCAGAGGAGAAACTATAAAGCCTATTAAGAGAAATTGGGAAATACATCACTGAGGGTTCTAACCCCGAAAACACAGTTATCTCTTTCTCTAGCACTGACTGCAGCAACACGGCTAAGGCTCAAGGCTGAAGCGTCTGGCTCAAAATGGTCTTGATAAAAATTACATTGTGTATTTCATTTGCACACACTGGTTGTCCTATACTGAGGTCATTCTTTGACCACAGTGGTGGTGTGGTGTCCCACAACGATACCATGGGTGTCAGATAAGCATTGGCATCTCACTGAGGTCCTGCAGATCAGCCCACCAAAATAATTGCCCAGATCTACTCACTACAGCTGGCCAGCAGATGCATATGTAATGGTGTTTTTAATTTTTGCAGCTTTTGTTTCTTTCTGTGTCCAGTTAATATACTTCATGTATTCTAAACCTCTTCATTGGCCAATGTTTTTCTCATGCTGTTGATATTTCTCTGCTCAAAATTATTAGCGTCTTCTTGGCAAAGCTAAATTACCTTGGCTCATAGACCTTTGGCCTCAATATACCAGTTTCTTAGGACTTGTTTCTTCTTTTTTATATAAGGTTTGGTAAAGTCTGTCTGAAACAAATTGAAATTTTTTTACTGCCGACCTACCAAAGCAACTGCTACTGATGTCATTGTTCTTGATATTTATATATAAATCACTTACTTATAAGTATTTCATATGATTATGGACATGGCATATTGAGCTAATTTTAAGTCTAGTAGATTACCCTTTCCCTCCATTTGTCAGTAAGTGGATGCAACTTAATTTCAGATGGAAATTAATTTTAACTGTAGTGATTTACAGATTTACATCTGCTGACTATCTGGTAAAGTGTGTGTAAAAGCCAGCATTTTTCTCCTGGAAAAATGAAATTTCTTTCAGAATCTGCTTCTTAAGACTTCTGAGTAGATAGATTGGTAACTAGCAGGTTAATATATCCCCATAGCAGAAATCCACCCAAGAAAGTGAAAAGAGGTGCCAAAGACCCAAGCATTTCCTGAAGTCTAGAGATTAAACATCTCCTTGGTTAAAGTTGACATGATACCTCCCAGAACACTAGGGATGTTTAGAATAGCTTGCTTTGATTTTGCTGTGCTCACCTCCATGTTGCATTTCAGATGAGCCAATTGTGAATTTTTTCTATATCATTTAAAAGGTATTCAGGAGAGAGTAACAACATCAGTAGTATGTAACCATAACTGATGAATTCTTAACAAAGTAGGTGGAGTTGATATTAATGTCAGGAAGTATAAAGGTTATGCTGTTACTCTTTCCTTCTTTTGCTCAGTCAAAATTTGACAATTTTCTAGCCATTTCGGTCAGGAGTTAAAACTGATGAGAGAAAGAGTTGCTATTCTTTGGCTGCAGCTCTGTTTATTTACGAATAACAGCACCACTTTTAAAAGATGGAGATCGTTAGCAGCATCATTTCAGCCAGCTCTACACCCACAAAGACCTGCAGCCTTTTCCTTAGGGTGAAGCCTTTTCTATTCTTTTCCCTCTCTTTCTTCCATCACTTTCTGCTCTTTTTTTCTTTTTTTTTCCATATTGGTGTGTGGCTTTCTCACAGCCTCTTACATGAAAAGGACACTTTACTTTGCCTGTCAGGGCAGTGAGCCTCCGAGTGCTGTATGAGATCCCAGAAACTTTCTTGGGATGCCATGATTCAAGTTTCACACAGGGCTTGCTATGGGTACCATGGGACTTCCCAAGTTTTGCCCGGCCTGATTCATTATTGCGGTAGGGAGTGGCCTGTCCAAGCACCGAGCAGATTCCCAGGTGTTAGGGAACAGAGGCACAGCATTTGGTTACCAGCTGAAAAGAATTGCAATGACATCCACGGAGCTATACGTGGCTCAAGTGCTGACTGGGGACAGGTGAGGCCTGTTGTGACTGTATTTTAATTGGGTTCTGTAGTGGCGCTTAAATCTATTTCTATGCTTTTGGCAGGAATCATAAACGAACAGAAAGTTACATAAAACTAGTTGCGGCTCTGATGATGCCAGAAATAAATGGGGACAGTTGTTTTATTTTGCTGGAATCAAAGAACAGAAGTAATATTTAATTTTTTTTTTCTCTGTCATAATAACTCATTGCTATCTGAAAAGCAAATATCTGCTACCCTTTCTTTTTTAAAATGCTTAGCAAATAATTAAAACAGGTTGGACACAAATAATTTTGTTTTAATATATATAGTTCACTCACTCTGCACTCTTACATTATCAGTATGAATTATATATAATAGGACTGAAATTATGAAACTGTCTCTATTTCAAGGATTTATCAAGGTATTTGACTGTAACTAAGTAGCATTAACAATGAATAGCATTGCGCTACCTAGAAGGTCCTTCTAGAGATGGTCTGGAGATAATAATCATGGCAGGATGGAAATTGCACTCAAGAAGAAAAACACATGCATGTGTGTGTCTTTGTAGGTGTGCGTGTGCGTGAGACCAAGAACAAAAGTTAGCATGCTGAGATTTTCTTCCCACTATCTTGCATCAGTGTTACAGACACATTGCTTGCCTGTAATGCAGGAATCCTGGGATCAGCTCTCTGCTTTGCTTGATTCAAATGAAAAGTCTTGGGCCTGGGTTTCCCAGGGCTGCTCATGTATTCCCAATGAGAAACGCAACAGCTTTGGTTTTTTTTTTAACAAAAAAAGAATATTGGATTGAAACTGAAGCTTAAATTAACAAAACTCACAATAAGAAATTGAAATTTATGACTAGAGAACAGCTGAAAAATGAAAATATTAACTACTCTGAAGCAACTGAGATGAAACTGAGAAAACTCTCTTTCAGCCATTATCCCTATGAAATAAACAAATAGGGTTTGAGAATCTGTGCATGAATCTAGTGTTTCTGAAAGTAGACAGTTATTAGTACTGGCTCAAGTCCAGAAGAATGCAACTAGACACTGTGTAAAAACTTCACACTGGTCTGCCTGTGTTTTGGCCCATACCACCTTGGCAGCTCCAGCTTTCTCATAATCTCAAACCGCCAAACAAGCCCAGGTGGATGTTCACTGAGATGTGAACAGTTCAGCACAAAATTACTGTATTCATTTTCAGTTGTGATCCAAGCAAGGGTCTGGTGAATAGAAACTTTTCAGTGCTGCTTTAATTAACAATAGATCACAAACAAGGTATGATTAAACTTCAAGGTTATATGAGAGGAACCATCCAAAATTATTCCTCTATATCTGCAGTTAAAAAAAAAAGGGGGGGGGGAAATATCTGTGACATAGGTCTCAAGGCTTTAAACATTATAACTAATCAGTATATTTGATCAATACTCATTTGCTTTTGCTGGAGCTACCCAGAGTCTTTGAAAAGACTAAGCAGTGTGCTGAGTTTTGGGACTTTTGTGGACAAAAAGGACGTTGTGTGATATTTCAGAAAAGGATATTAAGGCTACACATAGTGGAACGTATCTTCAAAGAAATCCATATTACTGCAGTTGTATAAGTTTTCCTCTGTGTAATTACATCTCAAATCACAGATGGTTTTAGAAGAATTGCTGAATATGCCATGTTCAGAATGCTATGGTCATATCCTGCACTCCTACACATCTGCTCCTTGCTATCAGTTGTAATGTGAGTTTAAAAAATAAAGTCAGACAAATAATTCCACTCATTTTTCCAATTGTTTACTGTATTTCGCTGGAATAATAGATTTTCTATTTGGCTAACTTTAAAAAAAAGTCATTAACATCCTTGGTTTTGATCTAGGTCTGCGGGATGGAAAAGGGACCTTCAAGGTGAGTTTCGTGATACCTAATTCTCATTGTTTACATCTATATCGAAGAGGGTTACATCTGAGACAGTCACCTAGAAGTGTACATTTGTGGAGTGATTCGTCTGCCATATTTTTGATATCTTCTTTAAGATAAGACAAATTAAGCTTTGACTCTCCAATCAGCTGAACTCCCATTCCCAAGCCTGGATGTTGGCTGCCTACATACAGGGTTTGGATCACCTGGCAGGTAGGAACAGGATACATGGCTTCAACCGTAAGACTGATTAGGGAAGCAACTAGTTGATCCTGAAGATGTACTGGAGTGGCTGTGGCTGGTTTTCCAGAGCCCTCCTGGGTTTATGAAGCAGGGTGCCTATGTGACTGTAAGCTTCCATGCCTAATCCCCTCCTCCCCATCCCTCCTCAACAAAATTTAAACACCGGCATTCTTTTGGCTCACTGCTGTTTGCTGAAAACATGACTGGTGAGCAAGATCATATAATCATACAAACAGTCACAGTGCTTGCCAAAGAAGGAGCACCAAGCAAAATTTTGTCCTAAGCCAAATCTGGGCCCAAGCTCACATCTTCCATGAGACTGGACGTTACATTAGGACCCCCATTGGCAAAGCTGAGCTACCGGTTCAGACAAAAATGTAAGATTAATAAGCCCAGACTCAATAAATGAGAGTTATCAGAGCCCACTGAAGAGGGTGTTACAGCTGCAGCTGCAGTCTCGTAGGCTGAACAGCAACTGTGAGGCTGGCACTGGGCAGAGCCCCAACCACTGTACATTCTGTCTGCACAGCGTCTGTGTGGTAATTTGTCTTTATTTTGCTGTGTTTACATTTCTTTTTCTCTGCTAGAATTACTGGTAACAGGTGAAAACCACTTTTTTTTTCAATATGGGAAACACAATTGGTACTGCTGGGTTTTGAAAAGTAAGTGTCAAACCCAAAATATGCAGTGAGCTAGAATACTGGCTTCTCTCATACAAATTACTTTTTGTGCAAAGATATGGAAATCAGTTGGTAGGACAAATTACCATTTCACAAAAACTTGGAACAATCGATTTCATACTTAACAAAAAATGACACCCAGGTACTGAAATGAAAATGAATACTGAAAGCTTTCCAGTGGACATACAATGAAACAGCATGTAGCAGAGAACAAGAAGTACTGTCTGTGCAAAGTAAATTCAATTCAGATTAAATTTACTGTTTCCTCTGGAATTCGAAATATTTCAAGGTGTAAAAGTCTCATTGCAGGCTTGAAAGGTGGTACTTGCCCTTATTGCCATTCACAGCATTGTATTAAAATTACAGATTTTTTTTTTTTTCAGGCTAGCTAGTTAGCCTTTTATCTAAAAGCAGAATAAATATATTCCTCTGAGTTATAGTCCAGGGGAACTTATGCTTCAAACACAGGATCTGCTACAACTGGAACAGGAAATCCCACTCTATTACCTTCAGTCTCCTGCAGATTTTTGAAATATTAGAAACCTGACCCCAACACGGGACAGACCTTCCTAGGTTCTGCATGGGGAACGGAGCTGGAAAGAAGCTCCCAGAGGAGTGTTAAACTTCCTTCAGTGGCCAGCTGAACAAAGAGCAGAAGAGACTAGACATACAAATATTTCCTAACCGATGTTGATGTTGTTAGCTGTGCACGTAATAACAGAAGCATAGGAGGCATAATACCTACATTACAACATATGAGCTTTACTTTAAGTTTTAGTGACAGTACATTGGAGAATGCACTAACATCTTTTAAATCTCAACATAGACTATGCATACTTTCAATAATATATATTCAGTTAGTCACGTTGAAGCCTAAAAGGAGGATTTAAGATGAGTTTGGCTGTAGTGAACAAGGCAGTACAAAATATCAAATCAGGTGTGCAACACCTCTGTGCTACCCACATGCACTCTGAAACTTGGATATTGCTCACAAGACATACCTGTCAGAAAGAGAAGCTCCAACAGAATAAGTTTTGCTTCCCCTTCCCACTCTGAATGAGCCAGAAAGGTGACCTGGTTAGAAGGGGAAAATTACTGAGCAGAAGATGTCTGCTGTAGTACTGCCAGAGAAAATGCCTGCCAGCCTGGGTGCTGTGAGCCTGGGAACACAACCCACGAACCAGAAGCACCCTTGAGAAGCGCAGCTGGCATCTTTGAAGTCCAGCTGGGTACGTAGAAACTGAAGACATCCTGAGATACCATGAGTAAGTGAGAAAACAATGAACTGTAATTGCAACTTATTGTCCAAAATGGTGAAAAATAGTCTGGAAAAAGGGAAAAACATCCTGAGAAAGTAAGAATCAGTAACTGCCATGGGCTGTTCTAACTGCAGGAAAAGGAAAACAGTCTGGAAAAATAAAAATTGTTCTGAAAGAACAGAAAAGATCATCATCTATTAGCTGCCCCAAGTGAAAAACAGAAATTAACAGCACCTGTTGGGTGCTCGAAGAGGTGGTGTCCTACACCCTCTTACATCTCTATGATATAAAAATGACTTAATTTTTATCCAAAATGGAACCTCTCTCTCTGAGAACTTCCTGTGCTCCATGTACTTTCCCAAACTCTCCGCCCAAACATTTTGTGAGATCTTGGACCCTCGCCAGGGACACCTGGCTGACTCCAGACTCCGTGACGCAGATCATCTTTGAAGCAAGACTCTGTCTGTTACTCTGTTGGACCCCTCCAGGCCCACTCGTGGTATCATTTTGGTCTGTCTTCCCATTTCTGGGATGGTTAGGGCCTCCCCTCTGAGATCGGTTTGACCTCCCCTCTGGCCCCCTTCTGAGATGTGTCTAATGTGCTTGATACCAATATTACTATGAACTTACTTATATATGCATAATCTATCATAAGTATATCTTCAATTATAGTATCAATAAGTTTGCTTCACTAGTGATAAGATGCCTCTTAGGATATGGCATAAACTCTATTTCACATACATTGATTTTGTTTGCTTATGGTACTTCATGGTATGACTATTAAAACAAAGAATAGAAAAACAGTTACAAAACACTCAGCTTTAAACTGCATTTAATATATTTAATGCAAGTTTAATAGGAGAACTGAAGATAAAATAGTGGTATTTTTCTACTATTTACTCAGGTCCCTCTTCTAATATATAGTCAAGACTAGTGACTAAGTCAATTCGGTGAGTCTTAAAGCCAGCAGAGAGACTATTACCTGCATCATGCAAGTATTAGCTAACCCCTCTGAAAAAAAGCCATCATGTACTGCATACTGTTTAATTGCTTGTATCTGTGAGACTACATACTCTAATTTCTTACTAACCACTAGCAGACCAGATGGAGAGAAGCATGAGATTGGTAGAGATTTCCAGTAGGGAATATTTTATTTTATTTTATTCAGAATATTGGCACCATTTCTTTCCTGAAAGGTGAGAATTTTAAGGTTATTTACATATCTAAACTACCAAATTAAACAAGGTCTAGACAGCTAAGTGTTTTCTGAAATCTGATTATTCCCTTTAATTCTAATGTTAATTTCCTTTTCCCCCTTTCTCTTTCACACAAACACTAGTTAATTACTGTTTTGGAGAAAGAGGAAGTCAAGATGAAGCAAATTATGGCTAAACATGAAGCAAGTTTTTCTGGTCATTTAATAGCATTTCTAATTTAATGGAATGTTTTCTCTCTCTTTCAGAGCAGATTACACAAGATTATGTGTAATGAATAGCTATAAATTCCCTTTGAATCTAAGATAAGTTGGAGAGTCTCATCACCTTCCAGTTTGTAATAAAATATTAATTTTGGTTCATTTACAGATGTTTTGGGGAAGACAAATTACTATAGTCTAAAGGCCACATTCCTCACTTCCCCCACACTTGGCACAAATATTGCCGACATTTTAGCAGTAATGAGTGTTTGGCAACATATCTTTAGAAGAATCAAACAATAACTTATATCCAGAGGAGTTCTGATGACAGATGTCTAACTGAAACCTTTGCCCTGGCTGACTGCATACGCATTTATTCTCTGCTTAAATCTAGGCTAATCTAGTTAAATCTCATTTATTCAAAATTAGTATTTTTGGAAGTTGGCTCAGGGTTTTAAATAATGAGTGCTTCTCTGCAATGCTATGTTTTGCAAGAAGTCTCTCCCCAGGTCTTCATATCATTTGTGCTGCTAGAAGGAAATGTTTCTTTTGAACTTGGAGGGGAATTTTCTAAGTCTTCACGTCACCTTTGGCTCCCCGGCACGAATGAACAGATAGATATTGCTGTACAATTTACTATATCATCAATGATCCAAATCCCACTGTTGTAAATATTCACAAAGTATCTACTGTGCAGGTTAACAATGCAACATAACTCTTCCTCAAATAGTGTCCTAGTAGCATTTATGCTGGGAAAAAAAATTGCCATAATGAGGGTTTTCCTGTAGTTCTGACTTATAAAAATAACTAAAAAACACCCCCTCTACTTTCTGAATTGCAATGGATGTTGCTAATTTTAAAATTTCTGAAGAAAGGAATATAGGAAAACCTCACAGGACTCTGTCTGAGGCCATCTGGTGTCCCAGGAGCCATGTTGCAGAAACTAAATTCCTGGTTAGGGACACTGAAAACCCTGAGATATCCTGTTTTGGCCTTTTAGTACTATGCAGGACATCCAGTGGTCCCAGCAGGTCCCAGCAGCTAACCCTGACCAGAGGAGCTGGAAGGAATTCAGGCAGAGATCAGATGCAGATGACGTATTTAGCTATTTACATAGAGACTAATCACCATTCTTCTTGTCTCAGTGAATATTTGAACATTTTCTATGAAGTAGAATAGCTTCAGGAAGCGAAGCAGAACTTATCCCAGAATACTTCCACTACATTGAATGATACAGTCCTTGTGTATCTTCAACTGCATACAGTATTCGAGATGACAATACTAATAGCCTAATTCTAAATAGCACTTATCAGATTAATCCCCGTCAATAAATTTGTGGAGAGGAGGAAAAGAGAAGGCAGAGGGCTCCATCTCCTGCTAAATGAGTTTAGCCCCTTTTCGCCAAGCACTGTCAGCTGAATGTATTCAGAAAATTTGAATCAAATTTATGGATATTTTTGAGGTGCCTAAACCCACATTTTTTAAAGAATGAGGTATAATGTAAATAAGTTTCAGGTCAGTATTTAGCCTGTCACCACAAATCTCTAACTCCTCAGTATTTCTCTAAATAAGTACAACGAGTATCCAGCAGGGAGGAGAGAAACAAACAGGGGAATTGATGGGAAATGATGATTGAAGCTGGTTTTATATGTTGTTTTTTGTACAAAGACTGTCCCATGAATAGGAAATTTAAACCAAGGGATTCAATAGCTCTCATTTCAAAGCTTGTTGTGCACACTTATCTTATCTAAAAGTTTCAGCATTGTGGAGTCATTCCAGGCAACACCACTTCCTCTGTTTTCCAGGATTTCATTATAACTGCAGGCCTTGTATCACATTTGTGTAGTGGATTCGAGGATAATACACTAGGAGATCTAGGAGAAAGATAAACTTGAAGAAATACACTTCTGAGGCACTTGTAATACACAAAGGGATTAAGTATCTTAGTGTTGGTTAAAGTCTGGATAGCATTTTCTCATAACCTGTTGGAAGCTCTGTTTTTTTGTTTTGCTGGAGTCACAGACTTACCACATTACTGAGTATTTCTGTTTATATAAAAGAGTCTTTTTGCATCACAAACTCAGACTAGGTGGCACCCGGTGGTTAAAAGGACTAGGAGTACAAATCTTGCATTATAACAAAAAAATTCCATAGAAAACAGGTGCTGGTGTTAAAGTGCATGATGTGGTCTGACTAGAGCTCCTTCCTATGAGGGATGCTGTGTCTGATCTAGAGCCGCCATACTTGTTTAATCAAGTTTAGCGTCGGGGAAGAAATTAAGAAAAACCTGAGTTCAGTTTCTCTTGATCAGGGCTGGCTCTTTAATAAACAACAGTGAAAACATATTTCAAACAGCAAGGAAAAATAGTTTTCATATATACACTTTGCTCTTGCAGCTCTATACCATTTTCCTAGATTTTTCTGTTAAAAAATAAAAGGAGACAATAACAAGAAGTTACTGAAAAGAAAATTGGGCAGATTTCTGGAAAGAAAGAAAGAATGCAACCCATGTAGAACATTGTTTTTATTAATCAAGAAGCAAAAATGAATAACAGGCAACAAACACAGAGCATATAATGTGAATACCAGAAACCAGTGCTGCGAGAGCTATTGCAAGGTGGCTGAGCATCATATGTTGATGAGTCAGGGTGAAGACCTAAATCAGTTTCAGACAGTAAAAGATGCCGCTAAGGTTAATTCACCACAGAGGCCTTACAAGCACATCTGTGCTACCAGTGAGTCAGGAGCATGGAGAGAATGACAGTGGCAGCCAAAGGAGCAGAACGGTTCTCCAGCACACAGAGGAGATGGGGAAAAAACTAGGAAAAGAAGAAGAAGAGCAGCAGAAGGTAGAAATTCTTACCAGCTCAACAGCTACGGCACCCTTCAGTTTGAACTGCCTTATGCAAAGAATGGCACAGCTGCACACGTCTTGCAGAAGAGCACACTGTACCGTGTCATTTCAGTTTCACTCATGCCATTTAATCTGCCAGCAGTCATTTTTGCATTTTGAATCACTTCATTCATCCTGCTACAAACATTGCTTGTTTGGGAGTTTATTTATTCTACAGCATTAACTTGAAAAAAGGGGTTTAAGACATACTGTCTCAGGAAAAATTCCCTTTAAAAGGGAGGATTACAGACAATTCCTGGTTGTAATGAAATGCATGCTTGTGCAAAGGGGAGCTGTTTCTAGGAGTATCCAGCAGACTTTGTAAATGTTTTGTCCCTCATGTGTTCCAAGGGATGGAAAATACTTTGCCATGCTGCTCTACCCAAAATTCAAAATTGTGATATATAGTAGCTTATTCTGGATAAGATCATCCCTGTTTCTTAGTAAATAGCAGAGAGCAAGACCTCCAGTTAAAGGACAGGTGGTCATGGTAAGAGACAAAGGTAATTCTGAATAGCAGGCAGAACACAGAGAGCAAGTTGTAGAGAGGTAAGACTGGGATGTCTAATTGTTAGGCTTTGTGTGTGATCTAGATATCTAACCTTTACTATAGTCAGTGGAGATCTAGAGCTCAGTTCAGTTGCCTTTTCATAGGTTTCTGGTGCCATTTGAGATGTCCTTGGATGTCCCATCTGGTCTCAGCCTGCTTCTCCAGAAGGGCAGGGATTGCCTGTGGTCAGAACTGCTAGTCCTGAGCAAAAGAATCAGAAGTCTGGTGTTTCTGAAAAGGCATCAGGCACCTGTATTTAGATAACTGAATCCAGCCCTTAATAAACAGAGTGAACAGATACTCAGCTGACCAAACATATGTTCACCTTCCGGTGTGTTGAATAGATCTTGAGACTCTTTTCTATTATGAGGTTACTATTGACTGCAAAGGATTAGACGTCCACTTTATGAGTAGATACCGGATTGCCTGCACCTATGTGGATATTGCAGATGCCGTAAAGAATATTAAGTAGCATAAGATATCTATGTGTAGGCAGCTGAACAAAGCTCCAAAATATATATGTCCACAGCCTAGTGCTACATGCCCCTAGAAGACCATGTAAACTGACTGTACAGTTCCAGTCAGTAGCTGGCTGACACAGGTAACGCTTATTTCAGAAACCAAAAGACAATATTCTTACAAGTTATTTGGTGAGGAAATTTTTCATATTATACTCTGTGTTCAGAGAGTGACTTCTGTAAAAGAAAGTACAAGTAAAAGGAGTGAAAATGTAACTGCTTTATTCAGAAAAGATTATTCTCTAGGTAATAAATCATGTATTTGGATACCATACACAACTGAAAGGCACAGTTAGGCATAGTGAGGTAGTGAAGGGAAGTGTTAACCTTGGAGACAGAATTCTGCATTCACCTTCTGCTCCGTCATTGACTTGACCTTGGGAAAACCACTTAGCTTACTTAATTTCTGTTTTCTCTTTTCCGTATCCTTCTGTCCTGTCTACACTTTTGTGTATTTAGACTGTAGGTCCACCTAATAGCGAAATTATCCCTGTCTGTGAGCCTCACAAACAAGAGTTCTTGATCATATCTAAAGCATTTAGGTGATAATTCTATTTATCAGGTGGTTCTGTTATGTTTTGGTGTCGTGGTTTAACCCCAGCCAGCAACTAAGCACCACGCAGCCACTCACTCACTTCCCCTCCACCCAGTGGGATGGGGAAGAAAATTGGGAAAAAAAAGTAAAACTTGTGGCTTGACATAAGAACAGTTTAATAGAACAGAGAGGAAGAAAATAATAATGATAACAATAACAATAATAAAAATGACAACAACAACAATAATAATAATAATAAAAGACTGGGAATATACAAAACAAGTGATGCACAATGCAATTGCTCACCACTTGCCAGCTGATGCCCAGTTAGTTCCTAAGCAGCGATCTCCCCCCAGGCCAACTGCCCCCAGTTTATATACTGGGCATGACATTACATGGTATGGAACACCCCTTTGGGCAGTTTGGGTCAGCTGTCCTGGCTGTGTCCCCTCCCAACTTCTTGTGCCCCTCCAGCCTTCTTGCTGGCTGGGCCAGAGAAGCTGAAAAATCTGTGACTTTAGACTAAACACTACTTAGCAACAACTGAAAACATCAGTGTGTTATCAACATTCTTCTCCTGCTGAATCCAAAAGATATCACTATACCAGCTACTAGAAAGAAAATTAACTCTATCCCAGCTGAAACCAGGACAACTGGATGTTTCCATTACATGAAATCAAAATCAAAATTATTTGTGGAAAATAAGTACCTATTACCATTCTTTGCAAGTTAGATTACATTCTAATGAACAACAAATGAAATATACAACATTTCATACTTCGAAAAATTACAGAAGTTTCAGTTAGAAAAGAATAAAAGGTTTATTCCACTTAGTATGTCAACAATGTTGACATGAAGTGTGTGATTTTAAAAAATTAAACCTGATTTAACAAGTATTCTTTCATGGATCTGCATAAAAATAGAGATTAAACAACACTGTTTAGGTCAATATCCGATCATGTGTCTACTCATTTCTTTTTACACTTTTCCATGTTGTTTCCTATTCTGAAGCCACACGTGCTTAATAAAACAACCAAAGGCTGAAGGAAAGGTGAGGAAATATAAACTACGGTGGTAAGGCCAATGCACACAGCTACCAATTTTCTACATTCCCCTTGTCCATTTACAGAGTCAGTTTGACTTACCCTCTAATCATCTCTCAGCAGTGGGCCAGTAATTATAGCCATGGGGACCAGCTTCTCCTTCTCTTTTATGTAGAGCCATGAAAGCAGAAGGAAATGGCATGACAACAACTGGAGAAAAAAACCAGCACGTCCTTGCAAGACTTACTCTGCTTTGGCTTGAAGCCTGCTGCTGGATAAACAGCTGTTCTCAGC
Source organism: Leptodon cayanensis (assembly GCA_027564655.1). Classification (NCBI taxonomy): domain Eukaryota; kingdom Metazoa; phylum Chordata; class Aves; order Accipitriformes; family Accipitridae; genus Leptodon; species Leptodon cayanensis. The sequence goes on from JANXJC010000059.1 coordinate 12,671,629, forward strand.
TTCCCTTCCCAACCTCTTTCCCAACCAAAAGGCTTCGTGGGGCACAAAGTACTTTCTTCTCTGGGTTAGGAGGCACTTGGCATCTGAAGGATCCAGCCCCAAAACTACTTTGTGATGATAGTTTTTAACTGCTCTTGCAGAAAAATCTGGAAGACCTACTTCCCAACTTAGCAGCCTATTTTTGCAGAGGGACTATCATGCTGTTAAAAACATTTCATGTAATTGCCACTATTTTCTGCAGACAATGTCCAATACTTAAAGCTTCTAGTTCCTCACTGGTGAGAACAAAAACTATCATCTCCTCTGCACTTCTTAAAAGTGCAATATACTTGCCAGCACTGCAGCACACTGAAGCATTGTATTTCTGTCTAATGTAAAAACCCACCAGATGAGCTTGCCCTCTGTAATTATTTTGTTTGATAATAAAAATAATTCTAAAATGAAGTGGCTTTTATTTTGAGCCAGGTAGAAAAATATTTAAATGTGTAGCAAGGCTGTGACTTTTTGTATCTCTAACTACAATTCAAAGATTATTTGACATTAGAAAACAATTTAGAAAGTAGTAGTTAAGATTGTTAACAGGACAGTTGACCATGACAAACAACATCTATTCTGTTTCTTTTCCCCTCATTAAACAAATCAAGATAAAAATTATAAATACTATCTATAAGAACTGTCATACTGGTTCACACCAAAAGTCCACTCATGATCCTGTCAGTAACTGAGGCTTAGAGCGGAGTACAAGAACCAAGGTAAGCACAGAGTGATACTCTCTGCTCTGGTTTATAATTTGGACTCTACAGCAACACGTGATTGAAAGTTTCACGGTTTATGCCACCTTAAAAAAAAAAGAAGGAAAAAAACCCTGAGACAAACAGAAAGAGACTATGGATAAACAAGATCTAATATTGTGATCATTAAATACAACAAAGTGTGACAGGTGGGGAAAAAACTAAGTGAACAGACTAAATGCTGTTCCTATAGTGCTACATGCCAGAAACACGGCTTCAATTTACGTTTTTCATATATTATCTGCTTAAGGCAAAGGGGATTGACCCACATCTCAGGACACAGAACAATTTAGGATTAGAATCTATAGAAACAAATTGTGTTTTAACTTCATTAAAAAAATATTGAGGGGGGGGCGGGTGGCAGTGCAGGTCAGAAACCAGGGACATTTAAGGTTACCATCTTGCTCTATGACAACATGAACTTGCTCAAGAATTGGGCTGCCTGGATGTTCCCAGTGAGTTAATGTAGTCCTTGCACTCTGCAATGGGCTTTTCAGAGAAGAGAAGCCTTATGAAGACAGCAAAAGTCTCAGAATTCCCCAGGTATCTTCAGAGCCTGGTGAATGGATGTGTGTAGGAGTAATATGTAAGTGAATTACATACTTAACGCTCTGATTTCTCTTACACAAACAATGTTGCCTTAAGTGAGTATATTGTTCATTTGTGTTAAAACAGGGGCATAAAAGCTTGTGGACATTGGCCAGCATGGCAGTGATACTTCTTTATTATGCTATTACTTTCTAAGGAAGCCAGTCTCACATAAACTCTTAAGATGCTACGAAACAGCTAGAAGGGCAGACCAGAGGACAGTCACTTTCTGCTACACGTATCTCACCCAAACCAGAATAATGCTTATTGCTTATTAACTCACTCTTAGCTATATTTAGTTTAAAACAAACATTAAAACAGCACAGAAGAGGGTTATGCCAGCCCTGAGATATTAGCAGGACCTAATAATATCCTAACTTGCTAGTAAAAACAAGTGTGGTTACAGAGTTCACCTGTGTTAATAAATGTAACCCCTTTTTATGTAAGAAATAAGAAACATGCAGCCTTAATACAGTGCATGGGTTCAGTTAGAAACAGTGAGTTATGTCTCACAGACACAATTCTCCTACAACAAGTTTGTATTTTGCTTATATATTTTGACAGATGTTTGTCATTTCCAAGCTATATGCCTTGGATAGCTCTCCAAATCATTTTAGTTTTCATGGTTCATTGCTAAGAGCCTAAACCAACAATCTGCATCTTTCAGTTCAATACCGTGGAACTGGGCAGTATACTTGTCTGTCATTTGCTGATGGAGAAAACTGGAGAAAATACAATACAGTTAGTTCTGTGTCATTGTCAAATCAATGTCTACAGTTGCCTAGTGAATATATGGTGCCCGACAGAGGTGCTTAAAAGCAGCACTGAAATAAAAATTTTCAGTCCTGAAAATCCCTGCTCAGTTTCTAACAAACCCTTAAAGCACATACAGCCCACAGGGCCTGTTCATCTTGTTGAAGCACCCAGAGTTTTATTTCCTTGGCTACTCAGCAGTTCTTCAGGCTTTGCAGTGCTGACCTGGGATGACATCACTCTCTCACGCTCAACTAAGGATACCTGAAAACAAGACTGCAGTCCAAAGAGCACTCTTGCATACATAGCCAGACCATTCCTATGTGGACAGTACATAATGCATGATGATGGATGAATCTCTTGAAAGAACACGTGGGAAGGAGGGCCCCCTGCTTCTACGCTGCCAGGCCCCGAGCACAGCTGCTGGCTCTGCTGCCCTTCCCCGCTCCTTGGGGTCGGGCTGCCCCTGCTCAGGCCAGCCCTGCTGCAGCCCAGCTGGGTAACCGGCCGGAACCCAGCTGGATCACGCTGCTGGGAAAGAGCCGGGGCAGAAAGAGCCGGGAGTTTCACTGCGGCAGCTTTA
>JANXJC010000059.1:12675761-12733177 GCA_027564655.1 Leptodon cayanensis
CCAGGCCCTGTCCCCGTCCCCAGGGGGGTGCCCGATGCCCGGGGCTGGGGCTGCCCCGGTGCCCCCGGCTCCTGGGGCTGGGGGGATGGGCCCTGGCTGCCAGGCCCTGACCTGAGCCGCCATGGGGAGCCCCCACAGCACCCAGGGAGCCCCTGACACCTTCCCCCCACCCGGGCACTGCCATGTATTTGCTTAATCTAATGTCAAACATTTGTGACAGTATCTTGCCTCAAAAAATATTTAAAAAATTGAAATCATACTAGAAACACTTGTTAGGTTATAATAGCACTGTTCACATCTGAGACTGTCAGGCCCCTCTGCTGCCTATAGAGAGATTATGCCCTGTATGTAAAGACAGTTCAGCAATTTCTCAGTTCTCTGAAATTTACCCACACTAGCTTGGTGCACTCTTTTAAGAACTACATATGATTAATGGAATGGTTTGCACTTTATAGCATAAAATTAAGAAGAAAGAAAATGTATGTATGCGTGCGTTAAGTCATTACACTCCTTTCTTTGCAGTTCCCAGGCTGTGGTGGCACCTGTATTAGGAAATTAATTAAATTTCCAACGCTGCCAAGAATGCCAGCACAAAGCATAAGCAGGGAAATTACCTGTGAGATTACCTAGTCTGCCTCCCTACCACTGCCACGTCATTCCCATGAACACGTTTTATTCATCTTGTCTCCAGACTCAGACAATATCCTAAATCCCAATTTACTAATTTTTTAAACAATGGGAGTTTTGCCCCTCTGAGGAATAATTGAGCTTAAGTGGCCTTCATTATAAGTTTTTAAATATTGAACTAAGGTTTATTTTGCCCATATTACTGTTAAAAGTGAAAAAGGTCATTTTGCATGAGAAATAACATCTTAAATGAACAATAAAAGTACTTGGCTTTTATTTCTGCAGATTTGGGCACAACTCTGAAGAAAACAAAACTGAAGAATTCAGCACAAACAAGAACTTAGGCTGGATTTTATAATCGATCTGGTTCATCAGAAATTCAGTATGCAACCAATGCATACAATTTTTCAGATATGATTCTGAAAACTTTTACCTTCACGTTCAGAAGCTGCAACATGTTTTGGCTCTGGAAGAAGTAAAATCTGTAAGTTTGCAAAGGTATCGGGGAAGTAAAGCTGAGTCTGGATACTCTTTACTCTTGCAGTGCATTAGAAGAAAAGAAAATTCAGTTTGAATGTTTACATGGAGTTTGCTAACATGTCTATTAGAAAAAAATGCTTTTTATGTATAAGCTAGGCAAATTTAATACGGTATCACTGAAATACAATAAAAACCCACAATGCATTTTATAGTCAGTTTTTAGAGCAGAACCACATGTTAAGTATTTACATGAGTCTGCAACAGTTCCTGGGCTGAAAGTGTTTATTAGGTACAACTGGCTTGATTCTGCTTTCCTTGCATCTTGTGTAGTCATTTACACCTGTGCAATGATGTATTCTACTTCACATTATGTGCTTTTTTATGAGGTTTTGGCAGCACAAAGGGGTCATAAAGTCAGTCAATATAATCATTGAGGAATACTTTCAGTCTCTGCATGGTGTGCAATCAGCTTAAAGGTCTTTTATCACTCCTCTTCATAAGCCTGTAAATACAAACCATAAAATCTATAATTACAGAAAAGAGTGGTTGACTACAATATTGAAATATGTGAGGTGGGTGAAAACTAGACCCACTGAATGAAATGACAGGTCTAGCACAGATCTTCTGATTGCATTTTCCTGCTGCTTCCATGTCCTGCAAGATGCCAAGATTCTGTTCGGTTTGGGGAAGATAAGGTTATAGGTGAGGCAGCTGCTTGTCTTTACTCCTACAGAGTAGCTGAGGCAGATCGTTCCCATATGGGACCACTTTATATATTACCTCTGTATTAAGCCAGTGAAGTTTTACCCCTTCCAAAGCCTCTGACTCAATTTTCCTTCAAACTCAAACCAGTATTTTTCTCTTTCTGCCTCTCTTGCCATTTTTTAAACTTCTCATGTATTTTTTTTTTTTGGTAATGTCTTAGGGTAATTTGCAAGCCCAGAAATATAAAACAGAATCACTTTTAATACTTTACGTTCAAAAGTTTTTATGTCATTAAAATTACCTGAGAAACAAATTTATTTTAATTCTGATATTTATATAGAAGAGACCATCAAAGGTACCTCGTACCTTGTAGCACACAGTAAAAGGGAATCTCACAGCTGACAATTAGAGCAGTCACATGTTGAAAATGAATGCTATGACAATGAATGATTTATTTTTCAAAGCAGAATACTTCAGCTCAGCAAAAACTCACCAGGCAAGCTGGCTGTTGGAATTGCTGACTGTGCAAGCTACTTTGCCACCCCTAATTTAAACTGGACCTAAATCAACTTTTCATTAGGAAAAAAAAAGCAAAAAAAAAAAAGGGGGGGGCAAAAGAAAAAAGCAAGCATTGGCTGCTTTCACAGGACAGAAGAGAAATATGGAAATTAAAAGTTTAAAATTTGGGGGTTTTTTTGCTATCAGTAGACATAGACATGAATGCTGAAGGGATTAGCATCCTAACAGTGAGTCATCATTGGAGATACTTGGGCAAAGGATATGTTTTAACACAATGTAGATTGTTATTCCTTCTTCCATATATGCATATATCTCTTGTATAAGAATATGTCTTTCCTCCATATATGAGTATACCTATATGATAAATCTCTCACTGTAGAACACAACTCTGCATTACTTCTAATATAATGTGAATAACGTTCTTAACCCTCCCATGTCCTTTCATTTGGGTTCAATCTCCTCTGTTTACACAAAAGAGCTGATACTAAAGGTCAGGAACTATTGGGTTGGGATTGTCATTGTTTTAGAAGGAAACATTTCACTAAAAAATATCATGCCAAACAGGGAGCACAGGAAACAGACGATGAACCTGAAGATCATAACAAGATGTGCTGGTTTTGGGTGAGACAGAGTTAATTTTCTTCATAGTAACTCATATGGGGCCATGTTTTGGATTTGTGGCCAAACCACTGTTGGGATAACACAGGGAAGTTTTGGTTCCTGCTGAGCAGTGCTCACCCAGAGCCAAGGGCTGTTCTGCTTCTCCCCCCACCCCACCAGCGAGCAGGCTGGGGGGGCACAAGGAGTTGGGAGGGGACACAGCCGGGACAGCTGACCCCAACTGACCCAAGGGATAGTCCAGACCGTATGATGTCATGCTCAGCAGATAAAGCTGGGGGAAGATGGAGGAAGGGGGGGACGTTCAGAGTGATGGTCTTTGTCTTCCCAAGTCACCGTTCGGCGTGCTGGAGCCCTGCTGTCCTGGAGATGGCTGAACTCCTGCCTGCCCGTGGGAAGTGGGGAATGAATTCCTTGGTTTGCTTTGCTTGCGTGTGCAGCTTTTGCTTTCCCTATTAAACTGTTTTTACCTCAGCCCATGAGTTTTCTCACTTTTACCCTTCCGATTGTCTCCCCATCTCACTGTGGCGGAGTGAGTGAGCAGCTGCATGGGGCTGAGCTGCCAGCAGGGGTTAAACCACGACACAAACAAAAAAGAAAAAAATTTTAATCTTAAAAATCACTTGGAGAAATCCTTGGTAGTGCTAAATTTGGGCCACATTGGCAGAGAGTAAACCAGCTTTTTTTTCTGATTTTTACTAAAAGACATGGAAAAAATAATGGTGCCTTTTAAGATGAAGGGATATAACACCCACTAGAAGTATAAACAATAAGTCCTCTACAGGAAAATTGGTTTCATTTGTGCTCATTTTATAATGACAGATTTACTCCCCCCACCATGCCAGAAAGTGATGTTAAAAACATTCATTTGGAATTACACAGAAAACAAATGTGGGCTGGAAGATATATATAAGAAATTCATGGCATAAAAATATTATTAACTATATGGTTTCTGTCTCTTTTGGATCTCTTACAGCTTCTGCCATAACCTGTCTCATCTCCTGAAAGTCCCAACATCTTTCCCCAAAAAGCAAAAAATGTATGGCCTTGATGGAAACCAGTTCTCCAGTAAGCTGATAAGAAGTAGCCGTATTAAATGACTTTATCTTTCCACATGGTAAAGATACAAGATAATAATAAAGAATGGCAAAAAGTGGCTTTCCCCCAGCCCCATTTCCAGCCCTCTTTTGATAGAAAATTCAAGAATAATGTTTGGTACATGGAACAGGCTGTAAGTATCTAGAATGGAGGCTTCAGTTTTGACTCTTCACAGTCTCAGGGCCATTTACATCCACAAAAATACTAACGTGCAAAATTCTATTTTCTTGACTGACTTTTTTACATCATGATTGAAATGAACTTGGGATTGTTCTGTAACACTATTTCTCTTTTAAATTAGGCATGTGTCTCTTCTGGAGTAAGAACCTTGCAACTGAGCCAAAGAATTTTTGGAGAAGGGGAAAAAAGTCACTGTAGTAACTATAGGAAGGCAGCAGCAATTTCTCAAAGCAGATATTATGGCAGAGTGGGCCAGCGCTGCAGGAAGACCTGAGTTGTGAAATAATTCATGAGGTGTACATGAAGAAATGATTGTGAGAAGTGATGGGTGGCAAGGATAAGAAACCTCAGGATTCTCTTCAGCAAGACTACACTGCAATTAATTTGACAATGTACTATAACAATTTACAGAAAATTCGTGGAACTAACTAAAACAGGAAGGTTCTGAACCCACATGGCAGTGGGTTGTAGACTTAACATTTTTTCTTTATGTGGTAGGTTAGACAGCTGATTTTGCCTGTATAACTCTGTCAGGAATGGAATGGTTCAGGTATCGTGCTCTGTGCTACTCGCTTGGCATAAATGCAAAAGAGTTTTGAATGGTAATGAGGACACCTTAAATGTGTTTCTCCCACTTCAGAAGCAGAGGCAAAAGATCACAGTCAGTTAGCCCATGACTCTTGGGGTGGAGTTCAGATGAAACACTACGATTAAATGGTAACTCCACAAAGACTCTGACTGAGCTTTCAACTTCTTTTGCCAGTGGCACTGCACTGTAAAGTTTGTCTTGAAATGTACATATTGGAGTGTGTTACAGGACACTGGAAACTCCTTGGAGTGCCCCATGGCTGCTAGATTGGACCTCTCTTGGAGGTTTCACTCCTACAAAATCTAAGGCATTAAGGATGAGCTCTTAATGCACCTAGGCCTCATGGTGAGCTGAAGCCAAGGCAGGGGTGAACTGTGTACCTAGACCGAGACCTGGAAAACCGAAATGTAGCTCAGAAATGTGGGGTTTTTTTCAGGGGTGAAGGTCATAGTACATAACTTCTCAATGATTAGCTTCTCAATCCCTTTTTATTCATGAATGCTATCTGATGGGATGCAGTTATTTCTGGAAAAGTAAATGCAGGTGGTCATCCTTTGGTTCAAGGAATGGTTATTTCGCAACCTTACCATGGACTAATGGTTTGTACTCCAATATTGGTTTCTCACGCACTCCTTTTCTTAGAACAAAGGCTGTGTTTTATTGGTCTGTCTTCTGAGGAAAGTGTAATCTGTTTCACTTCAGAAGTTACTGGAGAAAAATAAAATTTTTCCCCAAGCTGTTAACTCCTGATATAATAAAGGTAATAAAACTATAGTTAAGGGTATTATACCTGTGCTCAATTTACAAGCCATAAAGTACTTTTGATAATGCTTAGCTACAATACTAATTTTGCTTTCATCTTTTGCACTCCAAGTATATTAAATCAATGCCATTAAATCAATGCAATCCTTGTTTATTCAAGTAAAAAATGTAATATGTCTGGAAAAAATTCTTCCCAAAGAAGAAATCTTAATCCTGCTCATCCTAAAATGTTTTTACAGTAATTTGTTTCCAATTTTGGCAACAAGAACAATATTTTAAGGTAATAAAATATTTCTGAACACAGACCATGACAACTGATTATACTTGAGTGTTTTGGGGTTTTTTTCTCCCCAGCTGCTGTTTGAATAGCCAACAGAGAATCAATTCACCCTGTCCTGGTCAGTTGGTGTTGAAAGGTCACCAAGAAACTGTCAGCTTTACATCTGACGGGCTAGGTGTTGTGTGAAGACTGTTGTGGATAATCTGTATGCACCTTAGAAGAGAATAAAAAATGAGACAGGCTATAAACCACAGGGCTTACCGATCACCCCTACATAAACATTTAAAGAAAAAATGTTCATTGTCTTTGCCATGAGATGGTAACAATACATCCCCAAATAGTTACAATAAACTGTATTCACACCAATGGTTAGTGTATACTTTCTCTTCCTACTTTCCACCCAGTTGTTACTACTAGTACTTCTACTCCATTGGGCTTCCCAGAAAACCTAGGAAGATCTCTGCCCTCATGGAATCAGAATAGTTAAATTGTTCTCACAAATTATTTTCTTATAAAACTACAAGGCAGAACTACGCTTCTTTATCCCAATGATAGTGACAATGGAGACAAAAAGGGTGAACTTGTCTGCCAGGAACAGATGATGGTTCTGGCTTTCATGACTGCATCTTGCTTCTGAACTGCCTAATGCTTCACTAGTGACTGTTTTCAATTCAAGAATTTCTGTTATAGCTGGACCGAGCATCTATTTGACTTTGCTAAATGAGACTTTAAAACATATCAAGGGAGTATAATTGGAGTCAAGTGAGTGAGACAGCCATTTTTAGGCCCCTATTCCTTCAATAAGCCAGCTGTTGCTGGAATGGACTTCACACAGCTGCTCCTGAATTTTTTTACTCTTGCACCTAGACCAGAAAACTTATACTTACCAATGGAAAGAAAAGGGAATAAAACCAAGATTATTGTTGCAACAGTAACTCCTGCAAGGAGTTATTAATTTGAACTATTTGGTAAACCATTTTCTTTTGCAGTGAAAGCTTTGAAAATATCCCCATGGTCTACATTTCAATGAGCCCAAGGACCTCTGAGGTTTTTTGCTTGAAAACCCTTTGAAGTTCTTCTTAGAACAACACATAGCTCAGTGATAGAGACAAGCATCTGAGATGCCGGAGATCCTCTTTGGCATCCTTGAATTCAAACCAGAAACAGAACCATCAGTTTTATGTACACCACAGGGTATCTTGACCACCAAATTTTAGTTATTTGGGATAGTTACCTCTTCACCCATCTGTTGAGGCCAGAATTGTATCCTAAGAGGAAGAAGATTGAGCATTATAAGAAATATTCAGATGCATTATGAGAATAAAACGGAGAAAGAAGAATGTAGCAATTATGTCAGAGAAAAAACATATGGGAGGTCCATACTGATTCAATTTCAGCTTTATAACCAAAGTGAATGGAAAAGGAATATTGATATGACAAATGAGTGAAGTGTGTTGGTATGATGTCAAATTTCTAAGAAATGTAAACAAAAGTTAGCCCGTGGTCACAGAAGAATGTTGAACACCAATAAATCATAAACCAGCAGCATGAGAGCTCTCAGCTCTTTCTGTGCAGCTTTCCCATCAATGCTGTAAAAAGCTGAGGCAAGACAGTCTCCTATTTAAGGGCTTTTAGTCAAGGAAATGGAACTTTAGCTTTTAGAAGAAAGCAAAGGAATAGATCTTCCCTCACCAGTGCTGACATCCAATATGCAATCTGCCCTAGAGACTCATGTGATATCAAACACTGGTTCTTTCAAGATTTTGGCAAATCTGCCCTCAGTATAGTAACTCAAAGGTGGATCAGGCATTGTCCCCAAATCACTGACCCTCACATTTACTAGACCACATCACAAGGGGAAGGAGAACATCTATTGGTTTAATTTAAGTTATTTATGACCACAGACAAAGATTTCTTAAACAAATTATGCTAGACATAAATACTTTCTTTTGTAGTTATATCAGAAACATAGGCATGCTAGTTTCCCTGGGGCATTCTGTTTCATATTTTTGAAAAATTATTTACCTCAAGCTCCATATTAACATATGTTGAACAGTTAAACCATTTGTAGGAATGTAGCAGTGATAAATTCATACTATTTTAATTTATCATGCTTTTCTGTAGGAAGGGAGAAAGGGAGAAAGGGAGGGAAGAATAAATCATAAGGCTGGAAGAAGAAACATGTCCCTGAGTAGAGTTAATGAGTGAGCAAGTATTCTTTATCTCTACCAGTTTATAATACTTCCCAATGTTCATCAAGTGTAGAAAAAGCATTGTGAATTTAGGCCTAATATTCAATAGATCTTCCAGGAGGAAAGAGCAGTTTTGAGAAACCCAGAATGAAGCTTCAATAAATTAAAAAAAAAAAAAGTGATTTGGCAAAAACTTATCAGTAATTCAGTCTCAGCTCTGCATTTTATGTCAAGAAATTGTAACCCAGTAGCTCCTGGCTGCAGTCAAATCTCTGCCACTCGTATCATAAAAGCACAGCTTTCTTTCTCATGCAGATGAGAACTTTGGCTAAAATGCCAGTTTAACCACATTGTACAGAAGCTACAAACAATAGCAAAAAGAATGTATGAGAATAAGAGTTTGTGTGTGAATTTGTCTCCTAGTCATCAACAGCTCTCTGGCAGACTTCTGGCTCTTGCAGTGTTTGAAGACTCATTACAATTTTTTGTTCCTTTTACTAGTTGTTCCTTACAATCTTTTTTTAGCCTGCTCTATTGTATTTTCATATTTCATCTTCCCAAGTTCATAAGCCTTTCTGTTTTCTACAGTTTAACAGGACTTCAGCTTCTGAAAGAATGCCATTTTCTTCTAAGAACCTTCTTCCCTTACTCTGATGTTTAGTCCTGCCAGTTTCCTTTTTCTCTTTCTCAGGACTGTATCTGTTGGTATATTTTGACCTCCTGGTTCTAGCATGATATCCTTAATTGTGATGTTATACCTTGCAAAGATATAATTCTCTCAGCTGCTTTTTTAGCCTCTTTTTAACAAGTTTTCTTATTTTTATGTCAATCACCTTCTTACTGCTAAGCCCAAGTTCATTAAATTTTTTGGCCTTTTGGAGCCTTTGAGATTATTGCTGTTGAATCAATGTAATGGCAACCTCTTCAGCTGTAGGATTTTGAACAAGATCCTGGGTGCTGCTGAAAACCAGTCAAATGTTTGCATCTTCTGAAATGGGATACAGGCCAGCTGGAGTATGAAACAGTTACTGATGATGTCTAGGAGTTTATTCTTTATATTGCAGTCCCATGTGGTATTTTCCCAGTCTACACGGGTTTTCACAGCATTTTCTGGGTTCAGTGCTTTTTATCTCTCTGTATTGCAGCCATTGTTGCCATTGTGTATGTGTAGCTGATAAATATAAACTTAAACTGTAGTTTTCCTTGTTAATCCTGGAATTTCAATCAATACAGACTCATGTTAACTACTGAGGTGGCTAGTTTTTTCATTTGGTTTGATTCTAGGTGCTCGTTCTGTAACAGATAGCTAATCTAACATCAGCATGGCCCGCTCTTTCTTTCCTTCTTATTTATTTTATCCTGGTGCAACAGCATTCTGTACCAATCATGAAATTTCCAAACCACGTGCTTTTCTGTATCTGTCGTTTTTCTTCTTCTTCTCACTTTAAAGCATACTGATGACCCTCTTGGTCTTAAATGCAAGTAGTGTGGTCCAGATGCAGTCTGTTCTTTCTATACAGACAGAAATTTAATCCAGAAATGTTCTTAATGCTTGAAGAGTTGATTTAATGTGACTGAAATGAACTGTTAATTTATTCAAAGAATAAACAATAATAAGGAAAAAGGAACTATCCACAGATACATCCATATACTGATCATACAAGCATTACTTCCATACAGAAAAAAAGTTAATAAAAAAATTTAAGTTCAGACTTTGATAGATAGTTCAGATAGTCAAGTCTGCCTGGTTTTTTCTGTCTTCTCTGGGGAAGAAAGCCTAGCTATTTTTAAACTTTGTTTCCAGGCTGGCTTGCCAAATGCTATGCTCTCTTAGGCAAAAGAAGATGGAACAAGGTATAAAATATTATAAAATAGTCTAGTACTGTTTGATTTCCAATTTTCTTACAGTTTCCCACAGTCATTTTGGGTGGTTTAGTGTCATGCTGTGGCATAATATTCTGTATGAAATATACCTGTTCCAAACAGAAAACAGAACTATTACCTGATTAATCACAGAGACAGGTGTAAACAGCCACCTGCCTGCATACACATAGCACTCGTACACACCGAGTTCTACAGTTACTAAACGTCTTAGTGTGTCTTTCTTACAGTATTTGATGCAGAATTTTTGGATCTTCTTCTGAATAATGAAAAGCAAAATAACACCTTGTGAATAATGTGAATGAGTAATTATAAGAAAAGAACATCTATATTTTATGTTTGAAACAATTTGTCAAATTATTTGTGATTAACCATTGAAAAGCATCTCAGGTAAAGGCGAGATTTATTGATATAACTATTGATATCCTGTAAGATTCACCCAGCTGAAACTGGACCGCATTTACAGAAACAATCATTGCTTTACAGAGAACTAGTGAGGAGAAGCCTGACCATTCACCACAGGATGAACACAACAAAAGGAACTACTTCACGGTGTGTGAAACATTGAAGTATCCTATCTGTGTTAACTCAAAAAAAAAAAAAATTGTCTGTATTTAAAATTAATTATTTTTCTGTTGTTTTCTGATGAAGCTGACATATCATAATCAGGTCTCCAAAACGGCACTATGCCTTGGATATTTTCTGCTGGCTTTCACTGTGGAAAGTAAACACTAGAAATTAAAAAACGCTTTGAAGCTACTAACAGCATTTCATTTTGCATTTGCAGAACAAATGGTTTTCATTCATGTTGTACATGCTCAATGACTGCTGACAGGTTATTCAGTTCTTGATATTCTATTGCATTTTGATGATGTGATAGGTCTTACAGTCTTTGAAGCTTGCATGCATTGAAGGCATATTATCGGCCACACTCTTAATACACTCAGAATAGATGGAAATCCCCTATTTTTACAGAAATGAGACAGGACATTGTAAGTATCCGGGCTAGCATGAAAAATCAAGATGCTGAAAGGGAAACAAAGTCTCACTAAATCTGCGTGGATTGCATGTTCTCTAAGTGGAATTACTTTCACTATTCAAATAAAGATCCCTCTAAATACTTTCTGAAACTAAATGAACTTTACTCAGGAAAGAGAAAAATTGTTTAATTTTGCCATTGAGAATTTGGGTGTAAAGAAAAACGTTTGCCACACTTTAAATAACTTAAGTTCATACAAACTGGCCATGAACTGTCAACTTAGACACAAAAAACTTCATTCTTCTGTGTGTGCAGTCTCATAGTAACAGATTTGCTTACAAAATGTATTCATAACTTAGTACAATAGAGATCTTAATAGAAAGAATGTGAATGGTTTAAAATATGCATCTAGAGTTTACTGAGAGACATGATGGGTGGCAGCATTTTTAATTTCTCTCTCTGGAGATGTGATAGGTGCCAGTTTGGGAAGGCATGGCAGCAGAATAACCAAAATATGTAGAACTTCTCTTCCCCTTGTGCATCTAGGCATGCATGAATCATATTCTGACTGTCCCTACTCCTCCCATAATATTGACCTATGAAGGAAAAGTTCAAGATGTCTATAGAAGGCAAGGAGAAATGTCTTTTTGTGCTTTCTAGTTGCTGAGACAATCTTCCTTACATACAGGACCTTTAAGGTCTACACACTGACAGTCTTGTGAGTTGAGGAAGCAAAGATCACTTGGATCTGATATGACTTACAAAGAAAAAGAAGACTTCTAAAGGAAACAGGGAAAAAATAAAAAAGTGAGGAAGTATTATTTTGCATATGGGAAAAGCTTTATGGAACATCTGTGTTATTACTAGCTTTCTTTTTCTTCTGTGCTATGGTAGCAAACTTGTGATGAGTTTGCTATTGTGCTGAAAATAAGAACTCCACGCAGCTTTTTATTGTTGTGTTATCTAAGCAGAGCATAGTATATAAGCAGCTATATATTTCTAATGATGCTGATTGTTTTATACATTCTTAACAGAGGTTAGGAACAGTAGTGAGCTCTGGAATTAATCTGTCAGGGCTTTGACTTCAGTGTGTCCAAAAAGAAGATCATCGACACTGCTGAAGATCTAGCTAATGACTCGAGCCAAGCATCTGAGTAACTTGATGGAACCTTTCCCAGAAATTGGGTCAATAAATGGTGATTGGGAATTAGGGGTTGTTGACCAGTCATATTTTACTGTAAGGAATAAGCTTTTTTTCCTCCTTATTCATATTTGTATCTGTTATTCACTGAACTTGCAGCCTTTGGGCATGAGTCAGAAGTTCAAGAATGGCTTTCACATGTATGTGTAAATCAGCACCAAATAAAATGAAAAAGAAAAATTAAAGCATTTCTGAAAGAGTAGCTAAGAGCCAAATACTAAAAGTGAAAATGGAGAAAATGCATAATTTTTAATATGAGTAAAGTCAGGTAGAGGGATAAAAATCACATTTTGGTATAACCTAACCACGAAGATAAGAGCTGCAGTTAGAGGCAATTTGCAACAAAAAGACATATTAGGAAAGTCACATACTTTTTGACAAATAGATTAAAAGCACAATTTATTTATTTATTTGACATTTGTGCTGGGCAAAATACATGCACCATTTTAATAAGGAAGTAGCAACTTGGTGCAATCCCATTCTGGAATGCCATAAAAGAGTTCTAAGAAGTTGAAGTTCACTTACTTCCTCTGGAATTTCAACAAAAACAAAAAAACCCTTCTGTTATAAAACTGTCCTTATTAGACTTCATCATTACTGTTTTAGAAAATAATGGTAAATAATACAGAAGTAGTACAAAGTGTGACTTCAGTGAAATTGTTCTGTCCACATGCCCTGCAGTGAACACAACCTAACCGCCAGATGACTTCCCCAAAGGTAAATTGCAACTGGCACAGACAAAATGAAGCCAGCTCATGATGCTTTTAGTACTGTGGTTATGCTGATGCATAACTTAGTGCTAATTTCACCAAAACCAAAAGATGGCTGCTGGAGTAGAAGCTCATGAAAACTCCTGGAGTGCCAACAGTGCTCACACCAGCTAGCTGAAAGACACCTTATATGACTAGCCTGCGTGCCTTAGAAACTGCAAGATAGACCCTCTACCATTTCTGTAGACTATGAATTTGAAGATAAACCACAGAGCTTTACACAGTGTTGCCATGCTTCCCATTTCTCTTCTATATGTTCTCTAGTATTCATTACACACTGCCTAAAAATCAGGCAGCTAATCTAAGCTCACATCACACATGCTTCAACAGAGAAAGGCTGATAACTCCAGAAAACATTTTATGTCTCCTAAAGTAACTAGGATGAGTTGCAATGTCAATGAGTCTCAGTACTCACTATAGAATTCGCTTATGCCGTAAAGTGAGACTATACCAAAGAGTAAGCTCAAGTCCTAGGAAGTCCATCAGCTTTTTCCACCTGCGTTACCACGCACAATATCCCTCAGCTTAGGCAAGGGGGCTGCATGGGTTTACAGGAACCCAAGCTCAGGGTGCCTGAGATGATGGTCTGGCAGTAACAGGCTAGGAAACCGTATCTTTGCAAAGCGATGATGGGACACGCAGGGATGATTGTGATGCAGTTAAATACATTTTGCATTCATGCTTGGGGGCACCATGAACTTCAGTTACTCCTCCTTGTAGGACCCATGAACAAAGCCTTGAAGTCACACAAGGAAGGGTGGACACAAATGCCACTTCAGAGCCAAGCAGAACAATTGTAACCTAAGCAACATCCTGGGTGGGATTCACCTCACCCAGCATTAGACGTCTTCCCAGTAGGTGTTGAATTAGGTGTGTGCCTAGAATGACAGGTTGAGATTAGTTTCTCTCTAGGCTCCAGGGTGATGTTTGCTGCATCTCTAATGACCATAATGGGAGCCTACACCTGTAGAATCCCTTTTGGAGCTTTAGCTATTTTATAATTATGGGAACTACTTATAACCTAGTTTTGCAACTTTTGGACAATAACAACAAAAAAAGATCTTAGGTTCCCAATATACAAGTAAAACTCTCTCTGTTTGCATGTTCAAGTCATTTAAATTTACCCACAAGCAAAAACCTCAAATATCCCACCTATTAGCTTACCTTGGTTTCTCTCAGGTCTGGCTAATGCCCAGCTGAATAATCAGTAATCATAAAATTTTGCTAGTAACCTTTAAAAATCTTCAGAAAAATACAACTGTGCAACGCATCAGTGACTGCCAACCTTTGTGTGCTCATAAGGATACATATAACCAAAATAAGGCTGATCTTCGAGATATGTCTACAACTGCAGAAATCAAAGCAATGTTTCAGCTATGGTTTTATGATATGTGTGCAGTCCCAGATTTGTTCTCTTTTAAAATCAGATTTTATTATCGTGGAATAGATCCGTATTTGCAGAAATTAAGTTCTAATATTTTGGAATTATATGAATTATGCATGAAGAATTATATGAACAATGCTACAAGTGTACAAAATCAGATGAGTGAAGTTTGCTCCAAACCTTTCTAACTTTCATCTCCCTAAACCAGATGTGCACTATTTGAATGTTTGGAAAACAATTAATGTCTTTATGTTCCAATGTTTTGTGTTTTTTTTTTCCAAACTGCATGTTTGTATGTGTCCAGGAAAGCAGCCTCCTTTTATATGATGATTTATCTAAGGTAATCATTTGCTAACTGACAGAAAATTCAGCCTTCCTTGCCTATTAAAACTTACTAAATGTTATTTCTCTGTAGCCAAAGTGGAAAAAAAAAAAAAAAGAAAAAAAGTGCATTTTAAAATAAACACATTCTGAAGCAAAGTGCTTAGAAGAATACTCTATGGGACAACCATTCTCATTTTATAAATTCAACACAGTGTTTTCAAGTATTCAGTCAAAACAGAATTCCGAACACCATAGTTTTAAAACAAACATGAAAGGTGTTTCTGAAAGTGTCTAAAGGAGACATACTAACAACTGAAAAATATTTCACTGAGCTTTAAAACATGGTGTGACCAGAGTGATTTTTCTTCTTGTTGTTGAAAAATGTTAGTTTTGTTGGAATAACATTCTCAAGTGAAAAGCTATTCAGACAAAAAAAAAATCCCAAAAAAGGTTACAGAATATCTATATAGGTTTTAGGGCAAGCAATATTTAACAATATATTTGGCTTTGGGGAAAAATGTGAAAATTTCAGAAACTCTCAAAGAAGTGCTGTGCATTTAAAAGGTTAATGTAAAAAAGCCATTAAAACTTAGGGCAAAAATTCTCCTTCACAGTAATAAACTGCATCTCAGCTACGTTGTTTTGCTCTCCTTTCAGGTATAATATTTCTGGTGTGAAATACATACACACATAGTGGAAAGCTGCAGCTAAGACCTATCATGAAGCTCTGAGAAGATATTGCCTAGAATCTCCTGCTATATTCTCCTATTAAATGCCTAGTAAACTCTCAATCTGTTCTTTTGAAATAGACACTGTTTCAAATGCATTCAGCATAAAAATGAAGTTACCTTATTTAATTGTTGGCTTAGCCTCTACTGCATTGGAAACAAAATTCTCCATCTTTTCTTGGCAGAATTAGTGATTATCTAGGCACAGACCCCAAACTGCACTTTGCTAGCGTTGGTTTTTACTGTTTTCATTTTTAAGCAGTGTTAATTCAGTAGCTATAATTTCTGTAATTACTTACAGAAAAGCACAGAAATAATTTATTTAATAGTACTACTAATAATAACAATGACAACAACAATACTCTTATGTTAGAAAAACCAGAGTAGCATTAGAATTTCTGTTACAGAAAGACAAATGTAATGGAGAATCTGCAGGCCTGGACACAAAAGAACAACATATTTCAGTGTTTAGCTAACCAGCTCCAGAAACATGCACAGAAACTGAAAGATACCAATTCAAATGTTAACGAGTGCTAGACCTATATGCGAAGATGTAATTAGACCACTATTAGTTTTGGGCCACTTTTATAGATTCTATAGATTCTATAGATTATAGAGATATAGTCATATCTCACACATAGGTCATTCGATTCCCTGGTATGACTTCCTTTGAGAGCTTCACATATTGCCTGCTTTCTCTTCTTTCGAGGAGAGCAATGTGTGTTTGACTACAGCTGATCTTCCAGAAAGGCAGCAAACTGTGACCTCAGGTCACCTGGAGAATCCACCAAGTCACTTAGAATAATCTAGACCATATCTTACCAAAGGATACGGCAGGACAAACTAGGTTTCTGAAGCAGCCCTTACTCCATCTGGGACTCATTCTGCTCACACCAGGGACCTCCCAGGGTGTTACAGTCCTATTTTTGTTCCAATTAGAGATTCCCGCCTGTTGTGTTCTTATCTTATTTTGAATGAGAGCTCTTCTAAGGGGCTTTTCATTGAGAAAGTGAGATTTCAATGGGAAAACAAGAAGCTAATAAGTGCTAGAGAAAAGAGCTTGTAAGGGATGAAGAGGGATCTAATACTGTTACCTTTATAGCAGTGACTAGTCTGCACCACAATATTTAGAAGGATAAAACTGAGAATAAAGGCCCTGCAGGTTACTGATTTGAAAGGGATCCTCAGACACAACAATCAGAAACCTTGTCACCCTTGGTGAGATGTAAAGAATCTAGCCCACCTCTTCCAGCTGAACTTTTGCCAGCTGTACAGAGTGCAATTACTGAACACATCAGCTCTACCCAACGGCTGACGTTTTCAGCAGAAATCTTTTTGCTTCCATAAAAAAAAACTAACACAAGAAAAGGGACCTGGACGAGCTCCCGAAGTGGACCCATGTGAACCTCATGAGGTTCAACAAGGCAAAGTACAAGGTCCTGCACCTGCGTTGGGGCAACACTTGGTATCAATAAAGAAAAAAAGAAAATGTTTAAAAAGAACACCAAAGAAATAGATCAGATCGAACAGATTAAGTCTGAGGCATGGTATTGCACACTGAAAATGTAGAGCACACTGAAAATATACCTGATGACAACATATAAATCAGAAAATTCAGTAAGTTTTTAAACTGTGTATGAACCTGAAAATGATAAACAAATCACTGCTGTATTATGTACCATCTCTTTGCTAAACCAGTGCTGTTAGTCTCTTCACACACACCTGAAGGATTCTGTTTATGAGTGTTCTGTACATGAAGATAAACTAAATTTTAAATTATCTATTTTTATGAAAATTCTATTGAAATTATATATTTTTCTGCAAATAGGACTACAAATTTCCTGTATCACAGTGATACCAGTGAGAGACAAGAACATCTCAAAAGTGCATGTCACATTTCAGAAAGATGTAGTATATATGCCTTATGTCTAGTATGCCTTATATCACATTTCAGAAAGATGTAGTATTCATGCCTTATGTCTTTTTTCGTGGAGACCACCGTGGTTCTACTCCACAAGCTTAGTTTTTGGTTTTGCTGAAAATAGCTGCCAAATAAGAAAGATGCAGTCAGCACTCAATAAACTTAGCACTGCAAGCCTGATGCAAATCCAGAGAAGCTGACAAGATCTTTTGCTACTAACAGACTGCAATTACACTGAGCTACACATTTGCTCGACTCTCATTAAAAAGCTTGGTCCTGGTGTGACAGCGGGATCCTACAACAGCTCTAGTCAGATGACGTGGCTGTTGCTGCTGATGATTTAGAGTGCCACAATGCCCATCACCTCTCTCTCCTCCCAAGTTGGGTGACTATGTTTGGCCACTCTCTAACCTGCTTCTGGAATGTACTGGGGCCGTGCGTCAGGTTGGAGGTTCAGCTAGCCTACACCCTGACAACACCAGCCAGCAGGACCTGAGGAAAAGGATGAAAGATTCTGTCTTTCACCTCCCCTTTCTACCCTCTCCATTTTCTCTCCTCTCAATCAGAAGCAGCAAGGGGCAGAAGGATGGAGGCTGTTAATGTACCATGATTTAATACAAACCTCTTGGTCATACCAGATTCAAGATCTGCAAAATATTCACACGGTCACAGAAAACTGAACTAACCTGGATAGATTCACAGGAAGCTGCATTTTCCACTGAATAAAAACCTTGTTGGCTTTTACTGATATTTTCCATTGCAGACTGAAACCACCAAGGAAGCATGTGCACACCTGAAAAACAAAAAGTGATTCTGAGACTTCCAGCTGCGAGTTGCATTAGGGCTTTTTACAGTTACTCATTTTCTAGTTGCCAATTTAAAATGATCTGGTTATTACATTTTTCTCAAAATAAGGATCAAGTTCTTTGAGGATTTAGAAAATGTTGTGGTGATGGAAAGACCACCCTGTTGGGGCTGTCCCTATTGCATTGTGCTTTCTGCACTAAGGCTTTCTTCTGTTTTCATCCACATTTTATCCAGACATTTCTGGTCGGAGCCTTCACTCAATAACTACTGACCCTCAATGGGAAGCCCATGAGCCTCCATAGAGGTACAGGTAAAGAGCTAAGCTGAGCTGGGGAGAGTGGGACAGTTGGAGGGAAGATGTTAAAGCAGAGAGAGCTGGGGTAGGAGGGTAGGAGAGTGCCAGGATGTCTCTGCTTGAGGAGAATAAACCTGGAATCGAGAGTCAGAAATGGAAAGGTGTAGAGACGAATGTGCTAAATGGAGAGGGAACTAAAGTTTCAAAACAATAAATGTTTTTCTGTTTGATCACCAGTTATTGTTACAAGCTCAAATTAACAATCCTAAACAGAGTATAAGTCATTTTAAATGTCACGCTAATGAGTCACCTTGTTTCACTCTGTCCTTTAACATTGGAATACGATTACTTAGAGGAGATAGTGATTTTCTTTCAGTCTTGTAAAAGAAAGGAAGGTTAAAAACAGGGACTAAAATAACACTCCTCGTATTTTCCTACCTGACATAAAGATAAAATATATCTTAAAAAAAATAGGAAATACTGTCCAGTGTCTGCAAGTTTTCTGCAGCATAGTTTTATTCTGTTATGGACTCACCGTTTGACTAAAACCACTGCCAGAATGCTGAAAACTGGTGTAAGAGTTCTGTTTAATAACACTGAAGACAAATTTTAACATTGGTCTTATGAAGATATATTTGCTACTTATGTCAAGAGCAAGTTCTCTAGAAGAGTATAAAGCAAGCCTTTTTAAGAAATGAAATTATATCCTATATTGTATCAGTATGCTGTGTAATAACATACACAACTATCATTTCTCCTCCCTTCCTTGCTTCTTCCCTTCCTTCCTTCCTTCTTTCTTTCCTTCCTCTACATATCTGTCTACCTCTCTCTCTGTGTCTACCTATTGACTGTCTTATATGCAAGAAGTCAGGCTGGACTATTCAGTTTCTCCTTTTGCTTTATGGATTATGAAAAGGTTTAGTTACCTCCCCGTAATACAAGGGGAGCTCAAGTAAATGAAAGAAGGTAACAACAAACAGGTTTGAAAAATAAACTGAAAATAAACTGAAAATACAATGGAGTCTCTTTGGGTTTATTAATATATGAATTACTGATAAAGACAAACCCAAGACAAGAAGATAGGCTGGATCTCGGTGTGTTCTGTGGAGAAGGCTGGGAATATATACTTCAAAAGTGTGATCTGGAGAATTCACTTAGCCTCACTTCAGCTCAGTTTTCCTAAATGTAAACTGATTAAGCTGATGGAAAAAAGTTTTGAGACCCCCTCACTTGCTCAGGCACAGGGTGCTTACAGCTGACTGACAGTAGTTATCATGTCCTCATGACAAAGTGATAAGGAAGTTATGCAGTCCCACAAACCTACTGCGTGGGATCTTTGTGTTTGCAAGGTCATAATTCATGTACAAGCTTCCCTCCATCTTAGTCCAACATGAGGAATTTAGTAACCTCATTGCCACTGCTGCTCTACGATAGCTTGGTTAGGATTTCGTATATTAAAGAAGAGCACATGGAAGAGTCTGTGTCAGAGATGAAGTCATTTCAATGGGCAAATTAACTCTGTTGCTGCTTGCTGCTCTCTCAGCATGTTTTGAGATGCTTGTGTCAATAACATCAAAGATCATGGGAGAAAATGTGTCTAACATCTTGTGAAAGAAAAGAAAATAGATCTGCAACAGCTTTCCTTTACGACCCAAACACATCCATACAAAGACAGAAGGAAACACTGAGGCATCGGTACAAGCATCTCTTCTGTCGTACAATCTGAACATCTGGAACAGCTGCCTTTGGCAATTCTCAGTGCTGACATAGTTTCTTTGTTAAAAACTGTACTCAAGATTCTCATGTTTGTCTTGCAATACTTGAAATCATTAGGCACTGTAGATTTTAGAACTTCATGAACTATATGGCTAGGCAAGCATTTATAACTTATTTGATTAATAGATTTTGTTTGCTTCTTATTTCGTATGTTTTATAAGTTTTCTTATTGTAATATATCTATTTTATGTTTAATGATCACTATTCCACATTCTTCAGGAATGAAAGAAGTTTGACTCATGTTAAGATCTTGTACTAAATGACTGATTTAACTAGGAATCCTGGAGCCTAAAACAGGACTTCAAACACTTTAGTTAAAGTTTTTCTTCTGATCAAAGTTCGGATGTCTCTAAGCATTTCAGCAGCCATATTCAGCTTAAAACTTCTTGGAATCCAGAAGGTAAGTTGCTACAGTGTGATAAATCTTGAGGCCTGAGTCTTTACCTATGTTTCGTTTAGGGCAATTTTTCTGGGAGCTGGAAAATTGTGGTTGGAATGGACGAAGCAAAAACAGGAAATGAAGGTGAATAACCAAGCTTCTTGAGATTTATTTAGCACACCCATTTTCTACTACAATAGTTGTATTTAAAAAGAATGTCGGCCTTGTTTAACACAGATGGAAGCATCCACTCTGAGTAGGTGATTCCAACCTGCACAATACCAGAAGAAGTGCCTGCAGTAACAGAAGTTGAGGAACATTCAGCATTCAACAGCCCCTCTCAACTGGTCCTCAGCAGGAACGGAGCTCTTCAGATTGCCCTAATCACATCTCAAGTGCTGTTCATGGAACCTAACTACTTAACTAATTTTCAGGTACAATTCCAGGACCAAGCGGTTAGAACATTAGTCGTGAAACTGCATAACTCTTAGCACCTACCTATGTTTTTCATTGGGGTTAGCTCTTCTCTGCTGCAAGACAGGAAAATTGGGTTTTCCTCATTAGATTAAACTTTAAGAAGATGCCTACTGTACTGAAAAAGCACAGTTGGAAGTAATGACATCTGCAATGATGTTACAGTATACACAAGGTGGGTGAGATATATGTCTTCTGCTGATTTATCAACATCATTAGTTCATCAGTGGGAAATTGTTTGGCAATATTAGTCACTTTTACGTAGTAACAAGTACATCCTCCAAGTTCTGTCTCGTGTGAAAAGCTTTATTTAAGAGAAGGTGAAAAGCTGGTTTCATTATTGCTTTTATATAGCTCTTGCCTATAGCACAGAGCTATAGGCAAAAGCATAACAAGAACTATGGAACACCCACATAAAATTTGTATTAAAAAATAGATCAAGATCACATAGATGCTTGTGTCATAAGTAGTTTATGTCCCATTTGAATAATGCTTTATTTTATACACCTATACCACCTATTTAGATTTGGTCTTTACAAAAATGCTGCTCTTGTAATTTACTTTAACACAAAGACCATGCATGAATGAACTTCAAATTAAAGGCAAAGAAACAGTAGAAGTTAGCAAACAGCAGCTACAGTTAAAAAAACAAAAAGGGCAAACCAGTGTTGTAGCTGATTAACTAAGACATTTTAGCACATGACCAAACTGGAAAGCTCTGATGAAATAACTATATAACAACTCTGTCACTTGCTGGATATAAACCCAAAGCAGATTATACATTGCAATTACAGATCCTGATGAGGACTTGACTCCTTCAGTGTAAATGCATGACTTCATTTTCTCTGTAAATCAGTGGTTTTTTGTTCTCCTTTCTATTTATTCTTTCAGAGTTCAGAAGCATCAAATCATCTATCTGAGCAGCTTCCAACATGAATCCCAGAGCTGAGGAATGATTTATACCAGAACCTCATGTATCAGCAGTGCTGTACTTTTTCTCCAGAATTTTGTCATATCCTGTTTTGCATATCTTGAGTATAAATGTATTTTCCACAGGGGCAGGATATGGTTTGTTTTGATCCCCATCTGAAAAACACTCACAAGCCAAATGAAGAAAAACAGACTCAAACTTCTTTCTCCACAGAGTTTGATAAATTATTCTAATATGTAGAAATCTTATGGAAGATGTAGGGATGGTTTCGAACTGAAGCACTACCACCTCTCTATTTGGGAAAAAGTGGATCTGAGCTTTGTAGTGCACTCTTATTTCTGATTCAAAGCATGATTAGAAAATGCCTGTTTGCATATGATAGCTAGATGGAGAGTTTCCTCTTACTGCTTTGGAAGGAATTGTTTATAACATGTCTGTCCCTCATGAAAAAAAAAGTTTTTCATTGATTATTATTTTCCAGTACCTTCCCCTACCCATAGGATGGACTTTTTCTTCAATTTTAAATTCAATTTCCTTATCTCAGTAGTACAGACACGTGGCAAATTGTAGACTGTGCAGAGCCATGTTGCCCTTTCCCAGCTCCACCAAGGGTTTGCCTGCACAGCCCCTCTGTTCTGCATCCCTGCGCGCCTAGAGCAGGGCTTTAGGGAAAGGGGGGGGGGGGGTGGTTCTGCAGAATTAGATGTCTGTACAAAGCAGCCAGGGGAACATAAAGGGACAGTGCACACCTCAATCACCTCCTGACACACAGTTATTTGTCAGCACATGGTCAGAGTTGGGACCCAGGAGCTGGGACTGCTGGGGGGCTGTGGAGCACTCTGCAAGCACGGGTTAGGTCTCCGCTTACTGTTGCCTGCTCTTCCTAAACCAGGATGAAGTGGGACAGCCTGAGTAATACCACTGCTCTGGATCTGAGGTAGGGCCACCAGAACTAAGCTCAGCTCTTTCTGTACTGTACCCACACTACAGTGAAGTCTGGTTTTACATGGAGCGGGAGAGGCTCAGCAAAGCTCAGTAGATTTGTTTCAGTGCTGCCTTGGTTATACTGCTTTGGGGATTCAATGGCAATGTAGCCACATGAAAAAGCCATTATGCCTGATATGATCAATCTTGATAGACTTTGGCTAGCCATCATGGACATAAGGCATGGATTACCTGAAACCAAAATACATTGTCCACAAACAGTGGAGAGCTGATGGTATTCAGGCACCATGATCTTCCATTCACTTCAGATAGGTGTCTCAATCCCAGTTAGATTTCAAAACACTTCTGTGAATCAGGGCACTGGTACCTTTATCTCTCTCTCCTACTCTGGCCACTTAGTTGTCCAGGAGTGGCAGTGTCCCAGGACGCAGAACAGGAAAGACCGTAGTGCGTTTCAGGTACAGACTTAGAAGGTCGGAATTCAGTTCTGAGCTCTCCCATAGAGTAAGGGTATATAAAGACCTCAAACTCCCTCTTTGTTCAAATCTGTATAAAAAATAAGGCCAAAAAGTTGCACAACTTTGTTTTTGAAATTTTAACTGCATATTGATATGCAGCCTTTAGAGATGCTTGGAAAGGGAGAAAAATGGAATTCAACACATGTGTGAAATGGTGATTATTTCTTTTTTCTCATCTGCTTCAACTGTCCACAACCAAACTGTTCCTGGCACAATAACCTGTTGTGAATATTTCTTTTGCGGGCTTTCATAACACACTATGCAATTTGCATGTCAGTTCTCAGTGTCCTACTTTAAGTTTGAGATCCTCCTCTTAGACAGCTCAGCTGCCAGGATTAAATAAGCTCTGTCAGTCCTGGCCTGGAACTGAAGTTTTCTCTCTCCTAAGTGTAGCTGGCTTACAGCATCTTCTCTTGGATAATGCAGTGTAGTTCCAGCAAAGATAATTTTTTCTTTCTTTCAATTAAAAACTACCTCTCTGTAGTATTGTTTTTCAGCACCTAGTGGGAGATGAGGCAATAATGAGGGAAGATGAGGGAAGAATGAAGAAAGAATGAATTTTTTTTTATTGCTCCATGTCTCCAGCAAAGTATGGCAACACTTAATTTTTTAATGGTTCACAGGCAGTATTATTTGACCATATAAGGTTTTGAGGAATTGAGACATGAGTCAACACACAGTAACCAAGTCAACATTGAAACACAGTGCCTGCAAATCACCAAGCAGTGTGGGTTTTCTGACACAGATCTCTCTCATAACAGAGCATGCACCAGGCCACAGCTCAGCTCTCTATGCAGATTTCTGGGGGAAGAGTTTCAGGAAATAGTTTTTAAAAAATATCTAAGAAACTAAATAACTAGATTATCTAATAACTCGATGTAAAGCGTGAAGAAGTGAATGGCAAAATTATTATTATGAATAAGTACATAAATAAAATTAGGCAAAATATGAATGTATATGAACAATAACCGTGTTTTTTGCTTTTCTTGTTTTACCCTCCAGAAAAAAAATTAATCAGAACTAAATGTTTTAATCCCTGATATTTCTGTGAAATACTTAATATTTTCTTCATTAAATCATAATTCTACCTGTGTAATTCATTACTCCCAAAAGATGTTATTAGTCTTAGTTTCAGTAATGCAGGTAATATGTATAGTGACCACAAACAGTGCTTTTTGACCCTGAACCCTATTGTTCCACGAATCCTCAGAAGTTACCATGTGGTTTTGCTCTTTAACTACTGAACATTCCACAGGATAAAAAATTTTGCCACGGGATCTAATCCAATATGTATTGTCATTAATGGAAAAGTACTCCTTTAAAGTATTTTCCCTTTTTTTGATATTTCTTGTAACACTGTGAAGGTGAAAGGATAAAAATAGAACACAATTACAAATTACTGTTACAATTCAGTATTATATTTGACTATATTGCAATGTATAACTTCATCTTAGAATTATTTAAGTGCGATTTCAGTATTCTCAGATGGAGTAACAATTCATTTTGACATAGCAGTGTATCTGCAAGTATTTGATAATTCTAAAATATTATCTAAAGAATTTAATCTTGCAGAACAGTAATATAGCATTACTTGACTTGTGTGAAAAATAAATTGATTTTCAATATTTGTCCTGAAGTGAAAGAGGTAATTTCTTCACCACTTACACAAGCTGGAATTACATTTAAAAAGTAATTAGAAAGTATAAGGGAAAAAAAATAAAACATAGCTGTGCTGGTTTTGGCTGGGATAGAGTTAATTTTCTTCGTAGTAGCTAGTACGGGACTATGTTTTGGATTTGTGCTGAGAACAGTGCTGATAACCCAGGGATGTTTTGGTTCCTGCTGAGCAGTGCTCACCCAGAGCCAAGGGCTGTTCTGCTTCTCCCCCCACCCCACCAGCGAGCAGGCTGGGGGGGCACAAGGAGTTGGGAGGGGACACAGCTGGGACAGCTGACCCCGACTGACCCAGGGGATAGTCCAGACCATAAGGTGTCATGATCAGCAGATAAAGCTGAAGGGGGGAAGAAGAAGGAAGGGGGGAACGTTGGGAGTGATGGCGTTTGTCTTCCCAAGTCCCCGTTGGGCGTGCTGGAGCCCTGCTGTCCTGGAGATGGCTGAACTCCTGCCTGCCCGTGGGAAGTGGGGAATGAGAGACTACATTTACTTTCCTTCAGGACTCTGGATACCAAGATTGTCTCAGAAACTAAATGGTGCAGCTGTTATCAAAAGCTGTGTGGAGAAAAGATAGATGTCTGACTGCCGATCACTTGTCAACATCGTTTAGGCATGTGACAAATCTACTTTATCAAGAGCAAAGCTTCAGTTTCTGTGTAGCTTTCACTGATCTAATAAAAGCCAAGTGTGCAAGCTTAGCCTGCGGAGCTGTGCGAGGCCTTTCCCGTATGGTTTCTGATGCTTCTGAGAAAGCTGTGGGCTGTGATGCCAGAGCAAAGTTTGGGAGAACTCTATCCCACTTCTTCGTAAGGCTGATGTGCATATCCCATTTCCAATGTATTACGCAGAACATCATCTGGTAGCCCTGTAACTGATATTAGCGGTCACTTTTGAGCTGCAGATGAGTTGATTAAACTCTTCAGAATCCTATTTCATTGGGTTAAGACTGACAAAAAGAAAAAAATTTCCTATAGACAAACACTTACAGGCTGATGATGAGCCACACTGAAGAGGACTGATTTGCTACACTTTTATGATAGGCTTTGGACTACATTTCCATTTGAGGAAAAGCAATAATAGACATAAAACAGCATCTGGATGGGAGAGATGAGTGGAAATGACCTCCAAGTCAGCTTTGAAGAAACTGTGGATGGCAAAGTCATCTCTCAGTTCTACAAAGGCAAGCAAGCAAAATGCGTGCGGTCCTTACATGATCTCATTCTCTCCAATGTCAAAGCTTTTACACTGGTATTGTAGACTGGAACTTTATGAGATTGAACATTATTTCACAGACATTTCTCCACGAGGTAGTGACTACTCCTCAGCAGATTGCAAGACACTGCTATGGTCAGCTTGTGGCTGAATGGCCTGAGAAGCTTCAATAACAAAGATTATTAATGGTCCAGAAGGATGAATCCTGAAGCCCCAAGCAGCTCCTGTGTAGCATAACTAGAGTCTATACCTATGCAAAGCTTGATTCACCTATCCTGATGCACCACTGTCTTTTTTGATCATAAGGATAACAAATGCTAAATATTGAGGATAAGTACTAGTGAGGAAAATCAGTGTTAATTCATACATATAATAAGTATTATTGCCACCAACTTAAACAATGATAATTTGATGAAGTACTTGAATTTGATTCAAGTAAGTACCACTAATCACATTTAACAAGAAAGACCAGATGTTTTCAGAGATAAATTACAGCAAACAGATTTCTACTTATGCAATCCTTCCCGTGCAAGTTCCATAAAGTTTCAGTTATTTTATTCCGGTTTCCAAGGAAACAAGGTCACTTTCCTTCAGTTGGTTTTGTAGATTTTTTTCTCTGATCAGCTTTTCTCCTATTCAACTGAAATAAAGGTGGTCATTTTAAAGTTAGTTATATTTTCTGACAAAAGAGCTATCATGGTTAAGTGTAATAACCCTTTGTAATGCCACAACTCTTCAACAAATACTTGCATGTGCCTTCAAGTCCTGTAGGTCCAACATAGTATTTAATTTATCTTTTTTAGTTCTAAGACACATTTAGTGACCAGGTTACAAACGCTTTCCTCAGGCATCCTCTGAAAAAGACTGTCTTTTCAGTCTGTGTATTACCTTGGAAAAGAAACACAGCAGTTACAGAATAGCTTAATTACTTAAGCATTTCAAGGCCTTTTCTATCACAGTACTATAATCACAAAGCTTCTTAAGTGAGTAAAGTCACCCAAATGGATGAATATTTTCCATTTCAAGCTCTAGTGTAACACCACAAACACACAACACATTTTACAAGCCCTGCCCTCACAAGAAAAAAACACTTATTTTTCCATCACAGCTGAGTGAAAGCTAGAATAATCAAGACGAGGAAATTATATGACACTCATTAACATTTAACACATGGTTACCACTTGAATTCAATAGTAGACAATGAATATCCAGTGAAATTGGGTGATAATGCTCCCATAGAATAGATAATTAAACACTGGTTTTGTTGGCCAATGTTGTGGTCCTGATGAGAAATGGTAGCCAAGATTGATAAAATGGCAACATAGGGCCAAACTAAGGTCAGTAAACAGTACATTTTACTCCTTTATACAGTTTGCAATTTAGCTTGTGATTGTTTTCCGAGATGTTAAGCTAATCTGGATACGTAGAAACAGTAATAACCAAGAGTGCTCCATATATTCCCACTGGATAAGTGTTTGCAGAAGCAAATATGACCCACCATGCAACAATAAAATAGATTTTGGCTGCATGACCTGTGGCACTGCACAAAGCCTGATCATGCCACTGATTCTCCCCTATGCTTCTGCAGGGATTTATATGAGAGAGCTGTGAAACCATTAAGCAAACTGTATTTTCTCATCATCACAGGGCACTTCAGGACATAATTAATTTGCATCCTATTTTCACTCTTCATTCACAGCTCCTGCTAAATTTGGTACAATTTGACTTTTTCTTTAGCATCTTTTCCCTAGCCCTGTCCAGCAGAGTCCACAATACCTCTTATTAAAAAACATTTTAAAAAGACACATAAAGCTAAACTGCCTTTCATTTTCCAATAGTAGAGTGTCTTGGATATGTTTCTGTTGTTAAACATCCAAATAAATAACACACAATTTTAAATAGAGCAGCATTAATTGTTGCACTGACCACCCTGCGGTGGCTCAAAACCTCATTATTAGAAGTCAAGTTCCAGACCATGTATATACATAAATCCTATATATATGAAGTACAACTGATTCAAAGTCTTACATGTTTTCATGTATGACTCAAAAATTATGAATACCTTCATCTCTGTGAAGACTCTGTGTGAACTATACTGGCTTCATCGATTGAGAAATGGAAAGATCTGCGAGGAGTTTTCTCTGCTGCAGCCTGCCTACACGTCCTCCAGTAAGACATGGCAAGTAACAGCCTGCCAACTGTTTCCAACTGAATTGCTTTTTATTAGCCTAGTAGAATATCCCACTGATTTTCTTCTATTTGTTTTGACTCGTTTGGTATTTTAGAAAGGAAATCACCAGAATAGTACATTGGAACTGAAAAAACATTTCCTGCTTTTAAAAATAAGCAGCCTAACTTCAGCTACACAGAGGCAAAACCCTTCACATACAATAAAACCTGAGGTATATTGGTATTAAGTGGAAAGGTAGCTCACAGAATGAAATGTGCTAATTTCCATAGCATCATTAACAGTCTTGGTGGACCTACAGGCTTACAGGCCTGTTAGCTTAGTTGGCACTTCAGACTGATTTTACACTGTGTAATACTGAAGTTATCCTTAACTCAGACAAATGTAAGGTGCTGACTCAGTAGTTTTGCTCTTCGCCTTAAGTTCCACCTAGATTGAGGTGTCTGTCAGCTGAACTCTGAAGGATGTGCCAAAATAATGAGTATGGTTTATTTATGTAAATGGCCAATATGCCATTTGAGATCCTAAAAGAAGGCAAGATTAAGCAAGGCTCCAAGTAGGAACAGCATTTCACAATGGGACAACTCTTCTCGATCTCGCCTCTTGGACCGATGGATGCTCTGTACCCAACCACCTCAGCTTATCCACCTCCTGCCTGCAGAAGTGTTAGGGCTTATGTACAATCTATAACTTCCTTCATAACTGAAAATCATGTGATTACAAATAGCAATTGGCATAAGCTCCTGGGGGGCTGCCCCCTTCTCCTGATCTCCCAAAACACTTGTAAATTTATTACACTTTACTGTTGCTCTCTCGAGTCTCCAGACACCAGCACAAACACAGTGAATATGATCAAAGCTCCATCTTGTACTGTATGACATTTCCAACTGGGATAAATGCTAAATGCTTCAAGAAGGGTGAACAAGTGTGTTGTGATATTTACTGTGCAATTCTTGTCCTCCCGGCTTGCAATTACCTTTTTCTCTGGGTTGCAGGCATGACGAGACATCTCTGAACAGCATTTGCAACTTCTTCTGGATGCCGTTGCAGCATATTTATAAGTTGTTTTCCACTTCTGCTGCTCCTGAATTTAAATGTTGACAAACGGTTGCATTTCTCATCCCTTTCTGCACTGGTTTTCAAGTTCTGTCATTATTTGACAGCAGCTAACAAGAATAATTGTTCCTTACTCACCTTCTCCATTTTATATATGATTTTACTGGGTTCCACAGTGCCCTGTCCCCCACTTGCCTATGGCCCAGGCTACCTTCTTTTTTTATTGAGATGTCTATTTCTTACCGCTGATTGCTGAGGGAGCCTACTCATCTAGCTTAGAAGATATAATTCACTTTTTCGACTACTGAAGAAAGATGAGATGAATGCCGCTCAGGGTTTCTATGCAGGTTTTCTTCATTGTGTTCTGCACTGTCACACTCACCTCTTCACTCTGTGTTTTCCTGCTTCTGCTTCTCTTGCTCTGGCTTGTGATTTTTTTCTGAAGTTGTTACATTTCTCACTGTTCCTACAGCGTTTTCTAAATTCTGGAAATCATTTGAACCTGCATGTTCCCATCTCTTGCGCACTTTGTTTTTGTGACTTCTTGCTGTTTGATCTGAGTATTTCTACTTTACAGAATCTGTTTTCCAGCTGCCTGTCCCACTGCTCAGTCTGCTTGGTGTACCCACATCTTGCTTGCCACCTTGTATTTTCAGCCTCTCTTAAGTGATTTCTGCAGATTAATGCAGATTGACATAAACTTTGCATGTGCTTACGCCTGCATCTTCCAGAAGTCCTATCTGTAGTTTTGGATCTTTAATTCCAATTACTATCTTATCTGTGATAATTAAATCTGGCAAAGTGCCACAGTTAATACGGTTCTCATTAATTTAGGGTCAGACAGGAACTCCTCAGAGAACTTTCCCTTCTTCTGCAATTTCAAATGAAGTCTGACCTTCCAGAGATTTCATTTTTTTTATGGGCACACAGTATAACTTAAGCCTCCTCACTTTTAGATTTCAAGCTATCATTCTAGTTTGTCATTTGATTATTAATAAATATCAATAACTTTCAAGTCCAGCAAAATAGAAGGATATATAATAATAATAATGGTATATTTCTAGTTCTAGTCTTCTCTAATATTTCCTAGGGAACTTAGATGATGGAAAAGAAAGGCTTGTAAAATTTAGACTATTCGAAGAGAGAGTAGGGACAAAATAACCAGGATTAGGAATCAGTTTTGAGAGACTAGAGAAATAGTTGGAAAAAATGGGGCACGATAAGAACAAATACAAGATTTTACACTCATGAAGGAATAATCAACAGCAGAAACACAGCTGTAAAACAAGCTGTGAGCAGTTCTTTGTGAAAGAATCTTGACATACATGTGGAGCTAACATGAGTCAACCATATCATGCTGTTGTAGACGAGGCACAAAACATATTGAGATATATAAATAAAAATAAGAAATGTTATGTAATTCTTCAGTCAATTCAGCATTGCTACGGCTTTAGCTAGAATAATGTGTCCAGTTTTAGACACAACACTTGAGGAAGACAAAAGAAACCGATCTAAGAGTTAGAAAATCTGATTTAGAGCAAAAAGATTGAAAATAGGTTTGTTTTGACTAGAGAACAGAAAACTGAAGGAGACCATCATAAGTGTCCCCAAGAAAGTAAGAACTGTTTCACGTTACTCTGTAAAGAAGCAAGGAAAAAAATCTGTGTTCTGCGTTCATGGGCAAAAGCAAGAAGACATGAATTTCAGCTACAAAGAGATTCAGGTTAGCTCCTAGGAAGAAATTCCTAGAAATAAGGAGACATAAAAACAATAAAACATCTGAAGAGGTTATATTGTTTCAATTATTCGTGTCTTTACAAGCAGATTAGACAAGCATATGTGCAGATTCCTCTGAGAGGTAAGAGGGAAAAATTAGAATTACCATACAACATCTACAAATCTTGTCCAACCCTATTTTTGTTTTGTATTATGCTGGGATAATAGTAAAGATCAGTCACTTTTTGTGGCTCTCTTTCATGTCAATAAATCTAACTGTTTATGTTCATGTTTTAGTTCTTGCTAGGATCTTCTTCCAAGGCCCTGCAGCAACGCTGAAGAGCTTCAGCTCTCTATGCCCCTTCTTGCCTGAGAGTCACTCTCTCTCTGCCTAGCCAGATCAGGCTGCCCACCTTTTTCCTAGATACGTTAATCTTAAGAGCTCACCCATTCCTACCAGCGTGACACCGACTTTTAAGTGGCTTGTCACTCCTCTGAACTGACAACCCAGAATTAAACCTTGAGGATTCATAAGGAATATGATTCACAGTAGCAGCTCCACAAAACAAAAGTGGACGGGGACTACCTACACCTCTTGAGAAACGCTGTGCAGAAGGTAGGGCCAAAATCACATCCTTCTCCAGTGTTTGAATGTGTGACTAAGGGACAAGAGGAAGTTATTCTGCCTAATCAGGATTTAAAAACTTTGAGTGTAGACACATATAAAACATTATTTGAAAGAGCCGGTGACCTCTTTTCTAAGATACTGATGCTAAAGCAATAGGAAGCGGTGTCCTCTGCCCTTAACAACAGCCCCTTGATGAAAGCACTTATTTAGAAAGTGGTGGGCCAGGATTCAATCCCCTTCTCAGCTAAAAACGTGACAAATTCACATTTTGCTTCTTCTAGGAAAGAAGACCTAACCACTGGGATCTATGTCTGGGGTCAGAAAATGGAAAAAATTGTTTTATTTCAATGTCTATTCAATGTAAAAATGTATGAGTGGTTCTGGGAACAGAGACAAAATACAGACATGAGTTGGAAACAGAAAAGAAGCAGATAGAAACAGTACCAGAGTCAGGGACCAGGTCCCAAGGCTTCCCTTTTTTCACCGTGTGCTTGAACTGCCAGGCGCTGCACAGGAGGTCAGGGACGGTTCTGCCAGCCTCCCTGATCCCAGTATGGAGTGGAGGGAAAGTGGACATCTGGGTGCTAAGGTTGGGACAGTCCTGAGTAACTACAGCACCAGAAATACAGCTACAAGGGAATTTTTAGGCCAAGGAGGAAGATGCTTAATGATTTCAGGTGACTTCTGTGCTAGGTGGATCATGTTTTTCTTGCATTACTGTCTCAGCCTTTAGTGCCTAAAATTTAATCAGCTGAGACCTAAAACAAAGTCCTCGTAAGAATTTGAATCCCCAGATAAGGGCACAATCACATTACATCTTGATTTACAGTTTTCATTTGTTCTCATCAAATCAGTGGGGTTGCACAACTGCAATGAGAACAATATTTTGCTCAGTTATGCAACCGACCTGGCATTTGGACTTGCTTCTGTTCGTCCCTCCAAATGCAAAACTGGAATAATGATCCTTTTCCTAAAGAAAAATTGAAGATATGAAGACTTTGCATTATCGTTGTTATGAGAACAATTACCAAAGCCAAATAATAAATTTGTAGAAAGTAAGTTGCATTGATTTGGAAGAGTTCACCCATAAAGACATTTCCGCATCAAATGAAGTAAGTGCAGTAACTCATGCCACCAAAGTGTAGCCTGAAAACAGGGGTCATGCAGTGTTCCTTGGCTTTCTCTGTCACTTTATTTTCTCAATGCTCTTTTTGCGCAGTGACTTGCAGGATCTCAGAACTTTTGAAAACGTGGTCAGTAAGGTTATATCAGCAACTGAAAACAGCAACAACCCTTGAAATTTTAAATGTGAAACAAGGCTTATGACATCTGTTGAAGTGTTCCTCCTGTTATATAAGTAGGTTTATATCTGTTATGCATACAAAGGGATGTTGTCCCGTACGTGCCACAAATCTGCTACATGTAAAAAGGAATAGCTAATCCTGGGTATGCAATGTTCTGTGAAATGTTCTTTGCCATCCCAGGCATCCCACTCCCAGCTTTCAATACTATTAGTGGAAATTTTAGCAGTTAGAGGCTTTTTTTTTTTTCTCCCTGTTTATCCCATTGGATATTATTGGAAAACAGTTAGATGTTTTCCAATTGTGGAAAGTCCTCAAATGTACGGGAAATGGCTCAGGTTCTGGCAAACAAAAAGTAATCCTTAGAGACTGAATTTTCACGCACAGTATGCATAGTCCAATAAATTTGTTCATTGTCTGTGCAAAGAAGCTTGACAATGGCAGAACTGTTTTATGAAGCACATACCACATGTTAAGTTCATAGCCGTTGAGGTGTCAGAACCAGGGCAACAAGTCTAGGATTACTGCAGCCCTTGCCAATCATACACATGTGCCATGTCTTATATGCATAGATCAAATGGAAAATCTCAGGGTCTATTTCTTTTCCCTGTGCACTACCTGCATTTTCCAGCTTCGATATTGTTTAAAGCAGGACATGGTCCCATTTGAGTAGTTTGCATTCATGTATGTGTAGTCTTTTAAGACATATGCACACACCCTGCGTAATGCTAGTAACCCGTGCTGTTAAACACATTAATAGAAAATGTTACTATGCCCCAGGGAAAATAAACACTGATTAGGTATGGCATGCAACATGTGAAATTTATTAGCATAAAATCATCTCCAGACCAAAAATAACATTGAGAACACCTTTTCATTTAATCTCTAACCAGTTCAGCTCAACCACATACCAAACATTTAATTGCGGAGGAAAGTTTCATGTCACTCTGTTGTATTAAAATTAATCTGGTATAAATAGTCTGGTGTAAATGTATGTAATCCTTCAGCACTTATGAACGTACATTTCTTAACATAATTCATCCTGTTTGCCAGCTAAAATGCATAGGAATCACAGCTCTCTCCCCAAGTGATAACAAGATCATGCCATCTCAAAAGCTTGTTATGACCATGGTGTTCAACAACAGAATTTCACTAGTTCAGCGCTCTTCAAAGCAGCAACTTTCATTTTCAATTTGAGGTGTCAAGAGCTAAGATGTGGGTGAACAGATATGTAATTTGTTGGAGTGCCATTTCTTTTCTTCTCTCCTTTGTGCTTTTATTTATTCAACACTGTCTTAATATACAATATCTTAGTGCTAATTTTAAACAATTCTTTCTGACATGAGCATACGTATCAGTGTAAAGCAGATGCTGTAAGCAATAACCCTAGCCACGATGACTATAACCTCTGCTGGTCAGATATACTTGCGGGTGGCTTTTTCTAGAGAAGAGTCTAGACTCAAGAAAAATCATGCAGATGCGCATAATAGGGGGAAAGAAAAAAAAAGATCATTACCTTGTCACTTTGTCTCACTGTCTTACCTACATGCTTTTTGGATTAGGATATTTAATCTTTTCTTTGTCCATCTGATAACTTCTTTCTCAGGCACCTGCAGACATTTGAAAAAGCCCCACGGTTTATTTCTTAACGCAGCAGCAGCCAAAGCAGTTCTGGCCTCCCTAATCAAGTAACACTACAGTACCTGTTTCTCCTGGGACAGGTTGTGTTACTGGCTGCTGGACGTGACAGCAGTACCTGATGGGTCCCAGCTGCCGATCCCCTGTCAGCAGGCTCCCTGACGCGGGGGTACCCCGTTCCCAGCGCAGGAGGTGTAGGTAACAGCGCGCCGCTCTGACAGCACTTGAATAATCCTGGCTCCAAGGCTGTCCATAATGATACCTAACTGATAAATCAGTTTTGATCTACGCAGGGCTGAATGGAAAAATGGAGAAAAATGCTGAACTTTTTACCTTACAAAATGGGAGGAAAGAGCTGATCTGCATCTCAGATTCATCTGTTTGACAAAATGTAAGGCAAAACAGTTACCCTTCAGGGCCTCATCCCTATCTAAAACTCTGGGAAGTGATGTTCATACACGTTAATGCACCAGAGATGGAACTCCAGGTCTAATCGTTACAGTAAGATGTCTCCTTAGCACTTACCCGTAGCGCACGCAACGTTGCTGCCTCTGCTACCCACCTTTCTTTTGCTTTGAGTCCTATAAATGTACACCCACGTGGGCACGGAACCAGGGTTACCAGCTCCTTAACAGTCCTCCAAGCTCATTAACGGCAAAACACAAGAGGACTCCAAGGGGCTGAGGAGCGCGGCTCTCTGCAGAAGACCCTTGGGCCCTGTAGCCCCTCCGGGGCAGGCGGGGGCCCGGGGCAGCCCCCGGGGCAGGCGGCCCCAGCCCCAAGCTGTGGGGTCGGGGCTGGAGCCCGGGGAGGTGCTGGCAGGCTGAGGTTCTCGGCGATGCACCGTTCCCTGCCTCCGACGGGGAAATGGCTTCTCGGCGGGCTGCAGGCAACCTACGAGCGGGGAGAAGCGATGGCAACAAGCCCCCCGCGCTGCAGGGACCCCGCGTACGTGTTTGAGATGCAGTCACAAGCAAAGCAGGTAACTGAACCTCAGGAAGGTCCGTGTGCGTTTTATTCCAGTCCGGAGTACAACCTTAAACCCCCAAAGGAAGGCAGATGTTGTTAATCAGTTTCTGAGTCCAGAGGACCAATGAGACAGATCGTCTCCCATATCTGTAAACATGGAAATAAAAAATTAAATTGTTTACCCTCCTCCTGTTTTGAGAGCTCAGAATAGCACCACATCCTTTCCTAATAATACAGTAACCCCCCTCCTTGCAACCAAAATATCCAGAGGTGGAAACAACTGGCAACTTTTTCTCCCTTCCCTCCATTATTAGAACTCATTCACTTCCTCTGGGAATCACGAAAGAGGAATGTTTTGCTAGGATTGTGAAAAAGGGAATTCCAGCTTGCTGCACGTGGGTCAGGGGGTCATCTCGCCCACCAGGAACAGCAGAGAGGGGAGGGGGGGACTCAGTGCATGGTGAAAGACTGTGCCGAAGAGTTAGTTACTGGGGTCACGGATGCAAAATGATGCACAGATCCTTACATCAAATCTGTGCAAGTTCTTGGAATAAGAAACAGCAAAACTAGTAGAAACACGTAACGGTGGTCCAGAAGAACTGAAGGAGGTAAAAGCAGACAGGTAAGCTAAAGGGTCAGTCTAGGAAAAGGGAAGGAAATAAGCTGAGTTTCTGGAAAGCAGGGGGTAGAAAAAGAAAAAAGTTCTGCTGACTTTAACAGAATTCATACATTCATGTGAAGGAGAAATAAAAGATTCACTGAAAAATGATATCAGGGGAAAGGCCTTCTTAAAAAGCAGTCTGCAGGTAGCTGGGTCAAAAACCCCAAGAGATGGAAAGTGCCATTGGAAAAGTTATAAATAAAACTATGGTAGGGAGTAAACTTTCAGTTATTTGCTCAACTGCAGAGGGGGAGAGACCCCTACTTTAACATCTTATGCAATCCATGTGGGTTTTTTTTTCCTTTGAACAATGAAAAAACAAACAAAAATGTCAGCTTAACTTAGCTTAAGTTCAGACTCAAGTTTGATTTTCTTAAAACTCTTCAAAAACTGTCTGAAATTATAGATTAATTACCTTCAAACACAAATAGTA
This sequence comes from Leptodon cayanensis, assembly GCA_027564655.1. Lineage (NCBI taxonomy): Eukaryota > Metazoa > Chordata > Aves > Accipitriformes > Accipitridae > Leptodon > Leptodon cayanensis. The sequence continues at coordinate 12,712,601 of JANXJC010000059.1, forward strand.
TGAACAAAGTATGGAAACACTGTAAGAGGTCTAAAAACTATAGATATGCTATGGGGCTAGAAATGAAATTGTTCAACTTTCTGACTCACCCCCAGAAGAAAATTTATTGCTTAAATTTCACCCAATTCCGTAACAATTTTAGGTGTCAGAAAATGATGTCTTTGTATAAGTAAGCAGTTGTCTGAAGCAAAAAATTAAAAATACATTTTTCAAAGCTAAACCATGAGGAGACAAAACATTTTTCGTCCCCATTTTAAAAGGTGAACTCTGACACACATTATATGATCCATTAAAAAAAAAGAAGATGGATATGGATTTATGATCAAAGCTATTTGCACTGAAAACAAAAACACCAGCAAAAAAGCAAACAAAACCAGTTTTAGAAGTGGCCACTATGTCCTGGAGCCACTGACATGGCCTTCTCAAGGGGACCATAAATTAACAGCATTTTTCTTCTGAGGAAGACATAAAACACGAGCCATAATTGTTCCTCAAGGCAGTATCCCCCTGACAGCAAGATACTGCTCAGCTTGAAATTTGGCACCAGCATGGCAGTTATGTGTTGCTAATTATCATTTATGGTTTAGTAATTAGAGAAAACACTCAGCTAGGGTGGCAAAATTTCCAGCATGCGATGTGTTTGAGAGTGAAGGAATGAGAATGCGGCTCCACATGTGTCAATGGAATAACCGACACTGAGCTCTTTCTCCATATCTTTTCCCTCACACACATTCACTTCCCAATACGCAAGCAACATTTAGCTTTTAAGGGAGTACAATCATCAAATCCTGCTGAATGCTCGCAAGGACTCGATGCCTAATATCCAGTGGATCCTTTGAAAATCCAGGATACCATTTGTGAGAGATGGTACCATCCCACTGAAGAGCAGGGTTTACTCTGTAATAAATCACAAATGCTTTTGCTACCCCCACTTGCGATTTATGTCTTGATCAGTACCTTATGCCAGAACTCACCAGTCTGTAATTGTCCTGGTGTATTACACTTGGCAAGTTCTTATTCTTACGCTATCATCTTACACTGAGGTTCTGACTTTTCAGAATACGAAGAACATGCAGGAGCAACATTTAATTTCTATCCCTCTCATGAATCACTCACTCTTCTTAGAGGCAGTCTGTTTTCATTATATTTGTCCATTGAATTTTACCTGCGAGAGCACAGATCATGAATGTGAGGATGCTGCATTACAGAGCTCATCAGTGACTTAACAAAGCCTTAGTGCCTAATAGCTTCAATGTGAGTTTAAATTTCTTAATAACTTCATGCTTTAAATTGTTCTCAAACGAGGACTCTCAAATACATATTAAAACTAATATGCACTGCAAATATGAATCGTAGCATAACAGTACGTATTAGCCTCCTAAATAAACTCTTTGTGTCTATGCTGCTCCAGAAAGGCAATGGCAGCTGAAGGTCCTTCGGTTCTGCAAAGCATCAGAGGCTTTTCAGGTGGTTGAATGCAGAGATCAAGGAATAACCAGAAGAAAGAAAGGCAGCTTTCAGCCAAAGAACTATTTTTGCACATAAAAGGGAAGAAATGTAAATGTGCAAGATTCAGTCTCATTTTAATAAGAGTCTCATTATGACTCCAGTGAATGCTTCATGATCTTAACTGAGAAATATTAATGGTATGATTTGGTATTTTTAATCCTTCCACTGTGGCTAAGAACTTGCCCTAAATGTAAGAATTTTGAGAACGGAAACCCCAGTAATCTGTACAGAATATCCCAAATGGAAACAGGAAAAGAAAAAAAGATTTTAGTTGAAACGTGAATTCTAGCAGCTCATATTACATATTTGCTAATATAGCTTTAAATTTCTCACATGAAAACCATAAACAAATGTGAAGGCAAGCATGAATCTTACTGGCTATCTTGTAGGAATCTATACAGACAGTTTTGCTGGGTCCAATGGAATCATATCATCAATACACATACGGACTGAACAGCTGCCCAAGTATCCAGCTAGCTGTGTGTATATTTATCTATATCTAGCTATCTCTATCTTATAAATCTAAATGGATACTGGTTAAAACATACTCTTTCCACTCAGGATTTCAGGGTTCTCCTGTTTCTAACACTAACAAAGGCCTCAGTCTTACAGGATGCTCTGTATTGTCAATTACTATTCAACTGGGATTAATGTGTGGATAAAGAGAAGGGGTGGAGGTGGAAATTTATGTATATGCAGCTTCTGCCAAAGAAACAAGATAGCTTTTCTAAATGTTATTTTTCCTGTGATTCCTGCAGAAATTGTATGTACTATAAGTAGTTAGTTGAGTGACTGAACAGAACATTTTCCTTGAAAATCCTAAAGACCTCAAGTGAAGAGCTAGCTCCAATGAAAGTAACTGCGATGCATCGTAACTTCAGTTACAGCTTTGGCATAAATGATTCCTTGTTATAATTGTATGGTCCTCTCTCAAAAGGCACCTATTTGAAAACACAAAGCAGACTACTTTGCTATTTTAATAATTTTTAAAACTAATGTTGAACACAGCTTATTTTATCCAGGAGTAATTCACAGAGAAAGCACCTTTCATGAAGTGAGGTCACGAGTTAGTGCTTCCCAACCTTCAGTCTGTTGTCAAGAACATGCGCACAACTGTGCCACTGGAAATGAAGGAGGTAAAAAGAAAAACCTAATTACAAGAAAAGCCTTTCTTTGCAAATTTTGCAACTAAATTTCGTGAGAAAGGTGAAATAGTTATGTACAAATGGAATGTGTTTTAAGATTTTCCCCTGGGAAAGAAATCTCATTTTTCAGAGGTGTATGGTGGCCCCTAGTGGCTCCTGTCTTCAGACAAAAATATGACAGCTGCAATATTCTCAAATATGCTTCTTGGGATGGTTTATTTCAAACATATTATGTTAGGCTAAATGACATATTTATTACCTCTGTATATTGGTAACTGTATGTAAGTGCCAGATGTTCATCTTCTGGAAGGAAAGCTGCCAATAATAGGAATATAATGTTAAATATATATATATATGTATCGCACTATGTAAGATACATATAAATCAGAGAGAAGCTTGAATCCAACCCCTTAATTTAAACATCCTTATAAAAAGATAAGAAGATTGGGTTCAGCTCCAAAGTTTTTCGATCCAGAACATCTGCACTGCAAATAGCCGTGTGATAATCCTTCATCTTCTTAGCTTATTGCAACGTAGAGAAGAGTTGAATAGAAAAAAAATGCTAGTGATGTGCCTCCAAGTCCCAAGTATAAATCCTCAAAATTTTTGCTTCAGTCTCATCTAATCCTAGAGGTGCATGAAGCTTGTGGGAGCCTTAACTCCTTTAATATTACATATCTTAAGGATCTTTACAGTTCTGATTTGGGGCAGGCCCATAGTCACCTGAGTTGTGGGGTGCTGAGCAGTAGAAGAGCACCACATATTTAGTCAGGACACATAAAGTAGGTATGGTTTTGCCTTGCTTACCTGAAGGGAAAGGTATTCTTCACAGAATGCACTTGCCAAAATGGTCTTTATGCAACATGCAGTGGGAACTACCTCTTTACTTTTAATTTCCTCCTTTTACTTCTTATTGCAGTTGGACAGTCTTACCAAAGGTAAACTTCCCGGTAATTGTGGGAAGTCAAAGAAGCAGGTAGGAGACCATGGGGCACCGAACCCCTCTGCCTGAAAGGATTCAGACTGATCTCTCAGCTCCCATGAGTGACCAAAAATCCAGACTCTCATCTTCTCTGGTAGCGTGGGAGTGTTCCCTGTCCTTTCTGATGGATCTGATGATAGTACTGAAATTCAGCCTGGATGCCAGAACTGGTGTCAGCAAGGCAGCCGAAGCAATGCTGACTCTCACAGCCCCTATAGCCCACGGTGGAGTTAGGACACGATGACAGCCATGCATTTCTAAAGCCCTATCAGCACTGTAACACAACGAGGTTAAAGTGCCTGAATCACAACGCCACTAACATTTTTAGTGTCGTTGGAATATAAATGTTCCCCTAAAATGGGATAAAACCTTACTGTGCTAAAGTGACATTTACCTTGGCCCATTTAAGACATCTGCAGAAGAGTCTTTTATAGCGGAGCCAGTCACTTGGGGAACCCATGAGAAATGGGTACTCCTAGGGAAGGGTTCATCTGACCAGTTAGTGAGAACTTCTTAGAGATAAGCTGAACAGTACATCAGCGCAATTGTTCAGTTAATTTCATTATTATTCAGCAATTTTCAACATTCACGAGCAAACAGGATTAGAGCCCTACAAGAGCAGACTACCGAGGCAGTTAGTCTATGGACATTTTAATAAATGCCCACAAACCTGTTACTTGCATGAAGTTGACACCTTGGTAGGCTGAAAAGTAATTGGTATTTTTTTGATGCATCACTGTGGAATCTTAGTTTAGCTAATGTAAAACAAGTAATTAATCTGAAATAAAGATGTTAAGTTTTCTCCTTCTGGGTGTAGATTATTCTTTGGTTTTAAATTTGAGAATACTGAATCATACAACACTTCTTTACCTCTTCTGTCAGCCTAAGTAGGATTTTACGCTGTTTGGTGTGGATGAGCTGCTGGACATGTTACAGCACATCTCGTCAAATGGAGATTTTTGTCTCAAAAGCAGAGGCAACAAAAACTATCATTGTCATCCCTTAGCTGTTTCAGTGCTCAGCGTTATAAATTGATGAAGGCTTGAGCATGCATCTTCTCTTCCAATCATGCTACCATCTTGGCTGTACCACTCTGTCTACAGCACAGGTCTTAAACATTTTATGCACCCTGAACTAAAAAAAAAAAAATGTTGAGGGGCAGTGATCTCTTGCTGGAGAATAACCATAAAGATTTAAGCTGTGTTTTGGTCTGGATTTAACTCGTGGCTGATTATCAGCAACTGCAGAAAGCCACCTTCATTTCCTCCCACCCGCTAATGCTGAATACTTCATGTGTCAGGGATCCCCACAGGAAGAACACATACATGCAGATTACATTGCAAGAGCTCTTTTTTTTAGGATTATTGACAATATTTTTGTTTTAAAAGTTCTTGAGAGATTCCCAAGAAGATAATAAACAACATAACTGAACTGCATGATCATTATAATGCTTGGCAGCAAAACAGTGAAACAAATAAAGTTGGCCGAACGAAGGGAACATTTTTGTCCAAAATGGAGCCTTTTGTTGAACATTATTATTGCAAATAACAATTTGAAAATGCTTCCTAGGCTTTAAAAGAGATTCCTTATTGTTTCCTGCATCTTGATGACAACCAATTAATGCTCTGAAAATAATGTGATAAGTCCTGAACTGAGAGAGTTATCATGCTTTACAAGTAAGTAGGCATTTAATATGTTCACAAAATTCCATCATTTGTCTAAAATACTGGTGGTTTTGTAATTGACTGTATCTAAAATGGGTTGGTACATGCTGTGCTACGTCACAAAAGCTTGCTTTCTTACTGAACATTTAGCAGGTAAAATCATCTTTGGTTATCTTGCTACTTCCAATAACCATTACCACAACTTCAGAATGGCAGCATGGAAATAACTAAAAATTTAATTTCATGGCAGAATGATTTCAATGGCATTTAACATATTACAAATAATTGTGAAACAACAAACAAGGAAATTAAGTGTGTCCACTGGGAAACTCCCATCTGCAGAGGGGCTGATGGAATGTCACTCTCAGTGTGTGCTACGTGGCAAATCTTTTTACTGTCTTTTACTGAACCCTGATCTACTGAGAATGGGCAATCCCATGTATTTCTGAAAGCTGGTGCTATCAGGAGGCAGTTGCTAATGGCAATGGCATATAAATCCTAGAACACAATCAGAATAATCCCAGAAAGTTGCATCCTGGCCCTCAGTAATTTCTCCTTCCAGGTTTCATAATATTGTGGTCTACAGACATCCCAGATCTGGGTTCATACCCTAAACCTTGTGGGCCCTTCATAGCTGGACAGGCAGAGCTTCCTCTCTTTCTTTTTTTCTTTACTTTCATTCTTAATAATTTGGTGTTCCGTGAATGGAGCCCTCTATTCATCTTGCGCCAAACACTGCTCCAAGTTCTTCCTTGTAAAAAGGGCCCTTCTGTTATATACTGCTAACTTCCTCATCCACACAGCTCTCCTACAGTATGTTTGACCTTGCTTATCGGTATACACAGAAAGACAGGAAATTTAAACATCTTACAAAGAAGGTCAACAACTCACATGTTTTTCCCACTATAAACAAACCAGATGATCTGACTTTTTAATATAAAAAGCCATTGTCTGTATGACCTCTAAATCAAGGCTTTAATTCATCAAGGTCCTTATTTCTAGATTTGAATCTTCTTAAGGGGTTGGAGAGCTTGATTAACTGGAATTACTCAACAGAAATCAGAAACCAGATTCTACTTTTTTCTTACCTGACTATGTTGTATTCTGCTTATCTAAGAGCTGAGGAAAATTTATAATTACTACTTACTCCCTCCAGATTTGGAGACATGAATGCTACTATAGACCAGCAAGGCTCCATCGGTCACAGTCTTCCTAACAGGCCCACTAATCAAAGCGTAATACTCTCCAAAGGTATAAGGTTGGATCATACAAATTTCTAGTAAGTACACTTGGAAACTTTATGTAGATTAAGATTCTGAGAAATCCTTTAATCATTTTAGCCTTAACCTACCAGAAGCTTTCTCTTGTTCAAAAGAAAGAACCTGCCTGGTTCTTGGTTCCTGGTAAAATACACCATATGTCTGAGGCATGATTTGCCACTTTTTTGTGCTACATACTTACATTTAATTATGTTCACATCACTAAAGATGTCCCATGAATTTCAGGCCCTGAAATATGTAAATTTTTTTATCCAGGGGTTTTCTGGTTTGATTTGGTTTTGTTTTGCTTGGTAAACCCTGAGAAAAGGAGGTGAAGAAGGAGCAGATTTGTTTAATCCAAAAAGAAGACAGGAGAATGAACTGGAATCTTCAGTGGTAAATATTTGGACCTTTACCTTTACAAAACAAAAGATAAAACAAGTGGCCACTTGTGCACCTTGGAACTTCAACAGACTTTGCCAAGGTGACAAAAATTAGCCCCTGGTGTAGTTACCTAGAATTATTTGCAGAAACAGTTCCAGGGATAGTATCCAAATTTTTTTAAGAAATGCAAGGTAGGTTTTGGACATACCTTGCATGAAACTAACACTGCTTATTGCATTACAACTTTACATCTTCCAAATAAAAGATTAAAATTGATATGGGAAAAGCTCAGATTCAGAAACTTACTGGTAAAATATATTTCTACTGCATACTGAGGCATATAACTCAAAACTTGTCTCTTACAGTATTTAGGAAATGTGGAAAGTGTTTCTGGCATCCCCAAATGGAAATTCAATCATTTCTAGTGAGATTGCTCAGAAAAATAGCTTGCTCCAAAGTGTCTGGGCGTGCCTGCTCATACATAAATTCTGTATTTGCAAGTGTCCACATGTAAGCATCCAATAACACAGCCCTATAAATCCTGAAACACTGAGGATTTCTATGCAAATCAAGTTTCCACTGTTATTACATGTTTAAAAATATAAACTTTAGAAAGTACTTATCAAAAAACCCTTTGGTTTTTGACCAATTTACCCAGTTTCTGTGGGCAAATCCATGACCAGGCTTTGTAACTTCCACAACCTGCCCTCTATATTGTTTTTCCTACATCTAAAAATATAAAAAAAAAAGGTTTAAAAATGGAAAAAAAAAGGAAATGCCATTTAAACAAACATATCTGGTCAGGTTGTGCTGGTTTATAACTATTGTAGTGGAGATGTTTTGGTTCAGTTTGGGTTTTTTGCCTTGAAAATACTGTTGTCTTCCATAACACTATGGTAAATGAAAACACAAAGCCTGTTCCTTCCCTGCTTTCCACCTTACGGAACTGTGACATAAAACGAACAAGCAGAAGGTGTCAGACACCACTTAATCACAACGGGAGCACAGTGAACTTCCCGCTGAGTGGTGTAATAACTATTCCAGCTGTGCATTAATGGAGAATCACATGAACACCAGTCCAACAGGCTTATTTGAAATATCTCTGGAGGGATTTTCTATTAGCTATGTCTTTGTCATTTTCCCCAAGTATCATTAACACCTATGCTGTGTTAGAGTACAGTTTATACATACAAAGCTTGATCAGGCATTTTTACCGGGTACATTTCTGAGACAATGCCATTTCCACTGCTTTTAACAGAAGGGCATTGCCTGAGGTAGCTGTGGGCCGTGGCCCACCCAGCTAGCACCAAATCACAATCTGTGTTAAATAATTTTTAATACAAATGATGCTGGGAAGAAAATTGTAATCACTATCATCCACCACAAGTTGGAGTGTAAGGAAAATCCCATGGAGCCAGTTCTTATCTATGCTGGATATATCACCTTCACAATTACTGAAGCAGTAAAATAGACTACTGTTGCACATGGTCAGCTTCACTGGTTCTGAAAACCATGTGCTGGCCAAGATCACAGTAGCTGCTGCCACAGGCAAGCAACATCTATGGCAAACAGTTCCTGTGCATTACTGTACTTCTCAGCTAAAGATCTCACTTCATAAACAGTCATATTTGACAATCAAAATATGATATTTTAGGGAAAATGTTTTTCCAGAGTTGCCAGTGTGGGCTTGGGAGGATTGTGCTGATGAAAATTCAAATTCTGCACCCTTAGAATGAAACTGGAATTTCACAATTTAACTTAAGGAGAAACTCTGATTTGCCATTATTTAATTTAAGTTCAGTAGAATCCAATTTGGGAAGAAAGCACTTAGGTTACATTTTTAGACAGGTTTATACATATGTGTCTGTATGTAGATATATATCATTTATATATATATATAAAATTACATTGATTCAACATCTACCTCTGCTATAACAAATGCATACAGTTGGGGTTTCAAACATGCTGATAGATAAAACACATCTGTTTTACTACACAGCTTGACTGCTCAAAATATATCTATGTTTTTACGCTCTGTTCATCATTATGCAACCTAAGCAACTGTATGTTTCATTTACATATGACCTTTTGAGTGTTAGTTTTGCGAATAACAGGAAAACATGTTTGTTTCTTCTCAGAAAACTTTTTATGACCTTTAGGGGGCATAGGTCCCTCTCCCATTCTCTCCCCTAGCTCTTAGCAGTGTACAGTTTCTTAAAAACCTAAAATGAAAACAAAACCTCTCCTGAGATACTACAGCCTGAAAGCTGCAAATGATTTTATGAGCCTTGTGCATTGGTATGCCACAATTGGTGCTACACAGCTCCTCCACAGAGTAGTAGTAACTTCTTTCTATCATTCTGTGGGAGGATGAAGAAGGAGAACAAAGAAAATCACTTTCTTCTTCTCAAAAACCACCACAAAATATTTCTGAACTATCTTCTGTTAAAAATACGTATTTTTAGCATCTACTCTTTTCAAAGGTAATCTCATTATTCGTGTGTAGTCAATTTTTTATTGCACAGTCTGTAAGGTTTAATGTGCCAAATATGTCAGATGGTCCTATAACAACACAGAAGACATTTGAAGAAAGAAGCCAGTTCTGAAGAAGTCACACTATCTTTCTAAGCTTTCTTCTAGGTTCAATCTCACCCAAGGGCTGCCTAGGCCTAATCTAGCCTAAATCATGTGTTTGTACAATGTGCAATTCCAGCTTTCCCTGACAGATACCCTCATCTGTAGGGAACTGGAATTCCTAGGTTCTGCTTACAGGGTTTTTTGTTAAATTTAATCCAGGTGAGTCAAGACCACCACTTTGTGAACTGACAGACTACGCTAAAAATGTGCTTTGACCTCCTTGCAGAAGCCAGTCTCCAATACATTTAGCATGTCGTTGTATAGCCAGACATATCATGAAAGAATAATAGGCAGCGCTGGAACGAGCTTCAGGTGATACTGAGATCCATCTGCTTCCTCAAGCTGCTCCTACTTCACTCATCATATCCAACTTGTTCTTAAAAACTACAAACTCCTTAGCCTCCCTCAGTGGCCTACTCCAGTGCTCCAAAAGCTCACTATATTATTCATGTGGCCTGCAGAGGCATGGGAGTCATCTGAAAAAATCATTGGCGGATACAAAAAGTATCAGGGAAACTGAGCTGCAGGTACGGCCAAGTGCTCGCCAGTAGCATGTGCAAGGCTTGGAAATCACACGCCTGTTCTCAGACCCTCTCTTTTGCCTTTCCGTATAGACACAGTCAAAAAAGCCAGCTGGAACAGCTTGCAATTTTATGCAAAAGATCATCTTACAAAATACTGATCTGTCAGACCTCTGCCAGCAAGGCAGACCTTTGCCGGGTCCCTTTGTTCCAAGCCATCATCACGTAACAAACTTCAGAGAAAACCACGGTTTGTGAGAAGTAAATGTATTTTATTTTGTTCCAGAAAGATGCTAAATAAAAATAATGAAATAATTAATTATAATTAACTGCCAGAGTCTGAGGCAAAACTAACTTGTGGCTTCTGAAGCAGAAAGTAAAAACAACAATCGGAAAGTTCACAAATAAAGCAAGACTTAGGGGGGAAGAAAAGCTTAATCAAGTCAAGTAATCTATTTGTCCCTTTGACACAACTAACCCAGCACTTACAGCTGCAGTAGGGAAAGGAAGGGACAAGGAATGATCACAAATAAAAAGGAGGAACAAGAAAGAAAACATAAATGAACAACTTCTGCTGCTGCAATTTTCCTCAGTTCAGGCACTGAATCCAAACCTGAATCCAGATTGGAAAAGAAATCAGTAGGCCAACAGGACATTAAAAGAGAAGGAAGATACTTTAAATTCATGTTGCTCATTAAAGGTTTTCTTTAACTGCTTCACACTCACACTAGATACAGTTTGAGCTGTGAAAGTATCCCTGATGTTTACTGATGGAGATCTGCGCCAATCAACTCTGGAAAGGCTGTTTACTGAAAAATGTCACCAGATTTGGACCTGGTCCTGAGAATGAAGGAGAAGTGTATTGGAAAAGACAGTGTGACTGCTGGCTTCTGGCGTTTTCTTTTTCTTTTCTTCTATTTCTTTCTTTTGCAAGGTATTGAAGAGTTTCCGAGTTTCCATATTTCTCCTGTTTATGTCTACGGTGTTTCTATTCAGAAATCTAGTAAAGGCACAGCATTTGCCTGAAAAATCCATTCCCTGGTTTTAGAGTTTTTTTTTTTTTTTTTTTCTTTCTTCTTCTTTTTTTTTTTTTAAATGAAGAAATAAAAAGGTTGTCTCTATAGTTTATGCCAGAAAAAAAAAAAAATCACTCATAATTCTGTGATCTTACCTCCTTTTTTTTTTCCAAAGTAAAACTTGAAACATGCTTACTGCCCTAAAAACAAATTACGCCTTTTTTAAAAAGTCAAGTTCATGACATCACCTTGTCATAGAAATGGGCCTGCGTTACAAACATAAGTACAGACCCCAAATTCCTGGAAGTGTATTTTTTGCTGGATTTTTTTGTTTTATCCTTTTTTTCCTTTATTAATGCCAAATCCATCCAGAGGTTCCCCCTCTAAATGCAAAGCTGTCTAAGTCATTCAGCTCCTTGCTGTGTTTTGGGTGTTAGTGATGTCTTCATTTAGTCCAGGAGAACCCAAGAATCCTAAGCTCAAACCTTAGCCAATTAAAAAGACAACAATATCACTTTAATATATTGTCTTCCACTCGTAGATCACCTTTTTACATCTGTAGATAGTCATGTGAATCTGGGCTTTTAAAACCTGTCCCGTTTCTATCTTGTGCTTTTCAATAAAAGTAAAAATGTCCCACTACTACTTATTTATTAGAAGGAGAAGTAGCGTTTAGTAGAAAAAAAAGAAAAAGAGCAGAAAAATGGGTTATAAAACTATAAAAGAAACATGAAAGCAAGTGACAGAGAATTATTAGCTCCGTCATTTAGAATTTGTGGAGGAAAATTGCTAGAAAGATGTGGTGCATCTAGTAAGACTTTGGCCTCAGCACTGGTGGTGCAACAGGGCAATCAGTTTATATCTTAGTAGCTTTCTCTTACTTCCCAGACAGATCCCTGGAAGCGTAGAGTCACACAAAACAGGCCAACCTCCCTAAGAAAAGCGATCTGTGTAAGTTCTCTATGTTTTTGTAAGAGGGTTTGGTGTGGGCACATGATTTTCATGTATCAGGTGTGTATGCGGATAGGGGTTCCCATAGTTTTAAGGCTCAACCGACTTGGGAAAACTTGTAGTCACTGGCTAAGTGGGTGTTGCCATTTCTTCACATTTAACAAACCATTTCGTGTACAAATACTCAAAACTGTAAAAAGAAAGACTGTTTAATTTCTGTAAGAATCAATGGTGATATCTTTTCCAGACAGATAATTCATCAGTGAGCCTAAGTCTTCCAGGAAAATTTATACTGTCCAGTTTAAGATCAAACCAGCTGCCTCTGCTTTTCCAGAAGCTTCAGGGTGTTTTTAAACACCTTTTCATGAGATAACATATCATCTACTTTCACTGCACTCACTGTATTTGTCAAGAAAAAATCTATAGTAGTCACGTATTTACAGGATCCAGGAAAAGAGACGAAAGACACTCCACGTGTCAGTCAGAAGATGATGCCATATTAAAAGAGGTTAAAACTATCATTTAGCAGTGAAAGATTTATTTGTTCAAATACTAAACCAAACAGAACAACCAACTTGTATGGGAACCGAGAGGGTTTAGACATATACGTCTGTAGGAAGTTTGCTTCTGTATCCTTAATGAAATTATTCTGTCCAAAGGTCTTTTTAATAAAATATCTTATATAAGTTTTGTGTCTTAAAGATTTTAGCTGATGTGTATGCAATACTTCACACAGTTCTCCCCAGAACAGATGAAACCATAACTTTTAGATTGCTGAAATGTTCAAAAAAGGTTCTAGGATGGGAACAGGCTTTTTGGTTTTATAACCTCAATTTTTTAGGAAAGGAAGACTACTGAAATCCAATTATATATAGCTGTGTCCCTGGGATGAATGCCAACCAGGTCCTCTCTTATCTTCTCCTTTGACTTTTAGGGCTTTGGAATTGTGTCTGTGCAGAATTAGTAAGAAACCTAGCGATATTGGCTGTATGCTTTAATCTAGTCTTCTATTTATTTTCCCTCCAAAGTGCTACCTCTGAATCATACCTCTTTTCTCACACTGCTATGGTGGTCCTGGGCTGGTAGAAAAAAAAAAAAAAGTGGTGAGCTCTGTTCTCATTTTATTTTGGCCTACTTTCCTATCTTAGCAGTAAGTTAAGCAAAAACACCAACGTCCATATCTTTTATCCTTTCTCCCATATACTTTCTGAGGTATTGATCCTTTTAAAAACAAACAGAGAGAAAAGAAAAACCTCGGTTTAAAATTTGCAGTATCAAAAAAACATTTCCGTCTCCTGTAATAAACCATCTGAATACAAAAAAAAAAATTCTTCAGGGTATCAAAGCATGTGATGCTGAAGAAAGTCAGTATATAAACATCCTAACAGTCCATAAAACAAGGTATTATGTTTATTGAGCATCACTCTCAGTCAAAATAATTTTAAACAAAGTCAGTACCAAATGGCAAAACTGGCATACAGTCTGTCTAGCCACACACTTTTTTAACCTGGAATACAAAACTTCGGTTTTCCCCAAAGAATAATGTCAGTACAATTTTATTTGATCTGATATCAGTAGAGGTGCTGTTGGTCCCTAACCACACATGTAGTAAGAGCAGCTGAAACTGCAGTACAGCTTTGCAAAGAAATGCACTAGGGTTTCTGTGTTTCTATGAACATCTATCCTGAGTCCCACCTGGGAAAACAGTTATTTTGCCTGTACTAAAGGAACATGGTGTGCTTTCAACAGAAACTAAGGTAGACGGGGGATTGCTAGAGACTATCTGCTCAAATATCCTAATGTCCCATTGCCACAGGTAACCTGGATAACACAAAACCAGAAGTAATGCAAAACAAATGTAGTCTGGTCTAGAAGAACAGGGAAAGAGACAGGACATAGGTGGTTGCATCAGCTGTGGCACGAAGAAGCTCTGAGCTGGAGCTGGCCTGAGCTGAGGGAATCCACATGCCACAGCAGTGCTTTGGAAGCTGTGTTCTTTCACGTACGAAAGGTCTCTGCATGGGTAATCCAAAACCCATATGCTGCCACCCTAAGTAATGCAGACTTAACTATAATCTTCCCAATAATCATGGGTTTAATGATGGATTTCCTTCAAAGTATCTCAGGAAGGCCTAAGAAAGCTCTCAAGATGAATCAGCCTTGAGCAGTGCTCTTGATTTTATTTCCACCCTTAAAAATGTGGGTTTCAGGAAAGGTTAATTTTGAGTGAGTTTAACTGGGAGAACTTCAGTGTCTTCAGTGATGTTCAGCACATTTACAAGAGCAGAGAACTTGGTCATTGAACACAGATCAACAACTCTTGTGCAAATGGAAAACAGTCTTCACTAACTTTTTTTTTTAATATAGCAGCCTTCCCCGCACCTTATTTATGTAGCTGCAACTGAATTCACAAGGAATAATTTTTCTTTAAAACTAAGAAAGTTAAGACAATTAGACAATGAAGACTCCTTTTCCAGAAAGATGGTCATAAATAAAAGAGGAGAATTACTACAGCATGACAGTTCAGAGATCCTGGGTAGAAGCTCTTAGAGCAACTCCCCAGCAAACCCTCACAGAAAAATCAATAACCCCCCTAATCTTCAGAGGTAACTGTATGAAAATCGATGGATTTTGAAGATTGTAAAGGTTCTCACTCCATTTGTTGTTCTTTTGAAGGCCTTGTTTCCTCTCTTTCCCACAAGTTTCAAGGAAGGGACATCAGAAGGTAAAGCAGTACGTTGCATTCTAGTAAAATACTGTTTTCTGGAAGGCTTCATATAAAACAGGCAAGAGCATATTGTTAGCAACAATATCCTAACAACGGACACTGTTACATGTTCATTCCCCTAGCTTTCCCCTTTATGTAGCCATGTTCATCTGCCAAACGGCTATTCAAAAGGGAAAATTCATTAGAATATGTTTTATAACGCATCCACTGAGATCCCATTCATTACTATTCTTGGTAGCTATTTCAGCAATATAAAGCAGACATCATGCTGACTTACCCTTCTCCATTGTGCTTGGGGGTCTATTGTATTATTAAAGCAGTGGAAAGTAATAAAACCACACCTATTTTAATGTTCATATAAAATATTGATCTCTATTGGATAAAGATTTTCATTTTTAATGCATTACATAACATTCCTGACTTTAGTGGTGGAGATTACAATTTAGGTCATTTGAATTTATTTATATTTTTCATATGAAAAGAGATTTTCTCTTCGGTTTCTGTAAAAACAAGCAAGACTGTTGAGACATCTACATCTTCTGGGTTCAATAAAGAGCCAAAATGTTTGTTTACTAAATGCAGTTTTCATTTCTTAACTGCTATATTGGTAAGTACCATTCTCCTCAGTTCCCAGGTACAGGGAATTACCTTAGCTCCATTCTGGAAAAAGATACAGGTATGCACCATTTCCCAGGAGTCCGATTTCTGTAGAAAAGTACATCAACATCTCCAAGAGATCCCCAGGATCAGGGGACGAAGCCTATAAAGCCTCATTCAAGTATAATTCTCATAAAAAGTATATCCTGGGGTTGGGACACTTCAGCCCTTCTTTCTGACTCTTTTCCCTCCTGTGAGCTTTCTGACTTTTTTTTCCCTTTCATGTTTGATCTTTTGATTTAGAGCTGGTACTTGATACATGTTAAGGACAGACCTCTTCAAGAAAAAGGTGAAGGTGAAGGCGAAGGGAAGGAAAGGGAAGGGACAAGAGTTTGGGGAAGTGCTGTACCCTGCTGCAGTTCTCACATGCAATTTGTGCACACAAGGTTTCAAAGGCTGGCAGTACATTTTTTTTAAAGAATTGCACAGCAATTCAGAAGGGATTTGAAAAAAAAAGGTAATGTTACTAGTGATTTTTGTTAATATTGTCAGCAGTCCTTGAGTCAAGGCACAATAAATTGGGTTATTTTCTTATCACTAATTTTACTAAACAATTTTTTACTCTTCTTTGGTTTTGTGTTTGTCTTTTCCTCAACCCTTTCTTTCTCACAGTTTTAAACAAGAGTTTTTTCCCAGGCATTCTGCTTCTTTTCTATTCCTGTATTCCCCAAACTTCATTTTTTTCTCTTATGTTCCCTAAAGCAGGCACTAGCGAGAGAACTATTCAATAAATTAAGTGACATGTCTGTAGATGTGGACTACCTGAAACAGTGTAAAACAAATTATCAGAGCCAGCAAATTACCGAAGAAATACAAATTAGATCAAGAGGGAACTTGGCACAACTTTTGTAGAAAAACAGTATACAATGCTGCAGTTAATAGCTATTTTGGAGTGGGTGGGATTATGAGATGCAGATGGCTTTGTGTGCTCTAAAAATCAAATCGTCAGAAAGCCTATGCAAAGTTTTCTCCAATTCGGAAGTGTTTTTAAAAGAGAAGAACGTCTGTAAGACAGTATTGTACCTTCGCATAAATGCTTGGAGGCCCTGCGTAGAGAAACCTGGTGAAGTATTATGAGTGACAGGTAATCTGTGTAATAATGTCGTATGTTCGACTAAACTAGAAATTCAGCCCCCGGTCAGGGCCAGAGCCCAGCCTTTCTGAACACTGGGCAAATACCTGGGCAAGAAGCCCTTGCCTCTCTGTGCTTGCGGCTGGGGGCACCTGTATTGCTCGCTCCTCTCGCATAGCTTAAGGATGGAATGAGTTAAAAAATCCCACTTGGCAACCAGACGACAGATGCAGAGAATCTAGTGAAGGCAATGATAAAGATCCTCATACTGTAAAGTATGTGCCCCTTGTAACTCATTCCCGGTACCCCCATCAAGCTTTTGGAGCCTTTATGCGTTACGGGCTCCCGCTCAGCCAACATCAGACGAACGTCAGGAATCAAATTATAAAAATGTCAAAACAAATTACTGGCTTGTAACCCATGACTGAGTCTGTCGATAATAGATAATGACAAGGAAGGACTTAAAGCTAATGCTCGTGGAGAATTGGCCTCCTCTGTGTATTCTGTTTGTTTTCTCCATTAGTTTTTCCATATTTATGTGCTCTCTTTATGTGACTTGCATTACGATTGTAGGCTGTGGCTCTCTAGGGTGAGTCTACCTTTATATGACACATAGCAGAGAAGTCTCTAACCAGGATTTGTAGCTGTACTGCAAGGAAAATAAACATGATTAATAAAAGGATTTAATTTGATTGCACTTTTCCAACTTAAGAACCCAGAAAATTATTTAATAGGCTATTCTGTCCACCAAATGTAGTATAACCACAGACACATTTTTTTTCTCTTCTGACAAGTATATTCCTGCATGTACCAGAATTCTAGAAATACTACAATAAAGGACAGGTATTTTGGATTTCTTCATGTTATTTAACATGTTCAACCCAATGGGATAAAAGGAATTGTGCAATCCTGCAATATAAGTCTGATTCTTTACATAAAACTAAACGTCATATAACTGCATCTAAGGAATTTACAAGGTAAGTGGGAGTTTCAGAAACTTGTTCTGAGATAAAGCTGTCATGTTAGGAGAGAAAGATAGTTCAGTGCACACGTACATGGTGGAAATGGGATGGTACATCTGGAATATGTCCTCATGCGTATTACAGTCTGAAATACCACCACTGTATTGACTGTGTGAAAAACCCTATAACATCGAAGTATGCTTTGGGAGAAGATCATCGCTCGGAAAGAAGAGCTTACTGAATATGGAGTTTAAGTCCCAGAAAAAAAATGGCAAGATGAGAAAGGAAATTCACATACTTGTAACGTACTTAGATCATCTAAACATTCCTTCTGTTCAGAAATAACCCCTTTTGAATAGGCTTGATTTGCCTATACTGACTACCTTTATTCCCTTTCACTATATATTCATCATAGCGGTCACTTCTATTTTTAACAAAACTGACATGGAAGAGTCTGGTAATGATATGTTTAATTTGCATTACGTATTTTTTACAGTGCCCTTCTTGCAGAACATGATTTTGGCAAGGAGGTTGGTGGAGAGCAGGTCAAAGGCACTCTGGGACAGGCCTGAGCCACTCTAGCACAATGGGGTCTCCTTGGGGGCAATAGTAATATAAATAATAATAAAATGCTAACAATTCTGCCTGCCAGGCTTCCTTCTTCAGGATATTACTGCAGTGCATCTGAATGTGCTTTGACCTGGCCAATGCTTTTTGCTTCCCTATTCTGGGAACTATTTGTTCCTTCCTACACATTTGTGACTTTCCATTAAGAGAGACATTAAATGATTGAACAGATTTAATCTTATTTTTGGTCAGCAAAAGTCAATGAATTGCTGAAGATTTCTTTTTAATTCTTGGTTTCACAGAAGCTTCAAATCTGCCAAGAGAAAATACCATACGAAACTTTCCTTCTGAAATCTTGGGAAAGCCATACCTTTAGTCATTTACCTAAGTGCTAGGAAACCATCCAGATGCGGTTGCCGTAAAATTTATAACCAGAACCGACCTATAATTAAAACCTTACTGCAACAACAGAGAAACAGTGGGCTTTTCCACCCAGCCAAGTGGAATCTGCACATTCTGGTTTATAATTCAATTTTTACAGTGCCCTTTTCAGAGGAGACTCTCTTCTCCTTCCTGTCTGTCTTCGATTATTGCTGGGCTGGTGCCACTATCATGGTCTGTGTGCCGCAGGACCAAATCTGAGTTTGCGCAACACAACAGAGCTGGTCCAGCTCCTCAGTCACTCCAGACTTGCATCTGACAGCACTCTGGAAGCACAGACCTTACGCAAACTGCCAATAAAAGCCAACCTTCCCAACCGCATTCCTTTAAAAGCCACTATTGTTCTCATTCATGACTGAACAGCTCAGCCTTCCTTTCAAATGAAAAAAAGAAGTCCAGGCTGCACTGAACAACTTGCAGACATTTCCTCCACCCTCAGAGCATTTCAATCTTATCATAAGGCTTTTGTGTGTAGTGCCCCTGACATGGGCATGGTTGTTATTATTCCCTCCGATAGGGCAAAATCTCTCCAATTAATGCCAGTTCTATATTTCTTTAATCTTTAAAAAAAAAAGTTTCTGTATGTATTAACATGTCGAATTGGAAGGGCAGAGTAGTAAATGCTCACAAGGCATAATTTTACTGCCAGACAGGTAGGTGTTGAATTAAATCTGGCGATATTTCAGCTTCTTCGGTAATAAGCCATTTTCACTGTGATCCCAAATTGTTTTTGTAAGTAAGTCACATTCTGGGCTTCAAAACAATGCAAGTGGTTATAATTTATTTTCATTTTAGTCTGTTAAGCTAGAAAAACAATGAGCTCCAGGAAGATGTCATGAATGGAAGTGTTTTTAACACAAAGACATCTAAATAGGACTTTTCACCTATTTCTTGATTATGTTTCTTAATTTATCGCTTTACTATAATTACTACCTAAAAATATGCTACCAATTTCCAGTATGCTAGAAACCAAAAAGAGGGCATGGTCCTTACCCAGGAGACATAACAATCTAAAATACAAGGCAAGTGGACAGTTAAATTGGTGAGCTATAAAACAAACATCTGCCAAAATAGATATTAAAAAAAAAAAAAAAAGTTGTATTTTACCTGAGCTGCTTTCATTTTTTGACACATTTATATTAGGAAGAGAAAAATAGGGATAGAAATTATTTATATTGCCTGATATAAATTTAGATTTGATACATATAAAAACCCCAAAACTGAGTTCTCTGCAGTGAACCAGCAGAGATGGAAATGCCCAATATCCATGGGCAGGTCAGAGAGACTTTGGTGCTTTGCTTCCTATTGGAACAGGGAGCAAAGCACTGAGGCCTCCTCCATAGCACAAGGGAAAAAATAGGCAGATTTGAATACAATTATTTTAAAAAAAAGCCAACTCTGTGAGTAGGAAAGCATGCATGGGAAAATAATAAGTAGAAGGAGGACTTCAGTGCTGCCTTCTGGTGCTTAAGTGCCTTTTACTATGAGGAAAAGCTCCTTAAAAACCAGAAGCCTCTGCTAAAGGTGAGTCCAGGCACAGTTTTTCATTAAGCAGAGCCCATGGAGGGTACAAAGAAAGCAAGCTTCTGTTGAGCACACTCCTGGACCAAATTAATCCCTCGGTAGGAGCGTTGAAAGTCTCCTTCCACCTGGAGGGATTCAGACCCAAAGTTCCTACGAAGCCTGGGTGGGAGCACGCCTCAGGCCCCCCAGTGAAGCTGTGCGTAAAAATCACTTAAAGCTCACTCTAAGAGGAAGCACGGAGAGATACAGTGAAAATGTGAATCTATAGCACACTGATTGGGACATTCAACTGGGAGGCAGGAGAGTAGTTATTGATTTATTTTTTGTATCAGGTTGCAAAGTCAAATCCGTCTCCCCAGCAAGGAGCACTCTGCTGAAATGGAGAGACACCTAAGCAGGAGATCCGTACAGCCCTGCTGTGAGCTACTTGAGCTACCCAGTAGTACATGCCAACACTAAGGAGTTGTCTTATGTCATTGGGATATGATGTTGTCCCAAATCACCAATGTTTGTCCTGATGAATAGGGCACCTGTTGAGCTATCTCTAGGATCCCCACC